>CM045768.1:24935033-25304886 GCA_025200525.1 Camellia lanceoleosa
CAGATAGTAGTAATATACTCTCTATTTTCTTTGACAACTAGTAGTAATATACTGGTGTCATTATCAATTCAGAATATTTATTTGTGAAAATTTGTTAGAAATTACTTTTGATTTTCAAAAATTATTTCTGAGTGTTCATTAATTAAAATTCCATTTCAATATTTTAATTATTGAAGTGTTACAGAAATTTAATTTTTTTGTGTGGAATTAATTTGGTTAAATAAAATTTTATTTTATTTTCAAATTAATTGAAAAATAAAAGTTACAATTCTTATTTCTTTTATTTTACAGAATTTAATTTTCTATGTTGAATTAATTTGTTTAAATAAAATTTTATTTTATTTTCAAATTAATTGGAAATAAAAGTTACAATTCTTGTTTCTTTTATTTTATAGAATTTAGAATTCTGTGGTTTTGGTTTAAATTTTCTGTGTAGTATAAAATTCTAATTATAATTTTGTTTTATAATTTAGAATTCATGACAACAGAAACTAGTCAAACCAATGCCCAAACAAATACTAGTGTGGTGGCTACAATTGGGCCAACCCCTCCTTCTGTTGTGACTATACCAGTCAATCATGGTAAAAAATCAGAGAAGTTCTTAGGAATTGTTTTTAAAAGATGGCAAAATAAAATGCTATCTAGAGGAGGGGAAACTAAGAAATACAAGTTTAATGGCATGTGTTACATTTGTAACAAAGAGGGACATCGGGCCAAAGATCGCCGTTGCAAATGCAAAGGCAAAGAAAGATCAAGTAAGAAGGTTGCTAAAGCCAATATGACCAAAATGGATAAAATTTCCAATAGTATAGATGTCATAAATCTTTCTGTAGTTATTTCCGAGGCAAACTTTGTCGAAAATCCTAAAGAATGGTGGGTGGACACTGGTGCTACACGCCACATCTGTGCCAACGAAAAGATGTTCACATCTTATTCAGTGGTGGACAATGATGAACAATTTTTTATGGGCAACTCTTCGATTTCTAAAGTTGAAGGACAAGGAAAAATTATTCTGAAGATGACATCTAGAAAAGAACTCACTCTCAACAATGTGCTGCATGTACCAGACATTCGCACGGACCTTGTTTCCGGATCTTTATTAAGTAAAAATGGGTTTAGGCTAGTTTTTTAAAGTAACAAGTTTGTACTTACCAAAAAAGAGATGTATGTAGGGAAATGTTACATGTTTGATGGCCTTTTCAAAATAAATGTAATGACTATTGTACCCTCTGTTATTAATAAAAATACATCTTCTTCTTACTTGCTTGAGTCTTCAAATTTATGGTATGGTAGACTTGGTCATGTTAATTATGGATCTTTGCGTAGATTAATTAATATGGAATGTTTACCTAAATTTGACATTGATTCAAATCATAAATGTGAAATTTGCGTAGAGGCAAAATTATCCAAAACTCCTTTTCTTTCAATTAAAAGAAGTACGGAACTACTTGAATTAATTCATAGTGACATTTGTGATTTTAATTCAAACTAAAGGTGGGAAAAAGTATTTTATCACTTTTATAGATGACTATGCTAGATATAGTAATATTTATTTAATTCGAATCAATGATGAAGTTTTGAAAACTTTCATTCAATATAAGAATGAAATTAAAAATCAACTTAGTAAGAAAATCAAGAAACTTAGAAGTGATAGAGGTGGTGAATATGAATCACCTTTTGGTGAGTTTTGTAAAGAACATGGAATAATTTGTCAAACCACCGCTCCTTACTCACCTCAGCAAAATGGAATTGTTAAAAGGAAAAATAGGACTTTAAAAGAAATGCTGAATGCCATGTTAACAAGTTCTAGATTACCTCAGAACTTGTGAGGGGAAGCAATACTTTCTGCTAATTATATACTTAATAAAGTATTTCGAAAAAAAGTGAATCAAACACCTTATGAATTGTGGCATTGTAGACACCCCATTTTTGACCGTCCTCAAGACTTGAACGTCATCGTTTGAACACTCGATGATCATCCATGTTTGTGTTCGTCTTGAGTTCCCGGAGATCCTGGCTACGCGCCTTGCCTCAGGATCCGTCGACTCGACTGTTTTGTGTCTGGTTTTGCACCAAACACCTGTGTTTTGCCTCTGTGGGATAGGGAATGGGTTGTTGGCCATTCCCACACATCACCGGCCTTGGCTTGAGGCCACCGGCCCTGTTTTATTTCCATCGGCCATTAGTGATGGCTGACTGGCACTGTTTTTGGTCGACCGGCCATTTGTTTTGGTCGATCGGCCACTTTTTCTGGTCGGGACCCCTTGTTTTAGCTTCTTGAGGAAGCTTGAACCTTTTGAGCCCTTGGTTTAGCTTCTCCAAGAAGCTTGAACCTTTCCCTGGTGTTTAGCTTGAGGAAGCTTGAACCTTTTGAACCCTTGGTTTAGCTTCTCCAAAAAGCTTGAACCTTTTGCACCCTTGGTTTAGCTTCTCCAAGAAGCTTGAACCCTTTGCTCTAGCTTCTGCAAGAAGCTTGAACCTTTCTTAGCTTCTTGGAGAAGCTTGGCCCTTTTGCTCCAAGCTTCATAGAGAAGCTTGGACCTTTGGGTTAGCTTCCTTGATAAGCTTGACCCCCTTGACCCTTTTTATGTTAGCTTCTCTTAGAAGCTTGGCACCTTGCCTTGGCCTATATAAGGAGAGCCTCTCCTTCCATTTCAAAGGTTAGAAAAATCTGATATGTATCATATATATATCACTCCCTCTCTATATCTCCCTCTCTCTCTACATTTGTGTGGGTTAGAGGGTGCAAAAGGGTCTAGTTCTTGGCCATTTGAACTACACCTCCTAGCACAACACCTCCATCATCTATCCAAGGTTCTTGGAGCTTGTTTTCAGAGGTTGAGGGTTTCATTTTTGGGTCTAAAGGTTGCTGGTTCTTGCTGGTCTTCAAAGGTAACTTCTTACCCTCTTTATTTCCCGTTTTTGCACACACTTTTAGCCTGTCTTTCATGCTATTTTGGGCTTTCTCATAAACTGAAAAAATTCTTATTTTGAGCTCCTCTTGAAGTTTGTTTAAGACCACTTTTGTGTTTGGGGTCGTTTACCCGCTCTTAGGACTTGTTTGGCCCCCATTTTGTGCTATTTTTGGTGAGCTCCGGGACCACTTTGTTTGGGCCTCCTCACCACTGAAATCTTGAGAGATTTCAGTGGTGGGGATGGTGATTTGAGGTCCTAAGAAGGAGAGGGTCATCCCCTCTCCTTGTTGTCTTCAATATGTGCCATTTTTGCCTCATGTGTGAGCACCATTTTTAGGTTCATGTTGGCCATGTATTAAGTTGTATTTGTGCTTATTATGCCATGATATAGCACTTTTTTTATTGGTTTAGACACACTATGCTTAGCTTGCATACATGTCTTGTAATGCCATGATTTGCCTTAACATGTGCCTAGCATTTAGACTACCATGCTCATGTGTTTTGGCCTAACTTTGTGAAGATTTTATGCTTGTTTTAGTATGCTAAGGAACTTTTTTTGGTCATTTGAGTCATCCATGCTTTGCTTTGTATAGCTACCATGCAAACTCTCTTGTATGCCTTGAGCATTGACCCCTCTAGCATGCCATCCTTGCATCATTTTAGTGGTTTGGAACCACTTGTCATGTTATTTCAGTCCTTGTGGCATGCCTATATGCTTGCATTTGATACCCCTTTAATGCGTTAAGAGATTGTTGTCTTATGCTCCTTGCTTGGGCCCTTGTGTATGCTTTCATACTTAAGCCATTTAGATGCCATCTAGGTGGGTTTTGAGGCTCATTTTAGCATGTCACATCTCTATTTTCAGTCACTTAATTCATGCCGTGTGTGGTTGCACTAAGTGTAGTTCAATGCTTCTTTGGTGAGCCTTAGGCTTTAGACCATTTGTTGTATGCTATGCTTGTCTTGTTTGCTTGGTTTTGCACCATCATTAACATGATTTTCAGAGCTTACATTGCATACCATATGCCCATGTTGTTTCTCTTTTAAGTGTGCTTAAAAGTTGTCTCTATGTGCCTAAGTGTTGGACCTTGCATGCATGCCTATTTGTATGTGTTTTGGTTTCCATTATTGAGCATATTGGCCACTGTTTTGGACCTAGTAGAGAGCTGTCCAAGTTAGTGTAAAACCATCTTCACATGTTGTTGCTCGCATTTCTTGTATACGGTTGCATGCTTGCTCCATTTCATCATGTTGTTACATGTTTGTGTGTTGTCCATGTTCATGTTTGCATGCTTGCCCTCATGTTCGTATTGTATGCTTAGTTACATGCCTAGGTTGCATTGCATCTTGCATGCATGCCTTGTCTCTTGACCAAGTGATAGAGATTGGGCTTTATGTATTTGTTTGTGTGCATTACATTTGAAATCAAAATGCACAACTTGGCTTCTTGGGCCATCACGCATTGAAATGTACGATTGGTGGTCCGAGGGTCGAGTCTCAAACTCCTTTGAGTCATGAACATGATAAGAAGTGGGTTGGTGCATACATTTGCTTGAAATGCACTGCCATGCCATATTTTGCCCTCTGCTGCTGTCAAAACAGGTTTCTGTAGGAAGATTTGGCCGGCCGACCATTCTCAGTACCGACCGACCAAATATGGATAGCCGAGAGCTATACTAATGGTCGATGACCATTCCCAATGGCCGGTGATGATTCCATTTGGTCGGTGGTGCTCCACAGTGTCCATGGAGCATACCTTAGGAGTTGTGCAATTTTCAAAGGAGCAGAGCAAGGAAAACAGAGGCAACATGTGTCATGGCAATGGATTTCCGGGCGAGACGGATCGAGCATGCATCATCTCATCATTCCGAGGCGGGGTTGCAGCCATCTTCCTTTTTTTAGTTAATTTGTTAATTAATTAGAAGTTTTGTAATATTTAATTAGCTAGAGTAGTTAATTATTTATTTGTTTTGTAATATTTATTCGGACCCTCTGAGCGAGGTCAATTGTGTAATAAGTGTGTATGAGTGTGTGCATGTTTTCCAACCCCATGTCTTCCTTCCCTTTTATTTACTAGCTTTCGATGGTTAGTTTAGGGCATGTTTCAATTAGCATACTCATGATAGCATGTTTGCATCCATTCATTCGTTTGCATGCACCGGGCTCAGCGCATCATACTAACTGCATTGTATTTCAATTCAAAGTTGAATACGTGTTAGCTGTAGCATCATCATATGCCATCTTAGAATAGCCGAGCCTATTGTAGTTGCATCTTGCATGTGTTGCATTAGCCATTTTAACATGAACTAGGATCATGCATATGATTACTAACTAGTTTCTGTTTTGGCTTGGAGTACTCGGTAAGTGTTTATGCTTTAGCATCCTTGCATGTGTGTGAGTGACTGCCATGATAGCATGTTTGCCATGAGGCTAACTGCTTATGTGATATAACTACCTAAATGCCTGTGAGTGAAGGTTGGGTTATTTGAATTGGAACAATTCATCGATTGTGAGTTTTTAAGCCCACTTGAGAGTGGCAAATCATCATGTTTCCTAAGCTCACTCGAGGGTGGTAAAATCCGCATTTTAGCCTACTTGCGAGTAGCAAACCGTTTTCAAAACAAGCATGAAATGTTTTGTTTCAATTCAAGCGACCCAGTCTATACTTGTTTGCTGTGCGCATCACATAGTAAATCTAGGCTAATAACCGGAATAAGAACGCATAATGTTTTCAAAACTAAATATCATGGTTAGTAGAGGCCGATCTTTGATCGGGCGAGCGGGGGTGCTCACGAAGTGACCTTCCCCAATCGTACCCAAGTTCCCGAGCCGAGGCAACTTTGATGATGACGGACACGTGGCCTTAGGCACGAGTCAGGATTTCCTAAATTCCCCACAATAAAATATTTAGGTGGCGACTCTGTATCTGGCAAAACAGTCCATGTTTGGCACTTCTTTCTAAAAATCTGTTTTCTTAAAACGATTTATCAAATTTGGACTCTTTGGTTCAGATTAAGAACCGTGACAAAATCGAGTCCGAACTGTGGGGTGAAGCCCTCACGCGGGGCGCGTCCACAGGCATGGAAGAGTACCATCCTACAAATACTTAAAAGTGTGGGGGTGTTTGACTAAAGTGGCTATTCCTAGTCCTAAAAAGACTAAGATAGATCCTAAAACCGTTAATTGCATTTTCATTGGTTATGTCAAGAATAGTAGTGCATATCGGTTCTTGATTCATAAGTCAGAACATTCCGAAATGCATATAAATACTATTATTGAATCTCGAAATGCATAATTCTTTGAACATGTATTTCCAAATAAAACTGGACAAGAGATTAGTAATAATAAAAGATCTCATGATGCTATTATTAGTCATGATCAAGATCAAGATCAAGAACAAGAGCAAGAGCAAGAGATAGATCAAAATGAGGAAGAGGAGCCTAGGCGTAATAAACGTGCTAGAACCTCAAAATCTTTTGGTCCAGATTTTCTACCATTTTTGTTAGAAAATGAGCCTTTAACTTTTAAAGAAGCTATGTCCAGTCCTGAGGCTCCTTTATGGAAAGAAGCTATGAATAATGAAGTTGAATCCATCCTACAAAATCACACTTAGAATTGGTGGATCTTCCACTAGGGTGTAAACCTCTTGGGTACAAGTGGATTTTCAAAAGGAAAATGAAAACGGATGGATCAATTGATAAATACAAGGCAAGACTTGTGGTCAAAGGGTATAGGCAAAAAGAATGTATTGATTACTTTGACACATACTCACCGGTTACTAGAATAACATCCATTAGAATGCTAATTACCATTGCATCTCTATACAATCTAGAAATTTATCAAGTGGATGTGAAAACCGCTTTCTTAAATGGTGACTTAGATGGAGAAATTTACATGGAACAACCAGAAGGATTTCTGTTCCAGGAAAAGAAAAGAAAGTGTGTAAATTAGTTAAATCATTATATGATTTAAAACAAGCGCCAAAGCAATGACATGAGAAATTTGACAAGGCAATGATGTCAAATAGATTTAAAATTAATAAATGTGACAAATGTGTTTATATTAAAAACACAGACAAATGTTATATTATAATATGTCTTTATGTGAATGATATGCTTATCATAGGTAGTAATAATGACATGATTAAAACTACCAAGAAAATGTTAAATAAACATTTTGACATGAAGGACATGGGCATTACTAATGTAATTCTTGGTATGAAAATTATCAAAATATCAAAAGAATATACTTTGTCACAATCTCATCACATTGAGAAAAACTTGACAAATTCAGCAAAAATGATGATCATCTTGCTAGAACACCTGTAGATGTTAATTTGTTTCTTTCTAAGAATATACATGAAACTATTTCTCAATTAGAGTATGCCCAAATTATTTGAAACTTAATGAACTGCACTCGCCTGGATATAACTTATGCAGTAAGTAAATTAAGTATATATACGAGTAATCCATAAGTAGAACACTGGAAAAATATTATAAGGGTTCTAAGATATCTCCGATTTACTCGTAACATTGGGCTAAATTATACTAGATATCCAGTAGTACTTGAAAGATACTGTGATGCAAATTAGATATCGGATACTAGAGACTCAAAATCCACCAGTGGGTATGTCTTTACTCTTAGTGGTGCGGTTGTATCTTGGAAATCTTCCAAACAGACTTGCACAGCTAAGTCTACTATGGAATCAGAATTCATAACTTTAGATAAAGCTAGGGAAGAGGTAGAATGGCTTCATCACTTCCTTGAAGATATTTCAATGTGGCCAAAACCGGTGACTGTTATATGTATACATTACGATAGTCAATCAGCAATAGGTAGAGCACAGAGTCATATGTATAACGGTACGTCGTGACATATTCGTCGTCGATATAATACCGTAAGACAACTACTCTCTAATGAAATTATTTCCATTAAACATGTGAAATCTAAGGACAACATAGCGGATCCACTAACCAAAAGGTTAGCAAAAGAGTTAATTGAGAATTCATCGAGGGGAATAAGACTTAAGCCTATTAAATAAAAGTTACCGTAACAGCAACCTAACCTAGTTGACTGGAGATCTCAAGATCTAGGTTCAAAGTGACAACCGAGTTATGGATGACTTGTAAGGATCACTTGGGAGTCAAATAATGATATCTGCAGCGTTTTAGGTTAAGTAATACTTTTAATGATTCTTATATCTAGGTATACCTAATGGAGTATGATAGGATACTCTTCATAAGAATCACCTATGTGAGTGTGAACTAGGCCGGTTCTATGAGATTTGTGAAGGGCTACAAGTCTTTAGAGCACTCATGAAAGATCAGGTTGTTCAGGGCCAAAATGAACACAATAGTGAGAACTAAACTGTGTCTGGTAATATACTGTGTGAGTTCTATTATCTTGGTTTACATAAACGGTTGAACAGTTTAAGAGATCATGTTCACTAGTTAGCTAGTAAATTCGATAGTGTCTCACAAGGGAAAGTTTAAAGCCAAAAGCTATCTATCCTTTGCAGAATATTTTTAATTTATGTACTCTCTATATTTAGATCATATTATTGCATTTTCTCTCCGTCAAATTCTATTCATGTGGGGGATTGTTGGAAAAATTGGTTTTATAAGGCTTATTTTGGGCCAATTTTGAGCCCAAAATTGAGTGGGCCCCAAACGTCTTTTGGGGTGGATCCGAAAAGGTGACGTGTTCCTTGCCGCATGGAAAGTCACACGGTGAAGACGGTTCACCAAAACCATTTATGAGTGAATGAGAAGTTGACGTCGTTGTCATGTTGTTGGAATGGACAATTAAAGAAGTAAATGTGGGTTTCCTTGAAATGAATTATCTCACATTGAAACTTTAAGAGAGATTTTGTGAGTATATAAGTTCTTGGTGTACTAACTTGGGTTGGGCCCCAAGGGGCACCCCAAGTTTGTAGAAGAGAGAAGTTATGGACAAATGGAACCTTGGCTCAAACCACAAAACACGTGTGCGCGCGCTGTCACCGCTTTCCATCCGGCCGAGCCGAGCCGTGCCAGGCGCGGGTATGGGTATGTGTCGGGTCGATTCTAATATTAATTTTTTGGAAAAAATTTATTTGAACTTTTTCCAAAAAAATTCTTAACGAAATTAATTCATTTTGAATTTAATTTTTCTGTCCATTTGTTACTTTCTCCAGTCCAATTTTCCAAACAGTCTAAACAATTTCAGATCTGTTGGAAACCAAACAGTTATAAAACTGCCAAACAGATTTAAATCTGTCTAGCAGTTACCAACAGATAGAAACTGTTGCAGTTATCTGTCTATTTTTTGAACTGCACCTGTTCATTTGAATTTACATCTGTTCATTCAAATACAACACATGTTCGGACAGCCTTGGTTATCTATAAATACTGTCATTTCCAGCAGTCATTCTAATCCAAAAAACAGTTTGGAAAATTCTTTTTGCTGTCCAATTTTGTTTTTTAGTTGCATTATTATTTATATAATTTTTAGGAGGAAAAAAAAAACAAAGAGAGTATAGAACACAAGTTTTGTTCGCCGAACAAATTGTTTGGAGTACTACTACAATTTGTGAAGATCATTGTATCCTGGGAGATAGACGTCGTTTGTTTGTAAGCACCGTAGCGGGACGAATCTATCTTAAGGACAGAGTGTCACACGCTCAACTTGATCTTTTATTATTCATTTGGTTCGGTAAAATAAATTCAATAAGTTATTTATTTTATTTGTTTGGTTTGGTTTCAATTTATTTTTTACACAGAAGATTGTTCCAACAAATTTTACTTATAATTTATTTTTATGCCACTTTTTTTTTTGGTCTTTAATGATTTTTTTTAAGGGAGAATAACGTACGAGTAGATATTTTGAAGAAAAAAAAAATCAGATTAATGATAAACTTTAAAAATTTTAATTATTAACGATATAATTTTTTCTATGTATTAGTAATTATTTTTTGAAAGTACAACTTATTTATAATTTTGCCCTTTTTTTTAAATCTTATGATCTATAAAGGCTCAAAAGTTAAATTTATTTATAAAAAATAAACAACAGTGCTATATTCATATAATTTTTTCTTCATAATCTTTCGAATGAGGTAGTAAGATAGAATGTATGTAAGGAAAATTTTGAAAAAATATTAGAATATGGATTAATTTTTCAAATTTTACTTGGCACATTCTTGAGGAGATTTGAAAGAAGAGATTGTGTGAGAGAATTATTTTTTAAAAATAAATAACAACAAAAAATATTAAAAAAATATTTGATAAATCAGTCCTAAAGACGTCCGCAGCTAATCTTGATTGTACCTTACTTTGTCTCTTCTCTCTTGTCTGAATTGCTTCTCTTCCATATTTTGGTTTATTTAACCAAAACAAAATCTTCTATAAACAAAACAACAAAAAAAGATTCTAGCCTCAAAGCTAGCGTGCGCAGCTTATTTTGAAGTAGTAGTTTATCTTTCTCACACTTTCAACACGCGTTTAGAAGATTTGATCACAAAAATAGAAAGAGAAAAGAAAGAGGCAAGGAAATGTAATCCTACTGTTTTATCTTTTGAGTTTACTGAGGTTATTTTTTTCCTTTATTTTCCAACCCAATTAAATATAGTTTAAAATTTAAATCCTATCAATTTTTTCTCATTTTCTTTCTGTTTTCTTTTCTCTTTCTATTTTTCTCATCAAATCTTCTAATCAAATATAATCTCAATGTCAACTACACATACACAAATGAGAGAGACACAAACATATTAACTAAATTAACATTCAATCAGATATTTTTGTTCCATTTGATTATAATTATAGGAAAACTTAACCTTAGGCTTCGCTAGGGACCAAGGTTTTTTAGTTATCTTTTGGCTATATGGCAAAAATATGAACTAAAAAAAACTAATATGTTTGGGATGACTTTTTGACTTTTTACGAAAAGATGTGCAAAAAATAGAAAGAAAAGAGAATCTTTGACTTTTTGGTATGAGTTGTTAGCTTTTTGACTAATTTAATAACTTTTTAATTTTTTGACTAAAAAAGATGATTCCCAAACGAGGCCTAAATAACTATGGGTAGACCCACAGAAGCTGAAGAGGGCATAGCCCCTTCAAGGCTTTGACTTTTGGGAGTGTAAGGGAAGAGGATTGAGTTAAAATAGCTCGCCAAAAAATAAAATAAACTAAAATAGTTAATAAAATAAAATATCACAATTAATTCATAATCATTTTATTTTTTCTTACAATCATCAAATCAACTATACAAAAAAAAAAAAAAAAAATCAACCAACTTTCCAAAATAACTATTTTAGCCAAGCTAAAATAGTCAAAAAATCAATAGCCAACTAAAATAGCTAAGTTCCCAAACAAGGCCTTAGCCTATTATTAGTAATAATCTAACTTTTTAACATCTTACAAAGTGTGTAAAAAATAAAATAATAATAGAATAATATTAAACTAATAAAATTCATATATAAAAATTATATACATTATATGGTAAATTGTGAAAAGCAATTGCATTCTCTAGATCTTCTACAAGAAAGAAACACACTGTCCGATAATGGCATACAAATCAAAAGAAACCTAAAGTCTGAATATTGGAAGATTTTGAGACTAATTGAGATCAGCTGGTTGCAAAAATCAAGACAAATTTGGTTCAAGCAAGGGGATAAAAACTCCAAATTTTTCCATATGGTGGCTAATTCAAGACAGAGGAAAACTCATTGGGGAGCTTAAGCTTCAATGGATCTAGTGTTAAAGATCCAAAACAGATCAGAGTGTGAGTTAAAATGCATTTCCAGAAAAAAAATAAAAAATATATAATAAATAAAATAAAATAAAAATAAAAATAAAAATTCCTCAAGATGGCCCTCAAGACCAAAATTTTTAGGCTCTTTTGAGCACAAACTATCAATTAAAGATGCAAGACGGCTAGAATTGCCATTCTCAAAGGCAGAAATCTAGGATGCAGTCAGAGAGTGCGAAGGAAACAATGCGCCAGGGCCAGACGGTTTCAATATGAAGTTTATTAAAAAGAGTTGGCCAATCATTAAGGAGGATATTTGTTTATTCATTAAGGAGTTTCATCTTAAGAGCAAATTCTCTTAAAGGTATAAACTCTTCATTTATTACCTTGATCCAAAAATCACCAAATCCATCATCTCTGTTTGATTATAGACCCATCAGTCTGATAGGCTAAATTCTTCTAAGATTCTATCTAGAAAATTGAAATCAGTTATGCCTAAACTGGTTAATGAATCTCAATCTGCCTTCGTCAAGGGCAGACAAATCTTGGATGAAATTCTTATAGTTAATGAAGTAGTGGATCTTTGGAAGCATAACTCTAGGGGTGGAATTCTTTTAAAGCTAGATTTTGAGAAAGCCTTCGACAATGTCAATTGGAATTTCCTTCTCCACTTGCTTCAAATATTTGGATTCGGAGAGAAATGGGTCTCTTGGATTGCTGAATGTATATCATTATCACATATCTCTATTTTGGTAAATGGATCCCCTACACAAGAATTCTCCCCACAAAGAGGATTACGACAAGGAGACCCTCTTTCTTTCTTTCTTTCTCTTCAATCTTGTTGTTGTGGGATTAAGCATTCTTATGAAGAAAGCCAAAAATTTGAATCTCATTAAAGGGGATGATATTGGAAATGTTGGATTTAATCTAACACACTTGCAGTTCGCCGATGACACCCTCATATTTTGTTACCTAGAATGGAATGAGATAATTAATCTAAGAAAAGTGCTCTATTGTTTAGAACTAATATCTGGGTTGCAAACCAATTTTCAGAAATTTGTGTTATGTGGAGTTGGCACCAATAATGATTCCACATCTCAAGTAACTGAGTATTTAAATTATTTGGTGGGTAAATTACTAATCAACTACCTTGGTATGCCTCTAGGAGCTAATCCTAAGAGGGCTGTAACATGGGAACCCATAATTGAGAAGGTTGAAAAAAGACTTTCATCATGGAAAAGAAGGTATCTCTCTTTAGGAGGTAGAATTACTTTAGTTAAATCAGTTTTATCTTCGCTTCCCCTTTATTATATGTCTCTTTTTAGAATTCCCTCCAAAGTGGCAAACACTATTAACAAGTTCCAAAGATCCTTTCTTTGAGGGGGTAGTGAAGAGAAGAAAAAACCTCATCTGGTCAGCTGGGAGGTATGTTCATTGAGCAGAAAATTTGGAGGTCTTGGTTTTAGGAAATCAAGGGACAACAATGAATCCCTTCTTTGCAAATGGTGGTGGAGGTTTGCTTAAGGAACTTGAATCTTTATGGAAGAAAGTCTTATGTGCTAAAAACAATATAAACACTAAAAACTGGTTGACAAGTTCCTCAACTTTCAAGAATTGCTTAGTGGTATGGAAGTCCATTTTGGACTTGGAAAGATATAATTCTAGAGTCCATAAATTATTCATTGATAACCTTCTGTTCATATTGGGCGATGGTAGAAAGATCAAGTTCTAGACTGACAGATGGCTTTTTGATTCACCTTTATCCTTCTTATATCCCAGACTTTTTTCAATTACAAATGACAAGGACTCCTATGTTCATCAATATTTGCCTCATCAGAATTTGGGCAATCAGATACAGTGGAGTGTTTCATACAGAAGACCGCTGAGAGCTTGAGAAGAGGACCTGCACTATGATATGCTCGGGAGGTTACAGCAGGTCCAAAGAAGCAGAGATCCTGTGGAGGACAAACTGATCCGGGCACCCCTTTCATCAGGTATTTTTAATGTTAAGTCTCTTTACGATTTATTTGAGAACTCTCTTCAGTTGCCATCCTTTCAAGTGATGAAATTATGGAAGACAATTGCACCACCGAAGATAAAGGCATTTGGATGGTTAGTGTGGTGAATTGTAACTGCAGATCTCCTACTCTGACGCCATATAATCCATATTCCCAACCATTGTGCATTCTGTGGTAATGAAGGAGAGTCAACAATCCATTTGCTCATTCACTGTCATTATTCCTAGAGGATTTGGTTTGAAATTATCAATTGGTGGGGCATTTTGTGGGCCTCTCCTGGTTCCATCCAAGATTTGTTGGTTTGGTGGTTTGGTCAGAAAAAAAAAGCATTTGGGAAGATTTATTTGGGAAGCCATTCCTTTGGCAATCCTCTGGACCATCTGGATTGCTAGAAATGAAAAAGTGTTTAATTCCAAAGAACCTATTTGGGTGGATTTGGTGGAAAACATTAAGATCAAGATTGCATTTAGGTAAAGCATTCAATTAACTTGCCGGGGTTCTCACTTTATGACTTTATGTTTTGTTTACATGGCATCAAGGGCTATAAAGCTAGAATCTCAGGCTGATATTCTATATTTTGCTTGTCTCCTTCATTGTAACTCTTCTAGTTGAGTGCTCATCAGCCTTCTTTCGGCTTGTGCCTGCATATGATTGGGTTTTCTAATAATTAAGTGTCAACTTAGTTGGGATGTATTTTTGAACTATGATGCAATTGTGCCAAGCTTTTATTGTGCCCTTCTTTATCAATAAAATTCAATTTTCTTTGCTGATAAAAAATAATAATAATAATAATAATTTGGTAAATTGTGATATAAAAAGATGGCATTGTTGTAATTATTGTAAAATATATATTAGATCAAGAATCATCACCAAAAGAAAATATCCGATTTTTATGTGATTTAACTAACTCTCAGTTTACATTCATGAATTTTTTCTCTCACCCACTATATTAAATAATTTTTTTATGCATCAACCACCCGTATCAAAATAATAATAGGTATAGAATATCTCTAAATAAATAAATACACATAATGTAATCTAAGGAACGATAATATCTCATTTTTCAAAAAAATAGATCGAAGTTCTTTTGTGATTGACAAAAACATCACACCTTTACAACTAATAATGACTTCAAAAAATTTAAGTGGTGTCAATCAAAAACATTTTATGCATCCTACGAAAAATTAGAACCATATCCACTTTAGAGTGATGAGTGAGCGCCTGACTAACTTACAAGTTACAAGTTACAAGTCTCTTATGGGAATAAAAAGAAGTAACAGAGGCAAATTAGACATTTAGGCGCAAATCCTACAGCAGAGAATACAAATTGAAGTTTGCGTCTTAAATATTTTAAAGGAAAAGTTAAGCATAAAGTTAACTACGATGTGGGTTCAAATGCTCATTTGATAAAACTTTTTAAAAATTGGCTTTCAAAATCATGACATTTTATATTAGAGTAATGTTAGAGGGTATAAAAAAAATATTATGAAATGTTTCATGAATTTTTTTATCTTTTGATTAGTACGTAGTATTTTATTGTATATGTAATTTAAGGGTGAAGAATTTTCATAAAGCGTTTCTTGATTTTTTTTTCATAATCCCTACTACCCTAATATTTTTAAAAATTGTAAAAGTATTAGATATCGCTTTTTGAATAATATTGTGAAAATTTCTCCATGCTCTATATGATTTTACAATGTCGTTTAAAATTCTGGATACCACGCATTTTAGATCATCATTTTTTTTACACTTTCAAAATATTTTTTATTACAAATTAATCTCTTTATTATTTATTTAAGATGTGAGTTTTATACTATAGACAAAACCAAAATATGGAGGAGTTTCCCTCTTTAACCACACACACCTTGGGCTATGGGCACACAATGAAATATATATAGTTGAAAAACATAAGATGACATTCTATTATTGAGTTTGGTGGACACCCACAAATCCTCCTTTCGCATGTATTTATGATGTATGATATTTATAGAAAGCCTTTTAGAATATGTAAGCTACTAAATCATTATCAGTACTTCTTTAATCCTCTTTTGATAAACCTTTCCACGTGCATCATTTTAAAAATAAAAATGATTCATTCATACAATTTTTTCTATTCAAATGACATGACAAATAAAATTTAAAAAATTAATTCATATTTAAATATTCTCTCAAAACACTACTTATATACCTTCTGTGTTGTCATTTTATTAGAGGATTGTGGAGGGAAAAAATTGTATGAATATAACATTGCTGTTCTAAAAAGCAACTCTCTCTCCCTCCCTCTTTGACTCATTTAACTTGATTAATAATCTTATTTAATGCAATCAGAAAGTATACCGCCATTCATTCTACTCCAATAATGAAGTATGAAAATTATATTAATATTAAAATACTCAAGAAAACAACAAATGTGATATTATTGCATATAAAAAATATACTGTATTTTATCATCCTTTCCTTTCATACTAGAAATTAAATACCAAATTTGATGATTGATAATTTTAAAAAATCTTATATACTAGTATTTTAAAATTGCACTGTCACAATATTTTGGATGAAATTTTTGTATAAAAATTAACTTTGCAAGCCAGCTCAACTAGTGACAATGTCAAGAAATTGTTTTTGAGGAGACATCTATTAATCATAACTTTTAATTTTTTTTTCTTCTTCTTACGATCAACAAAAAATAAGATGACAATAACTTTTCAACTAATTGTAGGAATAAAGACTTAAATATTTATAAAACACAATATATTTTTTACTAATTTCAATACACTTTTATTAATATTTTTAATATGTTTACATATTTTCAAGAGACTTTTTATACACTTTTCAACATTAAACAATATCTATAGAATACTTGTTAACATTTGTCATAAAAAAAATATATATATATATATATATATCTACTCTTATTACATAAACCAAACAATCATTGTCTATTGATCACATGAAGAGATTCTTCACAATAAATATAGTTGAAAATACCCTCTCAGATAGCAACAGTTGAAATGCCAAATCATAAATAAGTAAACCAATGATGAATATACTTTGGCTCTTCCATTCTCTACCAAGTTTTAAATCCAAATCACAAATTTTTTTATTTAACCCTGAGAACTCACACACTGCTTAAAAAGTTAAAAAAATTAAAAATTAAAATAAAGACACATTTAAGAGAGGGGGAGGCACGTGACCCCCTGCCCCTTCCCCAAGAAAGAAAAACTTGAACATGCAAGACACTCCGTAACTAGTAATAAATATCTAATTATTCAAGAATCAACCAACTGAACATGAGTCATGACACGGGTTTGCACCAGACGAACAAGTTCATCAGTGAATTTTAGCAATGGCGCGGGTCATTTATGGGGAGAAATGTGCAAGAAGAAGGGCCGGGCGGTGGTTTTGCTTCTTTGCGAGGTGGAGCCGCCACCAAGTCACGACCCCTGTGGCCGCGGCCACCACCACCGTGAGCCACCGTGAGCTTTCTACCATGAAAAGGCCTTGCACCAGCTTCAACAGGTTTGGTGGTAACTAAAATCAAGAACATGACAAGGACCATCATGTTAGCAACCTTGGACACAGCTTTCGGAAAGAAGTAGTCCATTGTTCTCTCGATTTGAAGAAATGAATGATGACTTTGAAAGATGATCAAAGAGAGCACAGTTTTTGAAAGCCTTTTGTTTTTGTGAAAGTAGTGGTGGTGTTGTTCGTGAGAATTGTGAAGAGGGTAATAAGTCAGTATACATATTTATAGGCGAGGAGGACCGAATGTTTGTCCTCACCCTCATCTATTGCATCTCCCTCGTGTCAAATTTTCATGAATCAAACAAAACCCTATCCTATACACGGCTCATCGTAATATTCTCACACACTCACACTCACATTCACACTCACACATATATGTATACTGACACTTACTTTTTCATGAGTCAAACTCACACGTATCTGTATACTAACACACACTACCTATAGAATAAAAATTAAGAATTTTAATTTTAAAATTTTAAAAAAAATTTTAGTGATATGACTAGAGTTGAAACTCATATGTGATGTGATATGTAACTATATTTTTATTTTATTATTTTTTTTCTCTTATCGTATCATTAAAATTCTCTTTAAAAATTTAAAATTATACATATATATATATATATTATATAGGAGGTTGGGATTTGTCTGCCACTTGCTGTTTTGTGTTTGACCAAATCACATGTCTCATCGTAATATTCTCGCACGCTCACACTCACAATCACACATACCCACGTCACTCTCTCTCTCTCTCCCCCCGTAACACAAACTCACACTCACCAAAACGAGAAGTTATTTGGTGGTATTGACAGCCGGAAGCCTGATATTTTAGGAATGCTTTAATTGGTGGAGTAAATAAAATTTATTTTAAGTGATTAGAAAATAATAAAAAAATATGATGTATAGTAATCATAAAGAGTATGAATGCGTCATGTTTAAAAATACCAAATAAACTTTTTCACCAAAAATAGACACGTCACACACACTCTCTCTCTCTCTCTCCTAACACACACTCTCACACATACACACGGTACCACTTTTTCTCTCTCTCAAAAACGTAACTCACTTTTATAACAATAAAAAATATATTACAAAGATTAAATAATTTATTTTTATCTATTCTATTATAATATGTAAAGACTTACGTTGATATTAAAATTATTCACTGTATTTTGTTTCAATTTTTTAAAAATTAAGTTTTTTATTTTTCATAATTAAGTTTTTTATTTTTCATATTTTTTTATTTTTAAATTTTTAAATATTTTTTTATTTTTTTAAATGCACCCTACTTAGATCTATCTAAAAAATAAAATATTTGTAAAAAATATATTTTAAAAAATTAATAAATATACAAGAATACAAAAATGTACTAAATTCTCATATTTTTTATATTTAATAAATTTTTAAAAGACTTTTCACAAATATTATGTTTTTTAAGGGTATTTATGTTAAGTGTATTTAAAAATTAAAAAAATTGATTAAAATATTAAAAAAATTAAGTGAAAATAAAAAAAATATAGAAAACAAAAAAAAATTAATTTTTTAAAAGTGAATCTTGAATTCTGAAACCAAACAAGCTGAATCTATGCCTCATAATTTTATTTACAAAATAAATTTAAATAATTGTACAATTTTGGCACATATAATATTTTTTAATTTTTTATTTGATTGTTGCACACACAAATTGTGTCGGCCGTTAGTTATTACAAAATGAGGCGTGTAAAGTGAGAGAAAAACGAAGAGAGAGTGTCATGTGTGTACGTGTGAGTGTGTGTGATGAGAGTGCGTGTGGATAAATTATTGGTTGGTTCAAGAACAATGTCACGTGATATTTTTTATGTATTCTGATTGGTGAATAATATAGGACTTATAATTTTATATTAAGTAATTGAAAAATATAAGAAAATATAAAGGTTTGTGATTGGCTTGAGATATGACCATGTGATCCCTCGTGACTAACCAATAATTTTTCATGGGAGAGAGTAGGTGTATGTGTATGTGTATGTGTATGTGTATGTGCCGTAGTTAGTTATTATAAAATAGTGAGAGAGAAAAACGGACAGAGCGTGTCGTGTATATATGTGAGAGTGTCTGATGAGGGGTTGTCTGATGAGGGAGTGTATATGTGAGTGTCTGATGAGGGGTCGACATCATTTTTCAAATATATATTACAACCCAAAGTGCGAAAGAAAGGCATCACTTCGCCAATGACATTTAAAGAATATAAAATATATATATATATATATATAATTCTCAATACCAATAACTGTTTCACAATTTATTCACTTACTAAGTTATTAATATTGTTTAATTACTTAATTTCAAATTTTTAAAATTTATTTTTAAAATTTACGTAATAAAATGTTCAAAATCTTATAGTTGATACTACAAAAATTTGTGACTTAATTATGTTTAAGAAAATAAAGTTGGCTCTTGTGAATAAGTTAGGCCTATTTTGGGAAGTGAGTTAAAAATCACTGCTTAACTTTTAATTCACTTTCTTCTCTTACAAAAAAATTATAAAAAAAATTAAAAAATAATTTTTAACTATTTTCTCAAACCATTCTTAAGCATAATTAAAATTATACATGAGAAGAATATTATAAAAGTATTGGTGTTGTAAATGAGAATTGTGAAAAGGATAATGAGTCAGTACACCTATATATATAGGCGAGGACCAAATGTTTGTCCTCACACTCGTCTATTGCATCTCCCTCATGTCACTTTTTCATGAATCAAACAAAATCCTATCCTATCGTATTCGTATCTTCTTCAATTTGTATTATTCAAACATAAGAAAAGGAAAAAAAAGAAGTAGAAGAGTAGGTTGGGATTTGCCTGCCACTTGCAGTTGTGGGTTTGACCAATCACATGTCTCATCGTAGTATTCTCACACACTCACACTCACATATAGACACGTCACTCTCTCTCTCTCATTCTCTCTCTTGCCTAACTCAAATTCAGAAAATTATTAAGTAGGTTTTAATATGCACTAAAAAAATATATTTTTAGGTAAATTACATTGACATCTCTTGAGATTTATATTTATCACAGTTTTCTCATCACATTTGAAAAATTACATGAATCCCCTGTTAATTTAATTTTATGTATGATGATCATTACGGTGAAGGGGGAATTGTTATGCAACTTTAAACTTCAGGAAGCAATCTGTAATAAAATTTTAAACTTCAAGGAGGGGGATGTAATTTTCAAAAGGTGAAGGGAGAAACTGTAATAAATATAAATCTCAGGGGGTGTCAATGTAATTTACCCTATATTTTTTTTACATATATATATTTATTTGGGTCACATTAATCAACATTTATTAACATGTCCTTTCTACTTTTCTACGAATTTTCTCTACTTTTCTACATTTTTTTTTTATAAAAAATCAAAAAGTGCTATTATTTAGAACATTCCAAACCATCTCTAAATATTTTCAGAATATCACGTGTCTGTATTTTCTAATCAATTATTATTTAATATGTCATCTTATATTTCACAATCACCAAACACAACATATCATCTACTCACCTTCTTCACCAATCATAATACTATAGAATACTATGTGTTTATACTCCAAAATTACTGAATAATTACTCCCTCAAACTCACACTCACAAAAAATGAGAAGTTATTTGGTGGTATTGGAAAACGAACACATGATATTTTAAGAGTGTTTTAATTAGTAGAGTGAATAAAATTTATATTAAATAATTAGAGAGTAATAAAAAAATATTATGTATAGTAATTATAGAAAGCATGAATGCGTGACATTTAAAAGAAGTGTTTTGAGAAGATGGTAAAAAATTAACTTTTGTCTTTTTAACAAGTTTTTGACTTTTTTGAAAAGTGATTTGGGAAATTTGTAAACAATTATTTTTTACTTTTTGAGTTAATATTTATTTATGATGTCACATCACAATTAAATGACTAAAATACTCCACCCAACTTAGAAAATTTGCTTTTTAACCCATGTGGCTCATTTGTCTACTTGTTGGAATAGGAAGGGTAGCTATGTAAATTCACATTTTACGGTTTGCAAATTTCCCAAATGTGTTCCAGCTTTTGTAGCTTTTATTTGGGTGCTTTTTTTGCTGCAAAAACGCAGGGTGTGTTTTGTTTGGTTTTGAGAGATAAATTTTCAAAAAAAAAAATTTGGGAAAAGAGTTTAGAAATTTTTTTAGTTTGTTTGGTTGGTTATTTTAGGAATAGTTTTAGAATATGAAAGTTTAGGATGATTTGATATTTTATTATAGTTAAGTAGATATGTATGAGAGAAAAAGTTATTGAAAATAAGAGAGGAGAAAGAAAAATTAATTGATTGATATGTAGGAGATAGAAAGTGATTTTGAAATTTTTTTTTTTCCAAAATTACTAAACCAAACAAAATTTTAAAAAAATTTCTTCAAAATTTATTTCTCAAAAATAAATCAAATAAGGCCGCAACTTTTTTGTGAATTGTTAAAAGACCACAAAATATCAAATAATTTTTTCACCAAAAATACGTCACTCTCTCTCTCTCCTAACACACTCTCACACATACACACGGTACCACTTTTTCTCTCTCACAAACGCACCTCACTTTTATAATAATAATAAAAATATTAAAAAGATTAAATAATTTGTTTTTATCTATTCTATTATAATATGTAAAGAATTAAGTTGATATTAAAATTATTCACTGTATTTTATTTCAATTTTTTAAAAATTAAGTCTTTTATTTTTCATTTTTTTTTTATTTTTAATGAATATTTTTAGAATTGTAAGTATTTTTTACTTTTTTTTTAAATGCACCTTACTTAGATCTATCTACAAAGTAAAATATTTGTAAAAAAAATATTTTAAAAAATTAATAAATACACAAGAATATGAAAATGTACCAAATTCTCGTATTTTTGGTATTTAGTGAATTTTTAAAAGATTTTTTTCACAAATATTATACTTTTTAAGCATATTTATGTTAAGTGTATCTAAAACTTTAAAAAAAATAGTTAGAATATTAAAAAATTCAGTGAAAACAAAAATAAAAAAATGAAAAACAAAAAATTTTAATTTTTTAAAAAATGAATCTTAAATTCTGAAACCAAACAAGCTGAATATGTGTCTCATAATTTTATTTACAAAATAAATTTAAATAATTGTATAACTTTGGCACATATAATATTTTTAATTTTTTATTTAATTGTTGCACACACAAATTGTGTCGGCCGTTGGTTATTACAAAATGAGGTATGTAAAGTGAGAGAGAAAAACGAAAAGAGTGTCATGTGTATCTGTGAGTGTGTGATGAGAGTGTGTGCGTGAAGTTATTGATGGGTTTAGTAACAGTGCCGCATGATATTATATATATGGATTTTTTTTAAGTCTGCAACCCTCAAGGTTGCACACCATGTGCCAGTTACATAAAAAGTGTAAGTGAAAGGTGAAAACAAAAGTAGGACTGCAAACAGAAAAGGCATAACTGTAAGGCGTAAGTTGCACACCATAACAATACCCTATATATATATATATATATTGTAATTGGTGGAGAATATATGACTTATAATTTTGTATTAAATAATTGAAAAATATGAGAAAATATGAAGGTTTGTGATTGGCTTAAGACATGATCATGTAATGCCTCGTGACCAACCAATAACTTTTCACGTGAGAGAGTATATGTATGTGTATGTGTTTATGTCGACGATTAGTTATTATAAAATAGTGAGAGAGCAAAACAGAAAGAGTGTCGTGCGTATATGGGAGAGTGGTGGTGTGGAGAAATTTTTGTATGAAATACGATATCAGGTGGCACTATTTTCTATCAATTGTTAATATATATATATATTTTTATTTTTTTTAAACATCTAACATAAATATAATAAATTTTATTGTCAAAATTAATTATAATAATAAAACATATCACATAATATATATCTATTAATATATAAAAATTACTCACGAGTGTGTGAGAATGATATATGTGTGTGTACGTAAATGTCAATGTCTACGTGCGTGTGATGTGCTGACTCAAAAAGTGCGAGTGATGTGATAAGGAAAATTATATAAAAATATATTTTTTAATAATGTTCAAAAAAATATGATTAATTGATTATTGTTTGAGAAAATAAGAGAGAGAGAGAGAGAGAGAGAGAGAGAGAGAGATGGTGTTTAGGATGATTAAAATAAAAATATTTTTTTATTTTTTATGAAAAGATATGTAAAAAAATAGAGAGATATTGTGATTCAAAAAATATTAAAAAAATTTTTTTAAAAATGTATTAAAATTGGGGGTGCCAAATTGTGTCTTACTTTAAATATTTTTAGAAACTATCACATAATCGGGAGAGTGTTTAGAATGATCCAAATAAATATATTTTTTTATTTTTTATAAAAAATGTGTAAAAAAATAAAGAGATAATATTATTCAAAAAAGATAAAAAAAAATTAAAAATTATATATATTTGGATAAATTACACTGACATCCTCTGAGATTTATGTTTATTATAATTTTTCCCCTCATATTTTGAAAATTATATCTCCCTCCCTTTGGTTTAAAGTTTCATTACAGATTTTTCCTCAGCAATTTAATTTTTTTAAATACCAAATTTGCCCTCACTGGGCAAATTACATTGACACCTCTCACATTTTAGAAATTACAATCCTCTCCTAAAGTTTAAAATAGCATTACCAATTGCTCCCTCGGTTAGTATTAGTTAGAAAAAAAAAATTAATTGGAAAAAAAATTATTTGAAAAAAAAATAAATTCAAAAAAAAAATTTATTAGTAAAATTTTTAAATTTCTATTTAAAAACCAACATAAACTTATTTTTTGAATTTACGTTTTTTCTTTAAATTTACAAACTGAGACAACCATTTATAAACAAAAAAAATTATCAAACAAGTTTTTATGACAGTTTTAAAATTTTTATAAATATAAATTGAAAACTGAAAACGAAATGGTTACCAAACAGACTTTAAATGGTAAAAATGTCGTAAAATTAACAAATAATTAAATAAGTTACTAACGTAAGAAATGACTTATCAAAAGATTCTTAGGCTATGTATGGTTTGATTTTTAGAAACAAAATTTAAAAATTAAAAATTAATCTAGTTAAGAAATAAAAAATAAAAAGTAATTATCATTTTTATATAATTTTTATCTTTCGAGTGGTTAGAAATAATTTTTTACAAATTGAATTGAAACAATTATACATATGTATATAACCCATCCAAAAGTTAAAATGATAATTATTTAAATGATAATTATTTTTATTTTTTATTTCTTAACCAAATTAATTTTTAATTTTTAAAAAAAAATTCTAAAAATCAAACTATACATAGTCTAAGAATCTTTTGATAAGTCATTTCTTACATTGATAACTTATTTAATTATTTGTTAATTTTACGACATTTTTACCATCTGAGGCCTATTTGGTATCATTTCGTTTTCAGTTTTCAATTTATATTTATTAAAATTTTAAAAAAAATGTCATAAAACTTATTTGATAATTTTTTTGAGTTTATAAATGGTTGTCTTAGAGTATCTCTAGTCGTTCACTTCTTTTTTCACCAAATCTGAGTAAAAAATAGGTTCTTTTCTCAATTTGATACTTCTTCTTCCAACGGTGAGCATCAAAGCAGAATTGAGGGAAGTGGTCGATCGGTTGGTCGACCAGTAAGGGCAATTTTATTTTTTTTTACCTATTTGAACCTTTTTTGACCGGTTTGAACCTACCTATTTGAAAGGGAACCGGTCGACCGGCTGGTTGACCGGTTGGTCTCCTCCAACGGTCACGTATAATAATTTGGTGAAACCTGTATTCTATTCTTAGTTTGATGATTTTTTTGTTCAATTCTCATTTTGATACCAATTTGGTGAAACCGTTAAAGCTCCAAAAAGTGTATTTTTCATCAAATTTCAAATTTGATGTCAGGTTTGCTAAACCGTTGGAGATGGTCTTAGTTTGTAAAATTTGAGAAAAAAACACAAATTCAAAAAATGAGTTTACATTAGTTTTTAAACAAAAATTTAAAAATTTTGCTAACAAAATTTTTTTCTAATTAATTTTTTTTTTCAATGAATTTTTTTTCTAACTAATATTAACCGATGGGGCAATTGGTAATGTTACTTTAAACCTTGGGAAGGGGATTGCAATTTCTAAAATATGAGGGGTGTTAATATAATTTACCCAATGAGGGTAAAATTGATATTTAAAAAAATTAAATTACTGATG
This sequence comes from Camellia lanceoleosa, assembly GCA_025200525.1. NCBI lineage: Eukaryota > Viridiplantae > Streptophyta > Magnoliopsida > Ericales > Theaceae > Camellia > Camellia lanceoleosa. The sequence goes on from CM045768.1 coordinate 24,960,436, forward strand.
GCAGAATCTGTAATAAAACTTTAAACCTCAGAAGTGAAATTTAATTTTCAAAAAGTGAAGGGAAAGCTATAATAATTATAAACCACAAGAGATATTAGTGTAATTTACCTTATATATTTTTGGCGCTGTTTGGGAAGCACGAACTGAGGCTATTATAGCCTCATTTGAGAAAAAAAAGCCCAAAAGCAACACTGTTCACAAGTTTTCCAAAAAAAAAAAAAAATTAGGCTACAGCCCGGACAGTGTAAGCACATCCTACACTGTCACAGCCCCAAAAGTCAACAGCAACAGCTAAATTACCATTTTACCCCTTCACATCATTTTAAAAATTATAATTCAGGGATAAATTTGTCATTTTAAATTCAAACATCATTTCAACATACTTTTCAATACAACAACTCAACTAAAAATTCATCTCATCTTTCCAAACACAAAACTAAAATAACCTACTAAAATAATCAAAAAATTAAATAACTTACTAAAATAGTCACTTTCCAAACGAGACCTTTGTATGCACTCCAAATGCTCTCAAAATTTGAAAGTAGATTTAATTTTTTTTGACATGTTTAAGAAATTTAAAAGTCACATCAAAGTCGCATTCAAATCAATATCGATGAAAAGCTGTCATGTTCTTACTCACCCAAAAAAAAAGCTGTCATGTTCTAGGGTAGGGTAGTATTTTTTTTTTCTTTTTCCTAAAAATATAAAAATATATATATTTAAAAAAAAAAAAAAAAAACCCTTAAAGGAGCAGAGAAAAAAATATTAAAAAAATTATATTTCAATAGTACAATGAAAAGTTATTTTTCATAGTTGCGTAAATTTTCAATGTGTATGGTCAAAAATGCTTTAGAGCTCTAATATAAGAGCTCTAATAGCTCTAATGGGAAGATAGGACTCACCCTGTAATGATATTTGTGCCTTGCTTTGTTTGTTTGTTTTTTCTTTTTTTTTTGCTTTGACACATCACTAGAGCTCAAATTAGAGCTCTAGATTTAGAGCTCTCTAGCATTTCCCTTATTTACATGATACAAATTTTTTAGGATAAATTATACTTACACTTTTGAAATTTAAGTTTTATATATTATTTCTTAACGTTTGGAACATTACACTGATCCCTTATCGTTGTAATTATTTAGACGAAATTAACATTGGTATCAAAAAGACATTAAATTCATACACTCTTTTCTTTTCTTGTTTTGCTTAACTTCTTTTTTTTCTTTTTCTTTTTTGCTTTACTTTTTTTTTTCCAATATGATTTCCTATATTTTTTTATCAAGAGTTGTTGCCTTTTATATAAATAGGGAGTTTGTGAAATAAAACTATTTACCACAGATATGAGAATGCAATTTCTATAACATCAGGGAGTAAGATGTAATCGGACCAAGTTTCAAGGGGTGTCTGAGTAATTTACCCAATTCATTATATGTGTCAAAGCTGCACAACAAAAAATTTCAACCATAATACAATACTTTTTTACAATTTCACCAATTTGTGATTTCTTCGTGATTTAACTTGTAATGATTTTTTGACTTTTTAATTAAATGTTTGATTCTCAAACATGGCTTAGATGATAGAATAATTCTACAATAATTCTTTCAATTATACAGCCGTTATACGAATTGAAAAATTATTTGGTCTCAACCAAATGTAAGTTTGTGTCTCAATTTAATATTTATATTTACTAATTTAAATAGTAAAATTTATTATTATTTGCTAATTTTTTAAAAAACAATTTGATAAATATCAAGTTATAAATGATGTTGACCAATATTTCCAAATCACTAAATAATCACTCATGAAAAATTAGGAACTACTCACATGACATTGCAAGCTATTCACATGTATCTAGATTAAAAATGATTGAGAGTTCTAAAAAAGGAACTCTAGAGAGTTCTAATTGAGATGGTCCTACTGTGATGTGATGTTTTGTGCTAATCTTTTTATTTTTTTTATTTTTAACATTGTCACATAAGTAGAGCTTTCTTTAGAGCTCTATATCATCACTCAAGTTTAATATTTTTTATAATAGTAGTATGTGTTGGGTTTTAAAAAAAAAGACATTTTGTACTTATTCTTAATGTTTTAAAGTTTTATTATGAGGGAGTTTTGATCAAATCTCCCTCCTTTATAAGTAAAACAGATTTAAAAACAATAACTAACTACTTCTTTTGAGTCATTATTCATTAATCACTTAATTTTTTATTTTAAAATTATTTGTATTTTTTCTCTCTCTCTCTTATCATTACAAGTAATTTTAGATTGAGAGTTCCAATTTCAAAAGTCTTATAACATTTTTATTTATATAGTAATACGGATGACTTAAAAATAATAAAAAAGGAAGTTTTAAAAAAAGAAGTTTAAAAAAGACAAAAATAAGCAAAAAAAATTAATTTTTTAGATTCCACACAAATCGAAAAAATTTAAAAAAAAAAGTTGACAAAATCTTCTTTTTTTTTTTAAATTAAAAAAGAGATGACTTTTTTATTTGTTCCCAAAAAACCACGACTTAGGGCTAGTTTGGCATGTATTAAATAAGTCAAAAGGTCACTATCTTATTTAAGTCATATCATCTTATTTAAATCATATTACCTCTCTAACACATCACATCAAACCCAACCCAAATCCAACCCAAACCCACCAATAAGTCAAAAAATATACTTTTTTGAGACATTCCAAACCAACCCTTAGAGTTCCAAACAAGCTCATCAGGATGAGCCGAACTAGACCCCTAGCCGGGCCTAGACTAAGTTGGGCGTGAATTAAGGCCTAAAGCTCTGTAGAGCAAGTCTTATAGGTGCTGTTTGGTGTAGCTGTTAAAACAGATTATAGATTATAGCTTAACAGATTATAGATTATGACTTTAATCAGAAGCTGTTAATCTGTTTGGTATAGCTGTTGGATTATAGATTTAAGTTGCTGAGTAGTGTTTGTTAAATAAGCTGTGAAGTAGCTTTTTCAATTAATTTTTATTTTTTATTATTCACTATTTATCTACATTTTTCATAAAAAATAATAATAATATTTTATAGTCCATTTGGGTCTTTTTCTATTTTTAAAAAAATAAAAAATAAAAAAATCTAAGAGTATAACCGTGAATTAACATATCCACAGCAGAAGCTGATAATCAGAAGCAAGGGGTGAGCAGCTTCTCAGAATCAGCTTTTTTGACTTAAAATAAGTTGTTAGAATCAGAAGCTGTTTGAAATAAGTTTAACCAAACAGTCCAAAACAACTTTTTAAAAGCCAAAAATCATAAACTGGCTCAAAAAAGCTGCACCAAACACCTCCATAGTGGGCTGATTGATCCATATAGAAATGTCTTCAATCACGGATCAATCTTGGTTCTGGCTTTTATGACTATTAGCAGCCTCGGAACGACCAAAGTCCATTTTTAAATTAATATTCAAATGTGATAATTATCTTCTAATTATCTATTTTGCTAAACGGATCGAATATCTGTGCAACTTTGAATATAACCCGATTAGAAAATTTGTGAATCTCACATATTAGTTGTAATTGGAATATGATATTTCTTGGATATTAATTTGATATGATTCGGATACCCCAATATCTATCTTGACCAAATTTAGTTTTTATTAAAAAAAATTAAAATTTTAAAATTACTCTAAAAATTATTTCAGTCAAGGAACAGAAAATATTCAAAACAATAAATTGAATCGGATTCGATATTGTTCAATTAGAACCAATTATATATAAGATTTATCATATTTATGTCTATCAGATTATTAGGCCAAATTTCACCTTATTAATTTTGAATTTTATAGAATAGAGTTACCTTAAAGTGCGCATGGATTAGTGTAATTTAGGATAAGATTAACTCACGTTTCATGTGACTTCAACAATGACGGGTTGGTGTGTGGTTGTAGATCGGGTTTTTATTTTGTGCTACAGATACATTGCATCTAAATCAAAACACTTTTTTTTAATACTTAATTTTAAAATATTTAAGTTAATAATAAAGCCAATCATTTTGTTTTATTTACTTTTTTGTTGCAAGCTCTGTTTTTGAAGTACTGGAAAATAATAATATTTTATTATTTTTTATAAGAAATAATAATATGACTCTCTCTTTCAAAAAATGTTGACAACAAATTTCATTTTCCGATTATAAACTAAAATACGAATCTTTCATTTTAAAATCATGAAATATTATTTTGTAAAATTATCTTCTTTCCATCAAATTATGATTATAATCATCTCTAAAAATATATAAAATTAATAATTTAAGAATGAAATACAAAAATTAGTGATAATTGGGGAGATAAAATTGTAATTAACAATTTCGAATATATCAGAAACAGCATAACTTCAATCAATCCATCTAAACTAGAGAGAGAGAGTTGTAAGCAAGCCCGGTGCACTCACTCAGGAGTAGCCGAACTGGACCGCTAACTGGGCCAAGACTTTGATCTGTATGAAGCCCAACATTGGTAGCCCAAGACATATGGTGGGCTGATCCACATGGAAAAGCTGGCGTTCAATGATACTGTTTGGTGTAACTGTTAAAATAAATTATATATTATACCTTAATAGATTATAGATTATAATTTTAATCAGAAGCTATTAATCTGTTTGATATAGCTGTTGGATTATAGATTTAAGTTACTGAGTAATGTTTGTTAAATAAGCTGTAAAATGGCTTTTTCAATTAACTTTTATTTTTTATTATTCACTATTTGTTTACATTTTTCATAAAAAATGATAATAATATTTTATAGTTCATTTGGGTCTTTTTCTATTTTTAAAAAAATAAAAAATAAAAAATTCTAAAAGTATAATCATAAATTAACATCTCCACAGCAGAAACTGATAATCAGAAGTAAGGGTGAACAATTTCTTAGAATCGGCTTTTTTAATTTAAAATAAGCTGTTAGAATCAGAAACTGTTTAAAATAAATTTAACCAAATAATTTAAAATAACTTTTTAAAAACCAAAAATCATAAATTGACTAAAAAAAATTCCCACCAAACACCCTCACTTACTGACCATTCTTCATGAGTGATGCCAACAGCATCCTTATACTTCCAAGGGTGAGGTGGAAGCTTATCAAGGCTCCACCTAAGTTAGAATGGACGATGTATAACACCTACATAGAATCTGTGTATATAAGTAAAGATAATTAAAAAAAGATAAACTCTTCGGCCTTGTTTGGTAACATTGTTTTTTAATTTAAAAGTCAAAAAATCACTAAAAAAATATTAAAAAAAAAATCAATAATTTATATTAAAAAATTAAAGATTTCCTTTTCAATTTACCTTATGCATATTTTTCCATAAAAAATCAAAAAGTCATCCCAAACATATTAGTTTTTTTACATCATATTTTAGCAAATAAACCAAAAAATTACTAAAAAAACAAGTTCCTAAATGACACCTTAGTCTATATTTAATTGAAGAATTTAATTAGGGAAAGAAAAATATAAAGAAAATGAAAAAGAATTGATATAATTCTAACGAAATAGATAAAGCAAAGAGCTTAAGGTCTCTTTTGACATGTAATACTTTTAGTCTAAAAGTTAAAAAGTTACTAGGCCTTGTTTGGAAAGACTAAATAAGTGCACTTTTTGTCTTTTTTGACTAAAAAGGTGAGGTTGAAAATATGGATGTTTGGGTTAACTTTTTGACTTTTTATGGAAAAATGTGTAATAAAAAATTGTAAAAATTAGTTTTTAGAGGAAAATTTGAATTGGGAGTTGTGCAGCCGTAATTGTTGACTTTTGGTGAATAGTGTTAACTTTTTAACTTTTTGAGTAACTTTTTGACTTTTTGGATTATTCTCTACATCCCAAACTTAGCCCGGATTCATTTGGCATTGGCTATTTTGGCCAACTTTTTTGTATTGAGACTTTTTTAGTCTCTTTTTGTTTTTGTTTTGGGACTTTTTTGACTTTTGTGAAAAAAAAATATAATGATTATAAGTAAAAAATAACATTTTGTCTTATTGACTTATATAGTATATCTTTCTCTTTTGTGATTATTTAGCTCCAATATTTTAGCCAAACCATGGCTAAAAAAATTAAAAAGTATATAACCTATATCAAAAAAATTTAAAAATTATTTTTTATATATTTTTTACACATCTTTTAGTAAAAAACTAAAAAAATTATTCTAAATATATATATTTTTTTAATGTCATATTCTAATCAAAAAATTAAAAAATTATTAAAATAATCTATTTTTAAACTAGACCTAAATAAACTTAAAAATTAAAAAGTGAAATTGCATTATTCTCTTATTCCCTTTTTCTTACATCAAATCATGGCGTGTTTGAAAAAAAAATACAGTAATGATTCAGACCCTCACAAAATATCACCTCCCACAATCTCCATTCACTTGTGATTGATCCAATTAAGGAAAAAAATATATATATAAATACATTATTAGTTCACATCACTATGAAGGTGGTGGAAGTCTCTCCAAAAGGAGGTCCCAAACATTATTGAAAAAATAACATTTGCTTGACAAAGTGTCCAATCACGAACAAGAAGTGGTAGTCTTTGAAAAAAAAAAAATGTTTTGGAGTTCTAATTTTTGAGCTCTAAAGTCAACTCTAATGAGTTGACAGTGGGTCCTACCTATTATGATGTGATATTTTGGTCTGGGTTTGTTTTTTTTATATATATATTTTTTTATTCTTGTCATGTCATTAGTACTTCATTAGAATTTCAAAATTAGTGCTTTGAATTATTATTGTTGAAAAATATAGATGAAAAATGGTTGAGAGTACTAAAAGTGGTGCTCTAATAGCACCACTAATAATGTGGCAGTAGGTCCCACCCACTACCAATGCCTTTTTTTTTTTGTACATTCCTAATACATTAGTGCTATTAGTGATTTTTTTTAGTAGTATGAATCATCATTGAAAATAGATCTACAGTAACAATGGCCTGACAAAGTGTCCAATCACGAACAGAAAATTTTTTTTCAAAGATCTTTTGTGACGTTGGTTTGAGATTATTTTAATTAAAAAACATATATATTAAAAATTAATAAGATAAAATATTATATTCAAATTATAATTATTTTATTATTTTTTTTTTACAAAAGTTAAAAAAATCAAAAGATTCATTCCAAACGAGACTTTTTAGCTTCAAAGCCTCGTCTAAGAATATGCTATTTTAGTAATTTTTTTTACAAAAAAATATACATAAAAGTATAGAGAATAATGTGATAACTTGTAGTAATTTTTTGACTTTTTAACCAAAATAAAAAGTTACCAAACGAGACTTAAAATAATTAAAAAATTAACTCATATCTCAAACAAAGGTTAATGTAGCAAGATCGGAAAGTTAATTAAATAAAAACAATAAAAAAATTATTAAAAAAATATTTGACAAACTAATCCTAAAGACGCCTAGTTAATTTTGACGAGCAACGCTGCCTTATACACCCAGTGGGGGTCGCACCCCCAGTGAGGTGGCAAGCCCCCACTGGCCGAAACCCAAAAAAAAAAAAAAAAGAAGAAAATTGTTTTTTTTTTTTATCCAATCCGGCAGTGACACCTCACTGGGGGTCGACCCCCAGTGGGGGTAGGAAGCATTTTTTTTGACGAGACATCTTTTTTTTTGCTTTTCTACCCCCTTCGTCTAATATTTTCGGTTTATTTATTAATTAATGGATACAAAATCCTGTACTAAAATAAAATAAGAAAAAAACTTGGTAGCTCGAAAAGTAAATAACCCGAATGGGTCAATTGACTAAAATAAGGTCGTTTTGGGCAATTTTTTTTTTTTTTTCTTTCTCACGCTTATATTTGAAACAGAGGGAGGGCAACAGAGAGAGAGAGAGAGAGAAAGAGAGAAGATAGAGGAAAACAAAGAGAGAGAGAGAGAGAGCTCCATCCACCGGCGCCATCATCGGTGATAGCGAGGGTTTTGTGATGGTGAGCGACGGCGAGAGGCGATGGTGATGGAGGGTTTGTGACGATGACCTTGTGATGATAAGCAACGGTGATGGCGAGGGGCAACGGTGATGGAGGGTTTGCGATGGTGACCTCTCATTGTTCCTCTCTGTTCTCTCTATTCTTCTCTCATTTTTCCTCTATTCTTCTCTCATTTTTTATGTTGATGACGATAATGATCTGGTGTTGGTGTTGGTGTTGATGATGATGATGATGATGTATAGATTTCTCTCATATATATATATAGCTATGTGTATGTATAGATGATGATTTGGTGTTGATGATGATGAGAAGGAAGAAACGGCTACAAGCAACTTTCTTGAAGTAAGAAGAAAGAAAGTTTAATTAGAATTTGATGATGCAAGCAACTCTAGTATTGTAGTTACTTATTAATACAACTTTCTTTCTTTTTTCAAATTAATGATCTGATGTTGACAAGAAATTCTATTTTTCTTTCTTCTTTGTTGAAGAAGAGAAGACACAGATGAGAAAAGAGAAAGAAAAAAAAAAAATCAAAAAGCCGTCGTTTTGATTTTCGAGCTAGTCGAGCCACGAGGATTTCGAGTTACGTAGCGGGATTGAATAAATAAAACAAAAACTATCGTGCGCATTGCTGGACAAATGTCAGCCCGAATTCGGATTGGATAAGTACTATATAATAAAAGATTTTATGTTTGTTTAAATTCGGTTCAGTTTTAACCTCGAGTTTTTATATTTATTTAAATTTGATCTAAAAAATAATTATAAATTCCAAACTCATTCATCAGGTTATATGTTAAAAAAAAACTTAGGTTGTGTGTGGTTTAGTTTTAGAATTATGATTCTCTTTTTAGAGTTATGATTTGAGTATTGGATTATGAGTTGAGTTTTAAAAAGAGAAAATTTGTTTGATTATAAGTTTTGAAAATAGTTTTAAAAAGTGTTTTGAAAGAAATTTTTGAATTTTAAATTTTAAAAAGAGCGAATTAGGTCTATTCGGTCGTCCGCCCGGACCTCCTCTCGGACGTCCGGCTGGTTGACCAGAACAATGCATTTTTTTTTTTTTGCAACATGTTATTTGAAATATATATATACTTGTTTTAAATATTTTTTAAATATAAAAATTATTTTTTTATATTTTTTATAAAAATAATTTAATAATCCAATTACTAACCATCTTTAACACGATATCATCAAAAGAGTTTTGAAAAGAATTTTGAGTTGTGTGTTTGGTTATGAGTTTTGAAATTAATTTTTAAATTAAATTTTGAGTAATTTTGAATTGTGTGTTTGGATATGAATTTTGAAAAATAATTTGAAAATTTTGCCTTTGGAATCATGATTCCAAAAGCAAACCAAACACAACCTTAAAAATTCTATAATTAAATTCAATTCATTTTATATTTCTTAAATAAATATATTGATATTATTATAAATTAAAAGATTTTGTATATAAATTTAAGAATTTTTTAAATAAATTCAATCACACATCATGATAAATGTGAGTTTCAATAAAATCAATAAAGATTAAGTTTAGATCCCAATAAAAAATATATTTTTAATGTATCATACATAAATAAATAAATAAATAATTAATTTAATAATGAAATTTGAAATTTTGAAATTTGAGTTAAAAGTATAAATCACAAACTCAACCCATTACGTTATATTTGATTGAGAGATTCAGAAAGGTATTTAAAAAGGGGGAAAAAAAAAAAAAAGATATATGAAAGTATATAAAATATAAGTATATTTTATTCACATTTTACCTATCTTTTTTTTTTCTCTTTTCAAATACCTTCTCAAATCTTCTAATCAAATACAATGTTAATATTTCAAATTAAAAATATTGGCCTAACTTAACATTATGGATAAAAACAACTTTCCCAAACTCTAAAAAAATTAAATTAAATCAAACAGACGGAACGAATCAACGGCTCAATATCCACCCTTGCTGCTCGCCTTATTTTGGAGTAGTTTATTTTGCCCTACTTCTCTTTGTCCCAATTTGGACACGTCGTTAATGCCAACCACGCATACAGAAACGAGAGAGAAACATGTTAAACTAACATTCAATGAGATGTTTTGTTCGATTTGATTATCTAATCTATTAAGTGAAACTCAAGCTTGTTTAGGATAATTTAAAAAACTTAAAAGTTGAAAAAAAAAAAAAAAAAATCCTTAATATTTGACGAAAACTTGAATTCAATTACTCAAAAGTCAAAAAGTTAAAATTTAAAAAGTTAATAAGAATAGAATGGTCAGTTTGATTTTAGTGTAATATTTTATTATACATCTTTTTATAAAAAGTAAAAAAGTTATCCAAAATATATATCTTTTTTCTTTATTCTTTTAGCTAAAAAAAAAAAAAAAAACCTATACCAATATAACACATTCCAAACAATCTCTTAGAGCTATGTTATGTGTAAATTGGAAAATAATAAAAAAAATCTCCACATTACATGTTCCTGTCATTTTGACGGTCACAAACTATTACTAGTGACGGAATCAAGAAATTAAATCAGAGGGGATACTTATTAATTATAACATTAAAAATTTTTACAAAATATTTCATATAAATTTTTACAATTGACTTCAAGAAATATATATATATATATATATTATTTGTAATTAGTATATCATAGACAATATATGATATACTAATCACAAATTGACAGGAACAAAGAGCGGCAGCAACAAAAACAAGAAACAAAAGACTTGTAAATCACCCTCTTTTTATTCTTCTATCATAGGATCAATATCAAAATACAATATTCTATAGCACTAGTGTATATGCTACACCCCAGCAACATGTAAAGAACAGAAGTTAAAAAAAAAAAACATTTAAAGAACAAAGACACAAATCGATTCTTCTTCTTCTTTTGTATTTTATTTATTTATTTTTTCTGACTTGTAATATGAATGTATATTGTGATATTGTTAATAGCTTTTGGTTGGTTTTGCAAACGATTAATTTTTGGCCACGCCAAATGGAATGGTGAGTCGTGGGTTCACAGGAGGAGGAGGCATAGTATGACTGGCAAAACTTTTCTCACTAATCGTATTGATTGTAGTGCTGCTTGCAGGGATGTGAGGAGGGGAAGGAGTAGGGATGTTAGTACCACCACTGGGTCCTGAAGGGGTGATCGCAGAATGATCTAGAGATTGTAAGAGAAGATTTTTTGTTTTCATCTGCTCTTTGTATAAGACTCTACTAGCTTCCAGTGGTTTGATGCTTAGAAGAAAAACTAGTGCTAGAATGGCCAAGACAATATTTTGAGGTCTCATATTGTTAAGCAAACAAAGATTTGGATAGAACAATGTATATGAAGAATAGATGCAAGGAGGTGGACTATTTATATATGCAAGAATTAACCCATCAAATGGTATGATTTGAATTCTTTTTGTGTTTACTATTTGATGGAAGTGGTTTTTAACGTTGATTATTGACTAGATGGAGTACTTGATTAGGGGGTTAGAAATTGAATGGGTTAGAATTGAAAAAAAAAAGCAGGTCTGAATTTGCGTCTAAAAATTTTCATTCTCTCTTTTCACCCTACATGGAAAGGAAATTCAGTTAACATGGTGGCAGCATGCAAATTGTGCGTGTGAAAAAAAAATTAAAAGCATCTCAGTTCACATTTTTAATTAAAATGTATGTTCAATTTAGTCTCTGTTGGATTGGGTTTGGAACGAGTAAATGGGGTAGACAATTTTTTTGTTTTAATATTCACCATTAAAATTTAGGCAAGCAACAAATAGGTAATCTTTAGCTTGTTCAAATCTCATATTGGTTTCTTTTTTTTTTTGTTGGGTATAATATTAATTATTATAATTTTTTTTGTCATAATTTATTTATCATTTGATATAATATATTTTCAACAATTAGTTCAATTAGTTCTAAATCAATCCCTTTAATATATGTTTATTAGGACAAACTGTCATCCGTATTTTATCTTTCCACACTCATTGATACTTTTTTGTGGATTTCAATTTAAACTCACATCAATGATCTGAACTGTTTACTTTGTAGGTTTTGCAGTAAAGGTTGTACATGAAAAAAATTAGTTTTATCAGGCAACTACAAATATAGAAACAAATTGTATTTTATTTTATAAAATGAATAGTTTAAATTTACAATCTTATTTACTGTTTATTTTATAAAAAAAAAATGTAATTTATTCTTGTATTTATAGATGTTCGATGAAATTAATTTTTTTTATATATATGACTTTTATTACAGAACTTACAAATTAAAGGGTTTAAATTATTAATATGAGTCCAAATTAGAATTCACAAAAAAAAATATGAATGAGTATAGAAAAATAAAAATTATTTTAAAAAAAACGATAACTATAACTGTGTTGTTTTTTTATTTATTTATTTAAAATTGAGAAAAGTTAAGAATCATGAATTTTTTTTTATGAAAATGATCATGAAAGAGTTATGATCCTTAAATTACCTTAATTAGTGTGTGATACTTTATTCTAAATATAATCCACAAGTTACAAACTTTCATAATTATTTTTATGAAAATTTTTTCATAATATCTAGAATTTCTATTTAAAATCTTTTGAAAGTTGTTGGGCCTTTGAATGGTTCGCAGTTATGTATGCTTGGTTTACGCGACAAATGAAAGAAAGAAAGAAAGTAATTCAATTCTACGGATATGACTCTCCGAGTCGCAAAGTCAGATACAAACCGATATTCCAAATCAAATCCCCGTCAACCCGACCCCATGTTATGCCCAAATTTAAATGTGGGTGTAAATTAAAGTTCAAATATTGTTATATAAGTTCAAAAATTACATTCAATTTTTAAACTCAAAGATGTGACAACGAATTAAGATATTTAAGGAAACACACTCTTTCATATTTTTCTAATCATCAATTAATTATATCACTTATATATTATTAAGACTGATATATCATTAGGTCCAAAAATAAGTTTATAAAATGAATTTATATATTATTTATCTTAAAGTCGGTTAAAATTGGGATCGTTGATCTATTGTAAGAATTTGAGAATCGGATTGATTATATAATTTTATTTTTAATATAAATTTAAATAAAATATTATAATAATTATGCGAGGAGCAAATATTCTAGTAAGCCCGCACTCCTTTCTCTTAAGCTCCTGTCTGTCCGATCGACTTGCGAGCACAACGACGGTGAGCTACCCAGCGGTGTGTGGCCGAAAAATCCCTCCGACGATCAAGTTAGAACACACACACAGGGATAGAGAGAGAGAGAGATGACTGAGTTATGTTTAGTGTATATCTCATCAAAATGTCATCTATCAACCATGGGGGGCGCAGGCTCGCTTATATACATTCTGCGTCCCAAATCTACTCCCATTAGTCTCTCGACACGTGGTGCTGCTATCCCATCTGTCAGCACAAATCCAGCAATCACCACCTAACCAAATTGTTAGGACATATCGGTAGAGCTCGGTAGCCCGGCGGAGTCATCTCGGCCTTCCACACTAGAGCTGACTTTCACGACCGTACTCCTCTCGCTAAGCTCAATGACGACTGAGCTCGGTTACATTCCGACATAGCCGAGCTCAAGACTGGTCAAGCTGGTAAACCGAAGACCTTTCCAGCCGGGCTAAACGCGCGAACCATGGAAACCGGAGCGTCTGGCAATCATCTCGGCTGAGCAACTCAGGCAGCTCGATTCAACATGGTCTTAGGCCTCCACCAAGCAAAACCTTCTCCGGCCAAGCCCAAGCTATCACGGCCCCAAACATGCTCGGCCTAACCCAGCTCGGCCCAAATATGCTTGGACCACATACAGCCCGGCCAAAACTGCGGCCCAGGCCGAGATTGTGAAATTTCCCCCACAATTGCCCCTTAATTCTGTCCATATTTGCGTGACTGGAATTATATTACAAAGTCGGGCTAGACTTTTTTCTCGGTGGTTCACTTTGTTCGGTTTAGATACTTCAAAGTTGGCAAGCTAGGTCTGCTCTGCGACTTCCTTCTTGGCGAGCAACATCAGCTCGGCAAGGAACTCCAAAGAAGGCGAACAAGGTCCGCTCCACGACTTTCTTCCTAGTGAGCAAGATCAGTTCGGTCAAGGAACTCCAAAGAAGGCGAGCAAGGTCCGCTCCGCGACTTGCTTCTTGGCGAGCAACATCAGTTCGACAAGGAACTCCAAAGAAGGTGAGCAAGGTCCGCTCCGCGACTTCCTTCTTGGCGAGCAACATTAGCGCGGCAAGGAACACCAAGGTCGGCGAGCAAGGTCCGCTCCGCGACTTGCTTCTTGGCGAGCAACATCAGCTCGGCAAGGAACTCCAAAGAAGGCGAGCAAGGTCCGCTCCACGACTTCTTTCTTGGCGAGCAACAGTAGCTCGGCAAGGAACACCAAGGTTGGCGAGCAAGGTCCGCTCCGCGACTTGCTTCTTGGCAAGTAACATCAGCTCGGCAAGGAACACCAAGGTCGGCGAGCAAGGTCCACTCCGCGACTTGTTTCTTGGTGAGCAACATCAGCTCGGCAAGGAACTCCAAAGAAGGCGAGCAAGGTCCGCTCCGCGACTTCCTTCTTGGCGAGCAACATTAGCTCGGCAAAGAACACCAAGGTCGGCGAGTATGGTCCGCTCGACGACTTGCTTTTTGGCGAGCAACATCAGCTCGGTAAGGAACACCAAGGTCGGCGAGCAAGGTCCGCTCCGCGACTTGCTTCTTGGCGAGCAACATCAGCTCGGCAAAGAACTCCAAAGAAGGCAAGCAAGGTCCGCTCCGCGACTTATTTCTTGGGGAGCAACATCAGCTTGGCAAGGAACTCCAAAGAAGGCGAGCAAGGTCCGCTCCGCGACTTCCTTCTTGGCGAGCAAGATCAGCTCGGTTAAGGAACTCCAAAGAAGGCGTGCAAGGTCCGCTCCGCGACTTCTTTCTTGGCGAGCAAGATCAGCTTGGTCAAGGAACTCCAAAGAAGGCGTGCAAGGTCCGCTCCGCGAGTTCCTTCTTGGCGAACAAGATCAGCTCGGCAAGGAACTCCAAGGAAGGCGAGCAAGGTTCGCTCCGCGACTTCCTTCTTGGCGAGCAACATCAGCTCGGTCAAGGAACTCCAAAGAAGGCGAGCAAGGTCCGCTCCGCAACTTCCTTCTTGGCGAGCAAGATCAGCTCGGCAAGGAACTCCAAGGAAAACGAGCAAGGTCCGCTCCACGACTTCCTTCTTGGCGAGCAAGATCAGCTCGGCAAGGAACTCCAAAGAAGGCGAGCAAGGTCCGCTCCGCGACTTCCTTCTTGGCGAGCAACATTAGCTCGGCAAGGAACACCAAAGTCGGCGAGTAAGGTCCGCTCTGCGACTTGCTTCTTGGGGAGCAACATCAGCTCGGCAAAGAACTCCAAGGAAGGCAAGCAAGGTCCGCTCCGCGACTTCCTTCTTGGCAAGCAACATCAGCTCGGTCAAGGAACTCCAAAGAAGGCGAGCAAGGTCCGCTCCGCAACTTCTTTCTTGGCGAGCAAGATCAGCTCGGCAAGGAACTCCAAGGAAGACGAGCAAAGTCCGCTCCGCGACTTCCTTCTTGGCAAGCAAGATCAGCTCGGTCAAGGAACTCTAAAGAAGGCGAGCAAGGTCCGCTTCGCAACTTCCTTCTTAGTAAGCAAGATTAGCTCGGCAAGGAACTCCAAGGAAGAAGAGCAAGGTCTGCTCCGCGACTTCCTTCTTGGCAAGTAAGATCAGTTCAGCAAGAAACTCTAAGTAAGGCAAGCAAGGTCCGCTCCGCGACTTCCTTCTTGGCGAGCAACATCAGCTCGGCAAGGAACTCCAAAGAAGGCGAGCAAGGTCCGCTCCGCGACTTCTTTCTTGGCGAGCAACATGAGCTCGGCAAGGAACACCAAGGTCGGCGAGCAAGGTCCGCTTCGCGACTTGCTTCTTGGCGAGCAACATCAGCTCGACAAGGAACTCCAAGGAAGGCGAGCAAGGTCCGCTCCGCGACTTCCTTCTTGGCGAACAACATCAGCTCGACAAGGAACACCAAGGTCGGCGAGCAAGGTCCGCTCCGCGACTTCTTTCTTGGCGAGCAACATCAGCTCGGCAAGGAATTCTGATCTTTCCATCAAAATGATTGCCAATTGCCCCTTTTCCTCGACCTTTTGATTGACGTCTTCCAAAACCAAACTCCCTAGATCTCTTCCATGGTTATTTGCATCGTCATCCTTTGCGTTTCCTGCCGGGATAAAGCATCTCAGTTAGAGCCTTGAGTTGAGCAAAACATCAGCCCTTTTAGCTGGAATAAACCATCTCGGCTGAAACTTTAGAGTTGAGCAAATCATCAACTCATCTGGCCGGAGTAAATCATCTTGGTTGAAATTTCAGAGTTGAGCAAATCATCAACTGAAACTTCAGAGTTGAGCAAATCATCAACTCATCTGGCCGGAGTAATTCATCTCGGCTGAAACTAGCCGGAGTAAATCATCTCGGCTGAAACGTCAGAGTTGAGCAAATCATCAACTCATTTGGCTAGAGTACATCATCTCAGCTGAAACTTCAGAGTTGAGCAAATCATCAACTCATTTGGCCGGAGTACATCATTTCGGCTAAAACTTCAAAGTTGAACAAATCATCAACTCATTTGGCCGGAGTACATCATCTCGGTTGAATCAGAAAAGTTCTTCAGCACTTCTATTACATTGACAAAAAGAGTATCACATTTAGAAGTGTAAGGGAAACAAGTTCTTCCTCAAAAAATTACTTAAGAATATAATAGTTTGAAGTTAGCCGCATTCCATGGCCGAGGCACACCTTTGCCATCCAAATCTTCTAAGTGGTATGCCCCTTTACCCACTAGACCAGTTATCTTGTAAGGCCTTTTCGTCTGTTGCCACCGGGGTTATCTTCGCGGTGGACGCCGCTGCATCATCCTCTACTCGGATGTGCTCATTGATGCGCTGCATTAGTTGCCCCATGGATGGCGGCTGGTTCATTGTAAGCGAGTCCCTCAGCCTATGTCCGACCAGGAGACCGCGCTTTTATTGGGTGATTGCCAGGTTGACCGGGCAATCCAAGATCTCGTTGAAGGTTTCCCAATATCTGGAGTTGTATGTCTTCAGTGTGTCGCTCGGCTCCATCTTGACACTGAGAATGTAGTCAACTTCCTTTGGCGTTTTGGTGTTGGTTTTGAAGCGCGTGGCAAAGGCTTCGGCCAACTGCTGCCACCTTTCTATGCTCCCCTCCGGCAGCCTCTCAAACCATTTCAAGCCTAGCTCGCCCAAACTTAACGGGAAGATAAGGCACATAAGAGCGTCATTCCGCCTATGTCCGGCTATGCCTTGTCGGAAGTGGCTTACATGCATATTGGGATCGGTTTTCCAGTCGTAGAGCGTGAACTTAGGCTGGTGGAAGCCCACGAAAAGCAGTGTTGTTTTTATCTCCACGGAGAAAGGGGTGGCGCTCAGCCTTGCCAAGTCTGTGTCTAGAAGGAGAGGTGCAGCTAGGCGAGGTGGAGGCATTCTGACCTCTTCACTGGCATGAACCCCATAGGATAGCCCCTGGAACGCCGGTACCTTCTAAGCCTCCCGCCGGCGAGCCCCTTCCTTCAAGACTATTTGCAAATCCTCTGAACGAGCGGAATAAGAATACCTCGACGTTGTCGCCGGACGTGAGGGTTGATAAGTGCTATCTTGCGCGCTGGACTTCTCTTCGTGCGTGTCGGAATCCCCAACCTTGTAACTTCTGGTGATTAAGATGGATAGAGTACACCGCTGGCTCTGATCGCATGAACGGCGGGGTTGGGTGCGCTCACTGTGGTCTCCCACTACAGCTACACCCTTCCCTTTGACATGTCGCTTAAGATCCTCCATCTCCACCGCCATTCTCCGGATGACGGCGTCTTGGTCCCTTAGCTTGTGTTCTAGTCGCCTGGCGTGCGATTTTCTCCGCCATTGGTGACCGTCTAGATTCCGTGAATGTCCAAAGCTTCTTCCGCGCTTATCCGGCGCGTCTCTTGAATGTCCTCCTGGAGAAGTTTCCAGGTCCGCCATAGGAGAAATGGCGAGATGTCCTTCTCTCCGTCTGCCTGACTCCGGGGTAACTCCGTCGATGGCAGACAACGGAATCTCGTCGTTGTTCGCCATGGACGGCGATTAGATGAACCTGGAAGACAAGGTTTTGTCTTTCAAAGTTTCCCACAGACGGTGCCAATTGTACGGGGAGCAAATATTCCGGCAAGCCCGCACTCCTTTCTCCTAAGCTCACATGCATCTGATCGACTTGCGAAACTGTGACGGTGAGCTACCCGGCGGTGTGTGGCCGGAAAACCCCTCCAACGATCAAGTTAGAACACACACACAGGGATAGAGAAAGAGAGGGGACTAAGTTATGTTTAGTGTATATCTCACCAAAATGTCATTTATCAAGCATGGGGGGCGCAGACTCGCTTATATACATTCTGCGTCCAAAATCTACTCCCATTAGTCTCTCGACACGTGGTGCTGCTATCCCATTTGTCAGCACAAATCCAGCAATCACTACCTAACCAAACTGTTAGGATATATCGGTGGAGCTCGGCAGCCCGGCGGAGTCACCTCGGCCTTCCACACTAGAGTTGACTTTTACAACCGTGCTCCTCTCGCTGAGCTCAATGACGACTGAGCTCAGTTGCATTCCGGCATAGCCGAGCTCAAGACTGGTCAAGCTGGTAAACCGAAGACCTTTCCAGCCGGGCTAAACGCGCGAACCATGGAAACCGGAGCGTTTGGCAATCATCTCGGCCGAGCAACTCAGGCAGCTCGGTTCAACATGGTCTTGGGCCTCCACCAAGCAAAACCTTCTCCGGCCAAGCCCAAGCTATCACGGCCCCAAACATGCTCGGCCTAACCCAGCTCGGCCCAAATATGCTTGGACCACATACAGCCCGGCCAGAACCGCGGCCCAGGCCGAGATTGTGAAATCTCCCCCACAATAATGATAATATATATTAAATAATTTTAAAATTATATAAAAAATAAATAATAAAAAAAAAGTTGATAAGATTGGATTGTAATAAAATTGATATCATAATACTTTTAGATCTTACTATGACTAAAATCGTTTGATGAAATTGAAATTGAAGGTAAGATTTTATGGTCCAAATCGAAATTATAATAACCGATCGATACGCATAACAAAAGGCATTGCATTCGAATTAAGGAATTCTTTCTTGTATTGATCTTGTAGTTGTGTTTCTTACATAAACGATTGTTCAGTTTAATTAATCAATTAATTAATTTATTTATATTTGTAAATAATCTCTTAGATGAAAATGAGAGAGGGGTCCAAATAGTGGACCTTATCGGAGTTATTATATTGTGAATCTATGAAAGTGTCTGGAATAGATAAAAATAATTTAAATAAATTAAAAAAATTGATTATTTAAAAGTTAAAAAATGAGTGTTTTTATTTTATTTATTGAGTTTTAGTTTGAAAAAAATTGTACTAAACATGCACATATAATTGGACCTTACGGGTGAAAATCATTTTTTTTTTGGGTCAATCTTCCATCATGGATTGGAAATTAAGAGGGAAAGGAAAATAAATTATAAGGAATTTCATTTATGGTTTACTGGTTATGTTAATAACAACAAGAAAAATAAAATATGCAGTGAAACAAGGGTAATTTTTTAAATGAAAATATAAAAAAATGAAAACTATTAACAAACAATGATTTCTATAATATAACCCAATTCAGTATTCCAGTTATCCCAACTACCATCATCTCACCAGCAAACTAAAACTCCAGTTAGTCAGAGATTTGGAACTATTTCTTTAGCTTATTTGAATCGAAATATGATATTGAGAGAAACAAGAGTCCATCAATTGGACAGTTGAAGTTTAATTGATTAAGATATTTGACATGCATCATTATAAATTGCAAATAATAAATCTAAATAATAGATATAAAAAATAAAAAAAAAACATAAATTTGCTTTAGATATTTAGAATAGGTGTTCATGAACATTAGATTTAGAGACCAACCTAGATATTCTAATTGGTTTAGAAATTGGCTGTTTGTTAGTATACATGTGTAATAGGTTGACATTCAAAATTTACTGACCTCATGTTTATATGGTCATTTACATTACAATATTCGCGAAAATACCTCCACGAGTAAAGGAGGTGGTTGAAGATTCAACCTTATATGTGAGAAGTTGAGTATATGAAGAAAGAGTGGAAGAATGCACAAAGTAAGCAGTTCAAAAACCCTAAACCAATTCCTTGAGTGCCTTGCCTTCCTATTGAAGTTTACTAACTTGACTGTTGGAGGGTCTTTGGCAGCACCACACTAGTACCCTGGGACATCCTTTCACTCTTATCACAGATTATTTAGATGTTCTAGTCATTTATCATTTATAATTCCAAACTTGACCAGAATGGCAAATTTCATGTTGATGTTGGTACGAACTCAACCAAGAACATGATGGTGCTCGCTCCTACAGAAAAACTCCTGTACAGAAAGCACCACCAACAAAAAACAATAGCAACTAGAAATCAAGAAGTAAAGTAATTGTAAATAAGCTTGCTCTTTTTATTCTTCTATTAGCATCAATATCAAAATACAGCACCCCAAGAGCATTCCCTTGTCATCTCCTTATTGTATCACATGAGTACATATACTATACCCAACAACATGTAAAGAACAGAGGTATTTATCAAAAAAAAAAAAAAAAACATGTAAAGAACTATGAAGTATGAGTACTTCAAAAAACATGCTGGACCCGTACTGGGTACTTACTGGCATATGGTACCTTACATGGTACTTTTGCATACTGTTGGCTTTTGGCTTCGAAGTTAATTATGTAATTTTAAGCATGCCAGCAAGGATCAATCAGTTCTTACAGAATTTTAATTGTCAATCAATTATCAGATGATTGTGTTGAAGTTCTTTCAACCTCAATGAAGAGGACTTTTATTGATTACTTGTTTGAAGAGAAATTTATAAAAAATAACAAGTACAGAACAATTCAGAAACTAAATTTCCTTAAGTACATAGGAACTTACAATGAAATAACCCAGCCTTGAAAAGGTTTATAGCAACGACTACTTGAAACTACTCCTAGGAAATGAAGTGCAGTACAGAAATTGAAGTACTAAAAATGTAAAGAACTGGAAATGTAAAAACTCGAAGGAAATAAGAAATAAATAAACTAGTTTTTTGGATCTGAGTCTGGATCCTTCATTCTGGGGCCTTCTCTTTTATTTATACTCTTCAATGGTAACTGTCAAAGTGGATTTCCAACCGTCGAAATGTCCTTCCACAATTGCTGATCATGCTCTGCCATAGTTAATCCCACTACGCCATTCTTGCAATTAGGCTTCCCTCCTTAATTTGAACTTGAATTTGTGAGTAACCGTTGCGCCATGTCATCTTGCGCCTTCTAGCTATTCTAGTGTTGCGCAGATCTATTTTTACCAATACAAACCGCCATGTGTCCGTCGCTGGTTGGAGACTTGCATTAACTTCCCAAATTATCCTTTCCATGCCACATGTTAAGCTGTAATTGGTCTATACAAAATATATAGCCAACATTACCCCTCGCACTAATATACCCAATACTTGATGATATTAGTGGACCAGTGCACCTTGCTCACGTCCTAAGACGTGCATGGACTTGGCTGAAGCATAACTGTCTTCTTAGAAATGAAGCACTGAACTTCATTAAATCCTTTCCCATGCTTTGAATATTCCCTCCATTATCTGGGAATACAAAGAGACCGATACATCTTTTAATGGCTAATCCAACCTTCTCTTACATTGATCGAACATATAAGGAGGCATTTGACAATGATAACCGACCTCGAAAGAATCTTCATGCATTTATTGGCCACATTTATCTGCCCCTATTCATACAAGTTATGGAAGCTTTTGCACCATACGAACCTCTGGACCAAACATTTGCACAAATGGACCTTGGAAGCTCTTTATCTGCTCTAAAACTCTCTGCATGGGATGAAGTTGCTTTATCATCTTCTAAAAATACTGGTTGGGATGCTTGGCCTAAACTCATTCAAAATCAAACAAGGGAACAAATACACCATCAATTTTCCAAATTTGATGATCCCACTGCAATTCATCATTCCATGCGCAGTTCTGTAGTATATCCATACGTTCACTTCGACCGTTTTCACAACCTTGAAGACAACTTGCTTTCAGCATGGTATACTTCTACCCTGCCATCCAAAATAGTGCGAAGGACTCCACACCCTGTTGAAGCCTTGGGAATCAGTCCTGCATTCTTAGCCAAAAAAGCAAAATTTTGCTCTTCTGATTGGCTAGAATGTGTGACCAAGCCTGAGTTCCCATATTCATTTGGAGGGGACCCAACTGCTCCTTCCCTTCCCTCTAATCCTAACTAGATTAAAGAACTGAGACTCACTCTTTTCGAGAGCCAGCATTTTGCTCTCTACCATGCTCCAGTTCCACCTACTCTTTATCAACAATCTGAGCCAGACTTTGCTTGCCACTTTCTCTCATTTATCCTTTAAGGTCCTTGAGATGACATTTCTCACAAGAACTTATTATGGTCTTAAGATATTGTCTCGAAGCCACATCCTCAATCTTGTGGCCCAAGCGAGCTTCATACTTTCTTGGATCAACTTCCTCTTCTACTCAATGGCACACAAATTCTTCTATTACGGTGAGTTGTTGGAGAATACCTCTGTTGCTTGTATTCAAATTCGGTATGAAGCAGAGAATTTTTGGAGAATTTGAAGACTTTAAGAACCAAGATTGAGTATGGAGAAGATGCCACTATGGGTGATGCACTTGGGGAAGGAGAACTGGATAAAATGGAAAAGGCTCTTAAACAAACAGAATTTGAAATGAAAGCCCAGCAACTCTTCTTCCAACTAAGGGCTCATCAGTTAGATAAACCAAATTTAGATAAGATAGAAGATATTTTATGAAAAGAGTATGTATTTATTGAATTTTGCTGGACAAAGTTCCATGATCTTATGACTTTGTCCATTCCTTACTTTTATGAAATTGAGAATGTAACCAAGTAGGTGTTCCCAATGTAAATATTGCATATCTATAAAACTGAGTTCTTCAAATCTCATCTATCATGATCTGGTTTTATATTCCAATTGTATAATCGATTGTATGGTGAATATGGTTGTATTCCTTACTTTGTCCATGTAATTTGTGAATAACAGTTTCGAAGCAACCAATTTTCTTTGATGCCTGGTTTTGACTGCTTCGAAGCATGGAATTTCTCATAAGAGTGTCCACATTTGTCTTAGGTTTTCAACTCCAATCATATGGTCAATCTACCCTGTAAAAATAACAGTTTTGAATTGACCAATCGTGCTTCGAAATCAGGTTTAAGTACTTTGAAGGATGGAGTGTTCCTTAGAAATAACAATGCTTATTCTTAAAGAGTCATTTTTAAACAGAAAATCCAAGAATGCATCTTCATGTATAGATAAGTCTTCTGGTCTTTGACATTTTCATTTTGCTTGACCAAGAACTGGCTTCAAAGTGCTTATTTATGCCGAAAAATTAGGCAAGAACCATATCCTGATCTTAGAACATTACAAAGACTCCTTCAAAGGGAATTTTCTTTTATAGAAAGTCTAAAAGCATATCTTCAAGATTTTCGAAGTAAACAAACCCCAACTATGCGTGACTATAAGGTATGAAACTGACTTCGAAGCCAACTACCTATTTCAAAGCCCAACTAAGTACTTGAAAACTAGATTCGAAGCCAATTAACCATTTTTGAAGCCAAGCTGAGATTTGAAATGTGTTTCCCTCCTTTATAAGGTATTCTCATACTGGTTCGAAGATAGTTTTCTTTCTTGTGTTTTCAAGGACTTAGAATAAAAGCTTTAATCACACATGGGTTAAAACTTGGATCTGTTTGACCGATTCTATTAAATGGGTAATTTTGGATAGAAAGGTTTAAAATCCCATTTTTTCGCTCTTTTTCTACACACTTGTCCGAAATTTCCCTTTTTACTCCTGTTGTTCCCGCTTGCGACCTGTCCATATTCTACTCACCTTCCTCTTTGAACCCTTTGCTAATAGCTTCTTCTTCCAAAATACCAGTTGTTGAGTGTGTAAGTTTATTTGCGGCTTTGAGGAGAATCATTAACAATAAATGTGACAAATACAAAGCTGGTGAACAGTGTGCTATTGATGGGCGCATCTTGATTCCCCGTCATCATTCTCAAAGGGAATTTGTTCTTCGACCCATTTTCAAAGAAGCTCCAGCCCAGCTTCCTACTCTGTATCCGCGCTTAGAAGATCATTGCCTCTTTTACGAGGGCGACCTTAACTGGGAAAACTACATGTTGAATTGTCCTCATCGCTACTGGCCCACATTGAGGCTAGAATGGGAGGAATGGTATGACCGAGTTGTTTCTACTAGGATGCTGGACCTCTAAGAACTCTGCATCCTCGACACCCTTTGACTAGTCAGGTTTCCCATTTCTAAAGACCCTTTTCTCATACCTGCTGCACTTTGTTTTTGAAATCCATCTTTCAATTTCCTTCAATTTAGATGTGGTGAGATGGCCTCCACTGTTCTTGATATGTGCCATCTTTTAGGGCTATCACCCGTTGGCACTCTCTTCGGTCCTAATTATCCTGACCTTAATGTTCCCTTCTCTATTCCCCCTTTGAACTCTTCCTTTAGTGATTTTGTGAGTTTTCAAAAATAAGAAAGAGGGCCCTGTAACAGATCGAGAGTTCTTTTCTTTTCTCTTATACTGGCTCTGCAAATTTTTATTTTGCATCTCCTCACAGAGAATCGTGCCTAAATTTGCCCCTTTGCCAAGGCTCTTACTTTGGCTAAGAAGATAACCTTAGCTCCCTATGTCCTAGGTCATGTATATAAAGTTTGCTCTCAATTTTGTGAAAAACCTCTAGATGCCAACCAAGGAGGTCCACTTTAGTCTTGTAACTCGGCTTTTCGCCTACTTCACTAACTTACATTCCATGTGCTTGAGATTCTTGATGCAAGACCCTACCACTTATGGAATGAAGTATGCCAGAGTTTCCCTCTATCCTTCTAGCTTTGCTTATTATCTCTCTTTCTTCTATCAATTTCCAGCTTCGCCCCTTTCTACCATCTTTTGCCTCTTTGAGGCTAACACAAGGCCAATATGGCTGAGGACTTGCCTGGCTGACAGAACTTGCTCCAATCCCTTGCACAGAGATATGTGAGCCTTTATTTTGATTCCAATAGAGCTTTCATTGGTACCTTGAATTCTCGGGCTTATACGTGTATTATTGAACCCTACTAGCCTGCCCAATTTTCTAGGCAATTCGGGTTCACTCAAGGAATTCATGTTCCTCTCTGTAGCCAAACTAACCCCAATCTTGCAACCAAAGAGCTAAAAGTGCCAAAAATCAGGCTGGATGAGGCAACCTCCAAGTTGATACAAGACTTGGTTGAATTCAAATTCACTCATTTCATCCCACACGGCATTACATTGAGGAGGTACCAAAATTGGTGGACGGCCAATATGGAGGTGCACCTAGTAATCCCTCCCACATATCTACTAGTGGGGTTAGATGTGCCCTCCCAAGGTAAGTCTAAGGAGACTGGGACCACCATTACGCCTTCCACTGCTCTTGCTGCTCCAATGCTTACTCTTGCTGCTTCACCTCCTTCTCCTAGAGTCACTAGGGCTACTTCGAAGAAGGGTATGCATTTATACTTACCCATTCGCTTTTCCTTTTACAATGCCTTGCTCATTTATTTATAACTTCTACTATTGGTATAAGAGCTCCACCGAAAGACTCTTTTCAGATAACTCAAGTTTTGAACATCCATAAGAGGCAAGTAACAGCAATAGAAGAAAAGAAAACTTTTGCTTGACCCTGAGGATGAGACACCTGAGGCTAACCTAGAAGAGGAGAAGATTGAAAAGGAAAAAGAAACACCATTAAAAAGGAATAAGAAAATAACAGTCTCTCATTTTGATGTTACTGGGACCCTACTCGTGAGCTAGCTGCCAAGGTAATGAAACAGGGACACTCCAAAGAGATCATTGTCTTTCAAAGGTCCAAAAAGAGGAGGCATCAACAAATGTTGAGGGATAAAGCTGTTCTTTGTTACTCTTGATGCATTGCAAAAGAGCGCAAGGAAGAAACAAACTGCTGGGCACTACACCCTTCACAGCTCTCCAACCATCACCACTATCACTTCTGAGGCTGGTAATCTCCTTTAGTTCCTTTTGATAACTCCTTTCCCAGGATTCTAGCATAAAATTAACAATTTCTCCTTATGTGCAGCAACAGTCCTCCCAGCTTATCCTCCTTCAACATTAGCTTCCTCTGACTTGCTTATAAAGGAGAAGCCATTAGAGGTAGCCTTAGAAAGGAAAAAGAAGAGTGACACTGAAGTGCTCATGAGTGTAGAGCCCATCCAGATAGTACTTCCACTTCCCAGCTCTACACTTTCCATGCCTTATTCCTTTCTCTCTTTGAGGCTAGCCATTCCCATTTCTTTATGCCCAAGCCTAACTCCTTATATGCCCCATCTATCCTTTATCTTATCACAATACACTACTCCTACAATCCTGGCCGCCCCTTTATCACCTAAGAGGGCCCCAATTGTCAGTTCATCTTTGGTGGCAGCTGGTGCTCCCAAAGAAGACACTGGTAGCTCACCCATTCCTTCTTTACCATCGAGCTCCAGTTCCCTTTCTCTAGATTTGCTGGTAGCCAGGACTATAGACACTGCTAGGGAATCCTCCACTTCTTCTCCCATCCTCATGTAGCTATCTCTTCCTTCCACTAGTGACTCCTCTACACTTTCAACGTCAGAGGAAGAGATGGGCATTTTTGAAGCTTGGCTGGCTAGCCTATTTGATATACCTTCCCCAGCTCAAACAGCCAGCAGTGAAGCTAAACCAT
Source organism: Camellia lanceoleosa (assembly GCA_025200525.1). NCBI lineage: Eukaryota > Viridiplantae > Streptophyta > Magnoliopsida > Ericales > Theaceae > Camellia > Camellia lanceoleosa. Next base: position 24,987,188 of record CM045768.1, read on the forward strand.
TAGTCCTTGCTGACTCATTTCTGAAGATTTTTTAGAGTTCTTCCATTGCCAGAAAAGTCTCTCTGCTTCTAGTAGACTTGGGCACTTGCTTGGAACTGCTAACCTCATTATCAAGGATCTCATTTGAAGCCTTACAAAGACTCATCATTAAGAATGGTTTTCTCTAATGCTGCAAAGTTCTTGAGAAATTTAGCGTGGCCTTCTCAAACCACTTATCTCAAACAGCAACCACCTTAGATTTCTATGTCAATATCTGCCAGATGGCCAAAGCTGCAGAAGAGAAATTGCTAAAAGATAAAGAGTTCATCTCCCATATACATGCTGAGGTGTTCGAATTAAAGGGACAACATTCATATGCCTCACAATTTGAAACCCAACTTTTGGAGAAGAAAGCCTAACTAGAAAAGGAGCTAGCAGCAATCAACCTAGCCTTGGATTGAAATGCTAAAAAGTTACAAATTACTAACCAAGGGCTAGCTGACAAAGGCAAGACATGGCTACAACTATTTAGTTGTTTCCATCCCTTAGGAGTAAAGAATCAATTGTAAAGGAATAACTGAAATACTGCACTGATTCTTGGGCCAATTTGTGGCTGCATATACTTAATTCTTTATGAAATGAATACCTTTTATTATCTATCTGAGTATATCATGCTCTGTCATTATTTTTATTTAGCACTTTCTACATTCCTTGTGTCTCCCACATAGTTGGATAATAAGGCTTCAAGTATCTACCATTAATTTTTTCGGGATGCACATAACTATTTAGATTTCTCAGATGGTAAGCTCCCCCAGGCAAGACTCTATGAACTTGATATGGTCCTTCCGAATTAGGTGACTATTTGCCAAATTTATGGCTCTTGATTCCTATTGATAGTATTGTCTTCTATACAAAATCTCCTTCATCAAAGCTAATGTGTTTAACTTTTTTATTATAACTTCTGACTGCCTTTTTCTTTTGGAAAAAGGATATTGTTTAATGCCAAAATCCTAGCCTCAGCCACATGTTCTATTTCCAAGAACATGCTTTGATGATATTGCTCAGTAGTTAACTGGTCTTGGCATTTTACCTCAAGGACTTAATGATAATTTCTACGAGCAATATTGCATCATATCTGAATACTAAGGCATAAGGAGCGATCCCTGTACTTGACCTTGGAGAAGTGCTATAAGCCCACAGCACATCTAGCAACAAGTTATGCCAATCCTTGGGATTATCTTCCATAACTCTTTGTATTCCTTTTTTCAAGGACTTGTTAGATGATTCAGCTTGACCATTTGCTTGTGCATAATACGTGGTGAAATTGATAAGACTAATTCCAAATTCTATTGCGAAAAACTTCACCATTTTTTCAGCAAACACAGTCCCATTATTTATAGTTATGGTCTGAGGGATACCAAACCTATAGATTAATTCTCTGATAAATCCAATAACCTTTGTATAATCCACAGCGTTATAAGCCTTAGTTTCGACCCATTAGTGAAGTAATCTGTGACCACTAGAATGAAACAATGATGCTTCGAAAAGGGTGGATATATTTTTCCTATCATATCCATTGTCCATCCTCTAAATGTCCATGGCTTCACTACTACATGCAAATCAGCTATTGGCACATGTCTTATCATACCATGCTTTTGGCATGCCTGACATCATTTTGCACACTCTATGCAATCCTTAAGGATGGTTAGCCAATAATAGGAATGCCTTCCAAGCAACCATCTCATCTTCACACTAAGTTAATGGGCACCACAAATACCTTCATGCACCTCAGCCATAGCATCAATGCTTCTTTTGGCCCTAAATATTCCAATAGCAATCCATCTGCTCCCTTTTTGTAAAGCACATTGCCATATACTATATATTGCATGGACTGTAATTAATTTTTCTGCTGGTCTTCAAAGAAGGGCCAGTTAAATATTGAATGATTGGATATCTCTAATCATGTTCTTCTAAGTTATTCTAGTTAATTTATACCATGATATCTCGTTTGGCCAAAGGAGGCATTAACTTTTGATATGTTGCTTGACTTATGTTTACTTGGGTGTCCCCCTTTCTTTTGAAATTTGAAGCCTTTGAGCTACATCATTGGCCTTGTGATTCATGAATCTTGGGATATAAGTCACATTGGCTATCTAAAATTGAGAAATCAAATGTAATGCAGTAACATAATATGGCAACATGCTTGTACTTTGACATTTGAAAATTCCTTTTACTTGGTTAATTACTAATTAGGAATCCCCAAATATATCAACTACATGAGCCTGTAATCCAATAAGTATCTCAAGTTTCATTATTAAAGCTTCATATTCAGGTTGGTTATTGGAACAAGTGGTTTCATCAACTTTGAAACCAGGTGTGGTTCCTAAACTATGTGTGGTTCTTACCCCTTGTGGTGATTTAATTACAACACCAATTCCAACCAGATCATTGGCTTTTGATCCATCGAACCACATTTGTCATGGCTCAATATTGACCATACCAAGATCCATTATAAACTATGTGTGGTTCTTACCCCCTGTGGTGATTTAATTACAACACCAATTCCAACCAGATCATTGGCTTTTGATCCATCGAACCACATTTGTCATGGCTCAATATTGACCATACCAAGATCCATTATCTCTTGGCTTTCTGTTTGACATGGATGATTTGCCAAAAAGTTAGTCAAAACTTGCCCTTTTACTGCCTTTTGGGGAACATATTCTAAATGAAATTCTGAAAGAGTTAATATCCATTTGCCAATTCTTCCTCTTAGCATAGGTCTAGATAACATGTATTTAATGAAGTCAGTGGTTGCAATTACCAAGACAATAATAGGCAAAAGATAATATCTTAATTTCATCACTGCAAAGTATAATGTGAGGCGCAACTTTTCTACAGCTGAGTATTTACATTAACAAGAATTTAAAAACCTACTAAAGTAATAAACTGGTTGTTCCTTGCCTTCTTCATTGTCTTGAGCTTGAAAAACTCGCAATGAATCTTCTACTGCAGTAATGTATAACTTCAAGGGTTTATCCCTCATTGGTGGCATCAACACTGGGGGTTTGGCCAAGTAGGCTTTAATTCCTTCGAAAGCAGCTTGATGCTTAGCTGACCACACAAACTCTTCTTCATTTTTTAGCTTTAACAAAGAAGAAAATACTTTAGTTTTCCCTGCAGTGTCAAAAATAAATCTTCGAAGGAAATTAACCTGACCAAGGAATTTTTGTAATTCTTTCTTACTTGATGGCAGTTTGGCCTCAATGATAGATTTGGCTTTATTTTGATTAATTTGTATTCCTTTCTTATGCACTACATACCCCAAGAAGTTTCCAGCTGATACATCAAAAGCACATTTAAGAGAATTAGGCCCCGTTTGGGGACTGGCTAAATTAGCCAATTAGCCAAAAAGTTACCTTTTTAGTCAAAAAGCCAACAACCCATACTAAAAAATCAAAGATTCTCTTTTCTTTCTACTTTTTGCACAGCTTTTCGTAATTAGCCAAAAAAGTCATCCCAAACATACAAGTTTTTTTTACCTACCTTTTTAGCCAATTAGCCAAAAAGTTACTAAATTAGCCTGTTCCCAAATGAGGCCTTAAACTTCAACTTGAACTTTCTCATTCTTTCGAAAGATGTTGTCAAGTGAACCAAGTGTTCCTACATAGACTGGGACTTTACAACAATATCATCAATGTAACACTCTAGGTATCGTCCAATGAGATCATGAAAGATAATATTCATTGCCCTCTAATATGTTGCCCCAACATTCTTTAAACCAAATGACATTTTAACCCATCGAAGGTGCCAATATTCCCAAGACACCTAAATGCTGTCTTGCGGACATCCTCCTCTACAATGCAGATCTGGTTGTAACCAGAATGCCGATCCACCATAAACAAAATCCTGTGCCCTGTTGAATCGTCCACCAATAAATCAACTATAGGCATGGGGTATTCATCTTTTGGAGTTGCCAAATTCAGATTTCTAAAATCGATGCATGCCCTCATGTTGCCATTCTTTTTAACCACAGGTACAATATTAAACAACCATTCAATATACCTGGTTATTCTAATGAAGCTTGCCTTAAAGAGCCTAAGAATCTCCTTTTTCACTTTTTGAACCACTTTAGGGCTCATCCGTCTTGGTTTTTGCTTGTGTGGCTTGAAATTAGGCTTCATAGGGAGCCTATGTTCTACTAATGACCTGTCTAGTCCAGGAAATTCATTATAAGACCACGCAAAACAATCCTTATATTAGTTTAGGGTTACCAACAATTGGTTCCTGTTAATAGGACTTAGCCAAGCACTAATATAGATGGGCTGCTGCGTAGAACCTTCTCCCAAGTTGACTTCTTCCAAAGGGTCCTGTACTTAAGCACTTACTGATGCTTCTCCTTTGACTTCTTCTACTTTCGAAGCAACCTCTTCATTTTGTTATGCTCCCATCTTCTCTGGTTCAACATCTTTGTTTTCTTCCTCATAGACAAAATTTGTCCACAAGGCGTCTTTTTTTTATATTTCCTGGACTTTTGTATTAATATCCAATGTATAGTACTTATCAAGGGCCAAAGGTCTGGCCTTTTGTTGCTTCTGATTACAGCCAATCACCATGGCTTCCTTCTCTTGTTACCGCACCTTCTGGACTATTGACTTTACGTCCAATGCTGAAAACTTGATTAAGGCCAAGGGTCTGGCATTTTGGTCTTGATCTTCTTACCTACAACTAAGCGTCATTGTTATCTTTAGTGACGGACTCTTCATTAGGACTCTCTTGCACTAAGTGCTTTAGGTGTTCTACTTCCTTATCAACCGCCATTTCGACTGTTCCATCAAGCTTTCTCAGCACACTGAGTGGTACAACCTCTTCAGTGTATAGTTTGGCCTCAACAAAATCAGCACAAGCAATAAAAGGCTGCGGATCTGTATTGATTTCCTCTGTTTCCCCATTACACAGAGCTATCATTATCTTCTGATATAGAGAGAAAGGCACACACTTGTTGGTGTGGATCCAATCCTTGCCAAGCAAAGCATTATACTTGGCATTATTGTCTATAACAAAGAATGTTGTCATGCAATCTTTAGTTCCCACATTCAGGTTGATAGGCAAAATACCCTGAGCCATTTGCTTATCCCCAACAAAATCAGCAATGGTTGTGCTAGTTGGGATCAACCTAGGGTTTCTTTTCCCCAACTTCTTTAAAGAGGACCTCAGAAGTAGGTTTACTGTTGCACCATTGTCCACTAAAACCTTGTTCATTTGTATCCCATCAAAGTAAGCCTTAATATACAGGGGCTTAACGTGGTGGGTCATAGATATTGTGGGGTACTCAAACGGGTATGAGAGGTTAACAGTCACCTCTTCACTTTCTTTATCAGTTTCCATTAGCTTGGCCACTTCTGACACATCTTGAATTATGCTAACCTGTGAATCTTTACTAGAAACTGGAATGGGGTCATCTTCCTGACCTTCTTGGTCTCCCTCTTCAACTTGGAATTCTTGTGGTAGCACGTATACCATGTTTACTAGTACTGGGGGAAATGAGCCAAACTGTACCACTGGCTGCGATTGCTCTTCTCCTGTTTAAGTCTGCTCTGAAGCTTATGAGGCATCCTCCATACTGCACTCTAGTACCTCAGTACTGGTGGTTTCCTTCGAAGTAATTCGTTTGTGATATGCTCCTGTTGGCTTTTCGACCAAGAAAGTTTGTTCAGCCATGAAGGCTTCGAACATTTCATCTTCAACCAATTCCTTCCTTTGGCCTAGTTCAGCTTCTCCTTCTGTTTCGCTGTCATTTTCCACTGGATCTTTCCTTAGCTTTTAGTTCAATATGAACTTTAGCCAACTACTCTTTGCTGACACCCTCTTTGATTTTAGAAGCAGGCCTTGAACCTTCTCTTTCTTCTATCTAGCCTTTTGATTGTGCCAAAAAAGTACTCTTTCCACTTTCTTTCAGGTCCTTCTGATATTGAGTGTACCTTCGTTGGATCTTTCTCCTTTGAGACCTGGAAATCACTAGAACCATGTCTGGTTCCCTTGTTTTTGGGTTTTTGAGCATAACCTAATTATTTGGAGCCATCAAAGGAGGCTTGATCATCATTCCCTTGTCTCCGATAGTCTTGCTTTGTGTTGGTATGACTTTAGGTTTGCTTTGCATGACAAAGCAATTTGGAACCCTAGGGACCCATGAACACATTGCTCTAGCTGCTGGGCCGACTACCCCTGCCTTCGTAACTGTCTTCGAAGCAGTTCTTCGAGGCTAATCACTAAGCCTGGTTCCTTGTCTTGAGCCAAATTCAGGCCTTCCTTCCAGCTGATTGCCCACCCTGTAATAGTTAGGTGGCCTGGTTTCATACAGGGGTCTCTTTCCCTTTGACTACATCCTAGTGTCTGGTGAACCAACCAAGGGTGAATGTTGTCTAGGGCCAGTCGGATATGGCCTTCTATTGTAGGTATTGGCTAGCTTTTGATCACTCTGCATATCTTTATAATACCGTTTCCCATTAACTGGGAGCCCTTTTAGCCATTTGGAACTCATCTTGCATCTAGAACACTTCTTCTGCACTACAACTACCTCGAGGGAGTTATCATCCAGTATCTCTTCATTAGAGCCATCATTTTGGCCTGTAGAGTTTTGTCCACTTACTTGTGAACTTTTGGTGTCCTTCTTGAAGGCAACCTGGCTAGCCACATGTATTTGCATAGTGATTTCCTCCAATTCCTTCAAGGATAGGTTTTGAAAATCTAGCATGCCAACATTGGTTGCAGCCTTCCCAATCTATGGCAATAGGTTGGTGTTAATTTCCATAGCTTTCTCAATCTTGGTTGGAAACTTTAGCCTCCCCTTCTGAATATGTTCTTTGATCCTGTCTCAGAAAACAATACATTTTTTAGTTGGATGAGACCAAGAATTGAGCCATTTACAGTACAGTTTTCCTTTTAGTTCTTTAGGGGTAAGGATCTTAACTCGCTTTGGTAACTTTAGGAAGTTTGCTGCAAGCAAATGATCAAAAATGTCATATGCTTTTGTTATGTCAAAAGAGTACTTCTATGAAGGTCTTTCTTTTTAAATTGCTGGTCTATTGTAGTGTTTTGTTGAATTAATGCTTCACAGGTCATAGGTTCTTTTTCTATGATCTTTGTTGCATCAATCTCATAGTTAGAGTCTTTATAATAGGTCTTGTAAGATGCATTATTTCGATCCTGTTCTTCTTCTAGCAAAGTTTCATATCTAGAGACTTTATAGGTTAATTCTACTAAGTCTCGAAATTTGGTTGCATCAAACTTCTTTCGAAACCTAAAATCTGACCCATTTTGAGCCAATCTTACAAATTCAAGCTCAAGTAGCATGACCCTATATTTGTTTCGTGGCCCTTTTAAATCTGACAACAAATTGAGCAGCCTTCTCATCAGGCCTTTGGCTCAATCTTGCCAAGTCTACTATAGAAATCTCAGTCTCTGTTTAGAAAAATTGGGCATGAAATATTTCCTCAATTTGTTGCCAGGTTTGGAAGAGCCCGATAAGGTTTACATACCATACGAAGGCTGCCCCTAGTTAGAGAATTTAGAAAAAGTCTTAGTTTTAGGTAATCATTATTAGCGAACTCACTACACTGGCCTGTAAACCTAGCAATGTGTTCTACTGTTGACTGATTTCCATTTCCATAAAAAAGGGCAAAGTCTGGTATTCTAATCCGCCTCAGGTACTCATGTACCTTATCCACCCAGTCTAGGTAAGGTTTTCTATACACTAGAGTCTGGACCCCCTAAGCCATAAGTCCACACATCACTCTAACAATCTCAGCAATTTGGTCCCTAGGAACTATGTTTTGGGCTGGTTGGACCACTATTGGGGGAACAAACACAGGGTTTGGAGGAATGCCACGTGCTTGATGGCCTCGTGGTCTATAAATGGGTACATTCAGGACTAGCTGTCCTTGTTGTATTGGTTGCTGTTGAAGGTATGGCTGAACTTTCAAAATCTATCTTGAGAAAGCCCCTCCGAAAGGTGTTATAAGAGGAGGAACAGTGTTATTTCTCTTTCAACCGCAGGAAATCCTTTCAACCCCTCGGATGCAAATTCAAATACAGGATTAATGAAACCCCATGTGCCAGGTATGGCTTCAAACATAGGATTTGAAAACATCCTCATATCATTCTTTTGTGCTGGCCCAGATCCACCAATTTGTATGGTTTCGTTGGTGGGTAATGGTACATTTTGGTTTGGTAATGGTCTCAAAGGAGCTTCATACCATGATTGAGGCACAGGTGACATTCTCTCATGGTTTTGATTACTAGTTTGTCTATTATTTTGCATAGGCTGTTTATCTTGAGCCAATCTATGCTGAAGGGAATTCTCGTTCTCTTTAATCTGTCTTGCAACAATTGGTTAGTGAGAGTTCATTCCATCCAAAAAGGATGTTGCTCACATTTCCATTGTATACATTAGTTGCTGCCCCATAGCATCTACTAAACCTCCCCATGGATTTATTGGTTGGGTAGAAGGGAGAATTGAAGGCCCGGTTTCACGGCCCTGTCTAGTATGTTGGACATATGTTGGATATTCTGAAGTGCTAGTCTGTTTGACCATTTGCGGAGGATCTGATGAGATAGGTGCATCCATCACATTATCCTCCGCGTTAGGTATTTCTACTTCTCCTTCCACATCCTCTTTTAGGCATTCATTTTCTCCTTTTGCTCTACGTCTAGCCATTTTAATGGTTGTACCGGGCGTGACAAAATATATGTTGGCTTTTTTGGCTTTCAAAGGTTAATTATGTAATTTTAAGTATGCCAGCAATGATCAATCAATCCTTACAGAATTTTAATTGCCAACTAATTATTAGACGATTATGTTGAAGTTCTTTCAGCCTCAATGAAGAAGACTGTTACTAGTGGCTTGTTTGAAGAGAAATTTATAAGAAATAACAAGTACAGAACAATTCAGAAATTGAATTTCCTTAAGCAAATAGGAACTTACAATGAAATGACCCAGTCTTGAAAAGATTTACAACAACGATTACTTGAAACTACTCCTAGGAAATGAAGTGCAGTACAGGAATTGAAGTGTTGAAAATGTAAAAAACTGGAAATATAAAAACTGGAAGGAAATAAGAAGTAAATAAACTGGTTTTTTAGATATGAGTCTAGGTTATTCATTCTGGGACCTTCTCTTCTATTTATACTCTTCAATGGTAATCGTCGAAGTGGGTTTCCAACCGTCGAAATGTCCTCCCACGATTGCTGATCATGCTCTCTCACAGTTAATCCCACTACGCCATTATTGCAGTTAGGCTTCCCTTTTGAATTTGAACTTGAATTTGTGAGTAACTGTTGGGCCACATCATCTTGCACCTTCTAGCTATTCCAGTGCTGCGCAGATCCATTATTACCAATGCAAACCGCTACGTGTCTATCGCTGGTTGGAGACTTGCATTAATTCCCCAAATTATCCTTTTCATGCCACGTGTTAAGCTGTAATTGGTTTATACATAATATATAGTCAACACATACGTACTAGGTACATGAAATACGTACTCAAGTTTTTTCTTCTTAATTTTTGGCATACCTAGATGTATCTAATATATACTCAAGCCGTATCGTACCTCAGTTAAAACAATATTTTTTTCTACTACAAAACTCTTTTCACTAGACTTTTTTTTTTATTTTTCATTTCATGCTTAATATGATTTTAAAATTAAACTATGGTTTGTAAGTTATTTAATATATTGATATTTAATTTTGATTTATGCCTTTACTTTGGCATTAAATGTTAATTATAGGTTGGACCTTAACAAATTAAACCATTTAATTAAGCATTATTCTAAATTAAAAATAAATATTTTTTTACAAGCATACCAAGCCGTATCCGTATCCTAATCCTATTTTTTTTGAATTTTACCATATCGACGTACTTATTTCGTACCAGTAATCGTATCCGTACCCGTGCTTCATAGGTAAAGAATAGAGGAAAGATACAAAATTCTCCAATTTCTTATTATTCTTCTTTATTTTTTTGGTCTGACTTACTTTATTCACCAATTACATTTGTTTTTTCTGGTTTCTAGTGTGAAGGTATTGTGATGCTGTATATTTTTTTTTAGTACAGAGGTATTGTGATATTCTTGTGATTTAATCGATGGCTCCTGGCTAAGTTTCAGAGGAGGCATGGCATGACCAGCGAAGCCTTTTTTGCTTATCGTGCTTGCAGGGATGTGAGTACCACCATCTGGTCTTGAAGGGGGGACAGAACCCCTTGCTAGGGACAATAATAGAAGATTTTCATTTTTCATCCACTCTTTATCCAAAACTCTACAAGCTTCATGTGGTTTAATACTTAGAAGAAAAACTAGTGCTAGAATGGCCAAGACAATGTTTGGAGGTCTCATATTATTAGGCAAACAAAGAGTTGATAGAACAATGTATATGAAGAATGGGTGCATAGTGGGGGGTTATGTTGGAAAATGGTTTTATATAGGCATATTTTTAGCCCAATTTGGGTGGACCCCAAACGTCTTTTGGGGTGGGTCCGAAGGGGTGAAGTCTTCCTTGCCGCGTGGCAAGTCACACGGTGAAGACGGAACGTCAAAACCATTTATGAGTGAATGGAAAGATGACGTCGTTTTCGGGTCTAACATTAATTTTTTAGATAAAATTCTTTTGAATTTTTTCAATAAAAATTAGTGTGGAAATTTAATTTAATTCTAAATTCAAATTTTGGATACCTAAGTGGTTTCTTAAAGTTTGTAATTTTAGAATTTAATTTAATTCTAAATTCAAATTTTAGGTTCCTTAAAATTTCCTAAAGTTTGTACCTCTTTATTTATTTATTTATTTATTTAACTAATTCAATAATTTAATATATAAATATATTTTTGAAATAGTTTAAATAGAATTGTTCCAAACAGGTTAACTGTTCTTCAACGGTAAACAATTTGAATAATGTGTTTGACTATTCAAATAGTTTTACAATTGTTTGTAATTGAGCAACGGTCAGATTTTGACAAATCTATTCATTTGAATAAAGAGGTGCACCTTTTCTCTTTTGTGGCACCTTTTCGGATCTTTGTATTTGCCTATATATACTTGGGTTTTTCCAGCAGTCTTGGGGAAGAAATTTAATCCGAGAATTCAGTCTTAAATTCTTGTCTCTTTGCTGTCCATTTTCTTTTAGTGCATTATTCTTCATATAAAATATTAGGAATACATATTCAGAGAGATAGAACACAGGTTTGGTTCGCCGAACAAATTTATTTGAAGTGCTTCTATAAATTTGTGAAGATCATTGTATCCTGGGAGATAGACGCCATTCAACCGTAAGCACTGTAGCGGGGCGAATCTGTCTTAAGGACAAAGTGTCACACACTCGACTTGGTCTTGTAATTTTTATTTCATTCAAGAAATAAATTCGGTATGTTATTTAATTATTTTGTTTGAATTATTTCAGTTCATTTTTTTTACACAGAAGATTGTTCCTACAATCTTAAGACAGATTCGAATTATTCTGTTTACAGAATTTTTCGTTTATTTCCTTTTTCCATTCTTCGTAAATAATTTCGAAAGAAAATTATTTTCTGTGGATTTACAAAATAATATTCTGGTTAGAAAAATAAATAGTGATTATATGCTATTTGACAGATAGTAGTAATATACTGTCTCTTTTCTTTAACAACAACTAGTAGTACGATACTGGTGTCATTAACAATTCAGAATATATTTTTGTGGAATTTTTTCAGAAATTAATTTTGGGTTTTAGAAATTATTTTCTGAGTTTTCATTAATTAAAATTCTATTTTCTATTTTTTAATTATTGGAGTGTAACAAGAGATTTAAATTTCTGTGTGAAATTAATTTGGTTAAATAAAATTTTATTTTATTTCCAAATTAATTGAAAAATAAAAGTTATATTTTTATTTCTTTTATTTTACAGAATTTAATTTCTTGTGTGGAATTAATTTGGTTAAATAAAATTTTATTTTATTTCCAAATTAATTGAAAAATAAAAGTTATATTCTTATTTCTTTTATTTTACAGAATTTTATTTTTTGTGTGGAATTACTTTGGTTAAATAAAATTTTATTTTATTTCCAAATTAATTGAAAAAATAAAAGTTATAGTTTTTATTTCTTTTATTTTCTGTGTGGAATTAATTTATTTAAATAAAATTTTATTTTATTTTCAAATTAATTGGAAAATAAAAGTTACATTCTTGTTTCTTTTATTTTTACAGAATTTAATTCTGTGCATTTGGTTTAATTTTCTGTGTAGTGTAAATTCTAATTATAAATTTGTTTTATAAATTAGAATTGATGGCTACTGAAACAAATGCCCAAACAAGTACTACTGTGGTGGCTGCGATTGTACCAATCCCTTCTCCTGTGATGACAGTACCCGTAAATCACGGTGAAAAGCTAGAGAAGTTCTCAGGAACTGATTTTAAAAGATGGCAACAGAAAATGTTGTTCTATCTTACAACTTTGAACCTGGCTCGTTTCCTCCGTGAAGATGCTCCTATCCTGAAAGAGGATGAAACCGACCGGCAAGTGATTGCTGCGGTTGATGCTTGGAAACATGCCGATTTCCTTTGCCGAAACTACGTCTTGAACGGACTTGACAATACATTGTACAACGTCTACAGTCCAATCAAGACAGCAAAGGAACTTTGGGAATCGTTGGAGAAAAAGTACAAAACGGAAGATGCCGGCTCAAAGAAATTTGTGGTTGACAGATTCTTGGATTTTGTTATGGTTGATTCAAAAACTGTGATCAGCCAAGCTCAAGATTTTCAACTCATTCTGCATGACATTCACACAGAAGGCATGTCTCTTAGTGAATCCTTCCAAGTTGCAGCCTTAATTGAAAAATTACCCAAAGACTGGAAGGAATTCAAGAACTATCTTAAACACAAGCGCAAACAAATTTCTATGGACGAGTTAATTGTGCGTTTAAGGATTGAGGAGGACAACTGCAATTCTGAAAAGCGGGCTGGTAAGAATCCTATGGAGTCTAAAGCAAATGTGGTGGAACATGCTTCTAAAACCAAGAAACGTAAGTCTTCTAGAGAAAGTTCATCACAAGGCTCTAAAGGGGGGGATAATAAAAAGTACAAGTTTAATGGCAAATGTTACATCTGTGACAAAGAGGGACATCGGGCCAAAGATTGCCGTAGCAAAGGCAAAAGTAAGAAAAGAACAAGCAAGAAGCCTGCTCAAGCTCATATGACCGAAGTGGACAATATTTCTAATGGTGTAGATGACATCAATCTTTCTGCAGTTGTTTCCGAGGCAAATCTAGTTGGAAATCCTAAAGAATGGTGGGTGGACACTGGTGCTACTCGCCATATTTGTGCCGACAAAAAGATGTTCACATCTTACTCTACAGTGGACAATGGTGAACAACTTTTTATGGGCAACTCCTCAACTTCCAAAGTTGAAGGACAAGGAAAGATTGTTCTCAAGATGACATCAGGAAAGGAACTCACTCTCAACAATGTGCTGCATGTACCGGACATTCGCAAGAATCTTGTTTCCGAATCTTTGTTGAGTAAGAACGGATTTAGGCTAGTATTTGAGAGTAATAAATTTGTACTTACTAAGAATGGGATGTATGTAGGAAAAGGTTACATGTCTGATGGCCTTTTCAAGTTAAATATAATGACTATTGTACCCTCTGTTATTAATAATACTACATCTTCTTCTTACTTGCTTGAGTCTTCAAATTTATGGCATGGTAGACTAGGACATGTTAATTATGGATCTTTGCGTAGATTAATTAATATGGAATGTCTACCTAAATTTGATATTAATTCAAATCATAAATGTGAAATTTGTGTTGAGGCAAAATTATCTAAAACTCCTTTTCATTCAATTGAAAAGAAGTACGGAACCACTTGACTTAATTCATAGTGACATTTGTGATTTTAAATCAATTCAAACCAGAGGTGAAAAAAAGTATGTAATCACTTTTATAGATGACTATACTAGATATAGTTATATTTATTTAATTCGAACCAAGGATGAAGCTTTGGAAACTTTCATTCAATATAAGAATGAAATTGAAAATCAACTTGGTAAGAAAATCAAGAAACTTAGAAGTGATAGAGGTGGTGAATATGAATCACCTTTTGGTGAATTTTGTAAAAAACATGGAATAATTCATCAAACCACCGCTCCTTACTCACCTCAGCAAAATGGAATTGCTGAAAGGAAAAATAGGACTTTAAAAGAAATGATGAATGCCATGTTAATAAGTTCCGGATTACCTCAGAACTTGTGGGGGGAAGCAATACTTTCTGCTAATTATATTTTAAATAAAATACCCCTAAAGAAAGTAAATCAAACACCTTATGAATTGCGACATGGAAGAGTACCATACTACAAATACTTAAAAGTGTGGGGGTGTTTGGCTAAAGTGGCTATTCCTAGTCCTAAAAAGACTAAGATAGGTCCTAAGACCATTGATTGCATTTTCATTGGTTATGCTAAGAATAGTAGTGCATATCGATTTTTGATTCATAAATCAGAACATACCGAAATGCATGTAAATACTATTATTGAGTCTCGGAATGCATCTTTCTTTGAACATGTATTTCCAAAGAAGACTGGACAAGAGACTAGTACTAATAAAAGATCTTTTGATGCTATTACTAGTCAAGATCAAGAACATGATCAAGAACAAGAATTAGATCAAAATGAGGAAGAGGAACTTAGGCGTAGTAAACATGCTAGAACCTCAAAATCTTTTGGTCTAGATTTTCTAACATATTTGTTAGAAAATGAGCCTTTAACCTTTAAAGAGGTTATGTCCAGTCCTGAAGCTCCTTTATGGAAAGAAGCTGTCAACAGTGAAGTTGAATCCATCTTGCAAAATCACACTTGGGAATTAGTGGACTTGCCACCAGGTTGTAAACCTCTTGGGTACAAGTGGATTTTCAAAAGAAAATTGAAAGCATATAGATCAATCGATAAATACAAGGCAAGACTTGTAGTCAAAGGTTTTAGACAGAAAGAAGGTCTAGATTACTTTGACACATACTCACCGGTTACAAGAATAACATCCATTAGAATGCTAATTGCCATAGCATCTCTATACAATCTAGAAATTCATCAAATGGATGTTAAAACCGCTTTCTTAAATGGTGAGTTAAATGAAGAAATTTACATAGAACAACTAGAAGGGTTTTCTGTTCCAGGGAAAGAAAAGAAAGTGTGTAAATTAGTTAAATCATTATATAGTTTAAAACAAGCGCCAAAGCAATGGCATGAGAAATTTGACAAAGCAATGATGTCAAATGGATTTAAAATTAATGAGTGTGACAAATGTGTTTACATTAAAAACACAGACAAAGGTTATGTCATTGTATGTCTTTATGTAGATGATATGCTCATCACAGGTAATGACATGATTAAAACTATCAAGAAAATGTTAAATAAACATTTTGACATGAAGGACATGGGCATTGCTGATGTAATTCTTGGTATGAAAATTACCAAAACATCAGAAGGTTATACTTTGTCACAATCTCATTACATTGAGAAAATACTTGACAAATTCAGCAAAGATGATGATCATCTTGCTAGAACTCCTGTAGATGTTAATTTGTATCTTTCTAAGAATGTATAGGAAAGTATTTCTCAATTAGAATATGCCCAAATTATTGGAAGCTTAATGTAATTGATGAACTGCACTCGCCCAGATATAGCTTATGCAGTAAGTAAATTAAGTAGATATACGAGTAATCCAGGAGTAGAACACTGGAAAGCAATTATAAGGGTTCTAAGATATCTCCGATTTACTCGTAACATTGGGCTTCATTATACTAGATATCCAGCAGTACTTGAAGGATACTGTGATGCAAATTGGATATCAGATACTAGAGACTCAAAGTCCACCAGTGGGTATGTCTTTACTCTTGGTGGGGCGGCTGTATCTTGGAAATCTTCCAAACAGACTTGTATTGCTAGGTCTACTATGGAATCTGAATTCATAGCTTTAGACAAAGCTGGGGAAGAAGCAGAATGGCTTCGCCACTTCCTTGAAGATATTCCAATATGGCCAAAACCGGTGCCTGCTATATGCATACATTGCGATAGTCAATCAGCTATAGGTAGAGCACAGAGTCATATGTATAACGGTAAGTCAGGACACATTCGTTGTCGACATAACACCGTAAGACAACTACTCTCTAATGGAATTATTTCCATAGAATATGTTAAGTCTAAAGACAACATAGCGGATCCACTAACCAAAGGGTTAGCAAGAGAGTTAGTTGAGAATTCATCGAGGGTAATGGGACTTAAGCCTATTAAATAAGAGTTACCACAACGGCAACCCAACCTAGTTGACTGGAGATCTCAAAATCTAGGTTCAAAGGGACAACCAAGTTGTGATTGACTCAGAAGGATCACTGGGGAGTCTAACTCCTACCTATTTCTATGATGAAATAGTGATGTCTGCAGCATTTTAAGTTAAGTAAAACTTTTAATGATTCTTATATCTAGGTTAACCTACTGGAGTATAGCAGGATACTCTTCATAAGAATTACCTATGTGAGTGTGAACTGGGCCGGTTCTGTAAGATTTGTGAAGGGCTACAATTCTCTAGAGCACTCATGAAGACCAGGTTGTTCAGGGCCAAAATGAACACAATAGTGAGAGCTAAACTGTGTCTGGGAATATACTGTGTGAGTTCTATTGTCTTGGTTTACACAAACGGCTGAACAGTTCAAGACATCATGTTTACTGTTTAGCTAGTAAATCCGATAGTGACTCACAAGGTAAGGTTCAAAGCCAAAAGCTACCTATCCTTTGCAGAATATTACCAATTTCTGTACTCTCTGATTAGATCATGTTGTTGCATTTTCTCTCTGTCAAAATTTCATTCATGTGGGGGATTGTTGGAAAATGGTTTTATATAGGCATATTTTTAGCCCAATTTGGGTGGACCCCAAACGTCTTTTGGGGTGGGTCCAAAGAGGTGAAGTGTTTCTTGCCGCGTGGCAAGTCACACGGTGAAGACGGAACGTCAAAACCATTTATGAGTGAATGGGAAGATGACGTCGTTTTCGGGTCTAACATTAATTTTTTAGATAAAATTCTTTTGAATTTTTTCAATAAAAATTAGTGTGGAAATTTAATTTAATTCTAAATTCAAATTTTGGATACCTAAGTGGTTTCTTAAAGTTTGTAATTTTAGAATTTAATTTAATTCTAAATTCAAATTTTAGGTTCCTTAAAATTTCCTAAAGTTTGTACCTCTTTATTTATTTATTTATTTATTTAACTATTTCAATAATTTAATATATAAATATATTTTTGAAATAGTTTAAATAGAATTGTTCCAAACAGGTTAACTGTTCTCCAACGGTAAACAATTTGAATAATGTGTTTGACTATTCAAATAGTTTTACAATTGTTTGTAATTGAGCAACGGTCAGATTTTGACAAATCTATTCATTTGAATAAAGAGGTGCACCTTTTCTCTTTTGTGGCACTTTTTCGAATCTTTGTATTTGCCTATATATACTTGGGTTTTTCTAGCAGTCTCGGAGAAGAAATTCAATCCGAGAATTCAGTCTTAAATTCTTGTCTCTTTACTGTCCATTTTCTTTTAGTGCATTATTCTTCATATAAAATATTAGGAATACATATTCAGAGAGATAGAACACAGGTTTGGTTCGCCGAACAAATTTATTTGAAGTGCTTCTATAAATTTGTGAAGATCATTGTATCCTGGGAAATAGACGCCATTCAAACGTAAGCACCGTAGCGGGGCGAATCTGTCTTAAGGACAAAGTGTCACACACTCGACTTGGTCTTGTAATTTTTATTTGGTTCAAGAAATAAATTCGGTATGTTATTTAATTATTTTGTTTGAATTATTTCAGTTCATTTTTTTTACACAGAAGATTGTTCCTACAGGTTATTTATATCTGCAACAATTAACCCATCAGGTGGTAGTATTTGAATATTTTTGGTGTTTACCATCTGATGTAAGGGTTTTTGAATATTGATTATTAACTGGTAGGAGTACTTGATTAGGATTTAGAAATTGACTAGGTCCTAAATGAAGAAAATATGTCTTAATTTGCATCTAAAAACTTTCATTTTCTTTTTTGCACCCTACATGGACAGGTAATTCAATGAACATGATGGTATATATATAAAAAAAAAGTCATGGATATAAGTTTAAAATAAATTATATAATGATAAAATAATTTTTTATACAAAATTTCAATAAAAATACAATATAATAGAAATATCACGTCATTATTGACATATAATATCACCAACCAATAGTAAAAAAACACATATAGGATAAACCCTACATGTCAAATGTACCTAACAATTCAATAAATTCTAAATTTTTATGGAGATTAATTATAATTGTATGTCAATAATGATAAATATCACGATTGTATTAAAATTTTCATAGATAATAATATGATTTATCGTAATATCTTTATTTTCAATAAAAAAAATAACCATTATTATTCTCATAATTTTAAAAATGTCATTGATATTTCACTCTAATTAATATTTTATAATTTTTTTTATTTAAACTATTTTTTTTATTTAAAAAAAAATTTATTACAAAATTCAGGAGGGCAAGCGACCCCTCGTCTAGCTGTGGCTCTGCCACTGGCTGCTATGATTTTTGAAAATCAACTGTGCAGTTCACAAACTTTTCGAAGCTTTTCTTTCCATGAAACCATTGACTAGTTTGATTATTGCTATTGTCCCTTTCTTTAATTTTCCTAACTCGCTTTAATCTTCTTAATCAAGTTATTGTAGTTTTTATTTTCAACCTCAATTATTTTGTTAATTCTGGAAGTGACTGTTTCTCAAATAAAAGTATAAAGATAAATATTGTCGGTATATTTTCTTTATACAATTTACTTTTATGTTATTGGTATGTATAGTATGGATTGAGTACTGTAAAAAAATAATAATAATAATAAAATCCTTCTATCTCTTTCTCAAATTTTTTTTTTTTTTTTTGAGTAACTGAAACTCTTTTTTCCAAATTTTTCTTATTTTTTAAAATTTTATTACTTTATTATGATGTATCAAATGATATCTCAAATGCTTTTTAATTTAAACTTTTTTCTCCAGTTCTCTTTTTGGTGATGAACCAATTCTATTTTCCTTCTTTTAAAATCTTTATTTATTTATGTTTGATATATAGAACACTAGTGCATAAAGGGCATATTTGATTGGGTGGATTAGAGTATGGGATTGAGATTATTAATCCGTGGGTCCAATTATTCCGTGTTTGTTTTAACATTTTGGTTTAGGATTATTAATCCAATGAATAATTAATGGGATAGGAGTGGGATTATTAATCCAATAGATATTAATCTAATTAGATAGTAATTATTAATATTTCACTATTAATCTTTTGAATCAAACATGACCAAACTGTATAGTTTTTTTTTTTTGTGGCACCCCTCGATAAAGGGGTACAATGACGCCGGTGGATAAACAGTTTAGTACGGGTATTTTTCCACCCACTTCTCTATTTTTGAGCACCAGGCAAAAACACAAATATATATTAGCTAGAGGATAAAACAATTACAGACCTTGCAAGTTTATGTGCTGGTTCAACCAACACACGACATACTTTAGTTACACTTAAGAAATAAAAGGCAGAACTTAACATCAAAATATCTTGGATGACAACATCTACCTGCCAATCAGAACAAAACTTTTGTGCACAGCTATCAACTAACACTTGACAATCAGTAAGAAGAGACAGACATGTAATTTTCTGCGCAGTCGCCCACTTAATAGCTTCCAAAAGAGCTCTTGCCTCTGCTAGCAGTGGAGAGGATAGCCGGGTTGAAATCCCTTGTTGATATACTTGCAATTGATAATCATCAAAACAAACCCACGCAATTCCTGCTGCACATGTGGCTTGCTGCCATGCTCCATCCACCACACAAGTAAACAACTGAACCCCATTAGAAACCACATCATTATGGGCAAGAACACAACAGTGGCTAGAAGATGAAACATGTGACTGCACAAACTCATGGTCCAAACTAGCATTTGTAACTTGTATGGAATTGTGGGACCATTGTTGTCTAAATTCATCAACCAGCAGTAATGTTTGTTCAATGGATAATTGTTCATTTTGAAAAACCTTAAGGTTACGTTGTCGCCAAATGGCCCAAAGGATAGCCACCGAGTGGAGAATAATGTCATCCTCCTGGACCGAAGTTATCCACTCCGTCCACCAAATATGAAACTCAACAGGTTGACCCGTGGAGAAATTCAGTCCCAAACTTGAGCCTCGCCATACCCGTTGAGACCATTGACACTCAAAGAAGACATGCTCTCTTGTTTCCTCATTGTGGCCACATCGAGCACAAATCGGGTCAACGGGGATGCCTCGTGTACGAAGCTGCCATTTCACCGGAATGATATTATGGAGGCATTTCCACAAAAATAAGCTCAATTTAGAGGGCAATCGCAGCTTCCACAAATTTTTCCAAACTAAAAGATCCACAGTATAAGCATGAGTAGTTCCCACAGGTCAATGATGAAGAGCCGACCAATAACCAGACTTGACCGAAAAGCGTCCATTTTTTGTGCTAGTCCACACCAATCTATCGGGGCAAGAGAACAAGGGGATATAGATACCCAGAATCAATGGGACCACTTCGGCAGGAAACAACCAAGAAATCAAATCACTTCTCCAACATTTATTTGGAAAATCTATCAAATGTGCCACTCTCATCTGTGGAAAGAAAGTGGACAGCTCCATTCCTCGCACCGGGTTAAGTTGCCCAGGTATCCAATGATCCTCAAAAGGTTTGATGGACTGCCCATTCCCAACCCTCCAGATTAAACCCTCCTTTAATAAATCCCGACCCCACATTAAGCTTTTCCAACCCCAAGATGCAGCTGAAGCACACGGGATAGCAAGAAAATTTTTTCCGAAGCAATATTTGCCCAACAACACCGGTTAAAGAAAGAAGTCGGGTTGGATACCACTCGCCAAGCTTGCCTGGCTAAAAGTGCCTGATTAAAAGCACCCAGCTCTCGAAAACCCAACCCTCCCTCATTTTTAGGGAGACATAAACTCTCCCATTTTTTCCAGAACACCCCATGTCCCATATCTGACTGCCATAAAAACCGTCGAATGATGGCATTCATCTTCTGGATAACCCCACAAGGAATCTTAAAAACAGACATTAGGTATATGGGGACAGCTTGCAGGACATGTTTAACCATAATGCACCTACCAGCAAAGGATAAAAGCCGACATTTCCAAATTTTGCAACTTACGTGAAACTTTCTCAACCAAGATATTAAATACTTCCCTTTTTGTCCTCCGCGAATAATTCAAAGATGCTCCCAAATAAATTCCCGGAGTGGGGACTACCTTAATCCTAAAAATAGAATCCAAGATACCCCTTTCCCGGCCGCCAAAATTGGGGCTTAAATACAACTCAGACTTGGAGATATTAATTCTTAGCCCAGACTGTTCACAAAATGCATTTAAAAGCCACTGTAAACACCAAACCTCTTCTCCTTGAAATTCCATAAATAAAAAACAATCATCAGCAAATATCAAGTGAGATCATGGGAGTGCCTACTAATAGCAATACCTCGACAAATACCTTGCTGAGCCAAATGAGTGAGCCCCTCAGATAGAGCTTGCATAACTAGAATGAACAAATAGGGTGACAACGGATCCCCTTGATGCAGCCCAGCTCTTGGAGTGAAAAATTCCGAAGGGTGACCATTGAGTAGAACAGAAAAAGAAACTGTAGACACACATTGATGAATCAACTTTACCCAGTGCTCACTGAAACCCATACACCGAAGGACTAAAAGCAAGAAATCCCAATTGACCCGATCATAGGCTTTATTCATGTCCAACTTTAGACCCATAAACCTTTTACGCCCTTTTTTAGTATGGCGAATAAATTCAATCAACTCGTGGGCAATCAAGATATTATCAGAAATAATGCGACCCTGAAGAAAAGCACTTTGGTTAGGAGCAATTAAATTGGGCAGCACCTCACGCAGTTGATTGGCCAACACTTTAGACCCAATTTTATAAATCACATTGCATAGGCTAATCGGTCGAAAATCATTAACAGTCATCGGGTCCTTAATCTTCGGGATCAGACAAAGGAAAGTTTTATTAAACTCCTTAAGCAAATAACCCGATTGGAGAAAAGCAAGCACTGCTTCAACAATTGACGGTCCAACAATACTCCAATAGTGTTGATAAAACCCCGCGATGAAACCATCCGGCCCCGGAGCTTTGAGTTTACCCATTTGAAAAACCGCAGTTTTGATTTCAGCCTCATTAAATGGGAGATTCAATAAATGTTGATGGGTCTCACTTAGTTTACTACTAAAAACAGAAAGTAAATCAAAATGAGAAGGAAAAGCACCTGGAGAGGACCGAGTTGGAATAGAAAGTGGATCATCACAGTGAAACAGAGCTTTGAAATGAGTGATAAAAACTTGATGAATCTCATTCTGGTCTGTGAGGAAGACCCCATCCTCCCGTTGTAAAGCACGAATTTGAACCTTCTTCTTCTTCCAAGAGGCCATTTGATGAAAAAACCTAGTATTCTTGTCCCCCACTTGTAACCAGTGCTGCTTAGAACGTTGGGCCCAATATAATTCTTGTTTGTGCAGGAGCTCATCTAGGCGTAGCCGAAGAGACCAGTCCGCATCCGAATCAGCCCTGCTTTGAAGGTGCCTCTGTTTCTGCTGCAACAACCCTCGCACCTCATTAATTTGCCCCTGCAAACTCTGATAGGACAGACTACTCCAGTTACGAATATGATTGAAAACAATCTGCTGCTTCCGACATACAACAAATTGACTGGAGCCGGGAATCGGAACATTCCACGCCCGCGGAATAATATGAGACAAAGATGCATCTTTCAACCAGACGGCTTCAAAACGCCAGACCCGCTTAGAAGAGCTGTACACTAAATTTGTGTAAAAAATCAAAGGGCTGTGATCCGACCGTTGAATAGGAAGAACAAGAGCCGAAGCCCTTGGGAATTTTTCAGACCAGTCTGTTGATACCAACACCCGATCCAACCTTTCGTAAATAATACCCGAATCAGTTCTGTTATTACTCCAAGTATACCACATCCCTTGAGTTGGGATTTTAATCAGTTGCGAATTAAAAATCAGATTATTAAATGGAAGCTCCCCTCTAATTCTGCCGTGCGTAGGACTCCATTTTTCAGCCAAATTTCGCACCTGATTAAAGTCCCCAACAAGCACAACCGGCCCCGCGCAGCTTCGGATTTTCTGTTCTAATTCGTGCTTTACAACGGGAGGATGAAGCATAAAATATTGGTCCAACTTATTTCATTTAAGGATGAAGCATAAAAAACAATCAGAACAATAAATTGGATCAAATTTGATTTTGATCAATAATTCGATTACATATCAAATTTATTAGATCCAGGTATCTATACCATATACTATATACTATATACTATATCTATTTATACTATACTATATACTATATATACTATACTATACTATATATATACTATATATATCTATATAAACAAATGTAGTGGAGTATGAGAATTTTCCAAATTCTTAATATTAAATTCTTATGAATTCTCTCTCCTACGTGTCACTTCTCAAGTCTCTCCTCTCATTTTTTTTTAATTTTTAATCATTTGTCAATTATCTAAATCTCAAAAGCCAAAAAAATTATATATATTTAAATAAAATGATAAATATTTAAATATGAACAACAAAGAGGTAGAGATAAAAATATAAAATAAATAAAATAAAAAGATAACTATTCAAATTTCAACTACAAAATAATATAAAGAGTCAAATAAAAGATAAAAAAAAATAACTAAATAAAAAATATTACGAGTCAATTAATTATAAAAATAAAAAGTTAACTATTTATATATGAACAATTAAAAAAAATTTAAATAAAAAAATATTACGAGTCAAATGATTTTTAAAATAAAAAGGTAATTATGTATATATGAATAACAAATAAATATAGATGAAAAAATATACAAAAATAAAAATATAACTATTTAATGAAAATTCAAATAAAAGATAACAAAATATTTAAATAAAAAAAAGAATAAGATTGGGATATAAATTATCTATATTTATCTTTTGTTAGTTTGTTATAGAATTTCTATATATTTCAACTTAATCTTTTTAAAGTTTATCTTTAAGTGGAACTTAATATTTCATCTTTTAAAATCATCAATTACTTATCCATACAAATTTTAAACATGATAGAATTCCATATATATCTTTTGTTTAAGCATAATCTTTTTAATATAAAAACATTAGAAACCATGAATAGAAAATTGGGGGGAAAATAATCAACATTGAGCCATTTCTGATCCCTTTTCGGTGCTTGAAAATCTTAAATATTTGCTTTACATTTGAAATGTGTACTTGCATGAGTTTTTGCATTTGTAAGAAAGTGAGTTCATATAAATGGATATTATTATTATTTTTAATTTTTTTTTTGTTACAATCTGTATTTTTCCTTATTTCTTTCTTTTTGTTAATAATGTGTCATTTAATTGAGATTTTATTCTTTTTTTATATTTATAAAAGCATTGCAATTATCAATTTGTAACTCTTGCACTTATTGATTATTTGTGTTTAATTTTTTTTTTTTTTTTTTGGGGTGTAAACGTTAGATTGAAAATGAAGAACACATCAAAATTTATTGGATATGGGTTATACTTTAAATGTATTCATCAGTTGATTTTTTATTGTTGATTATCCTATTGAAATAATTCATGATTAAATTTATTTTTAGTAACTCATTTCCTTTGAGAACTGAACCACAAATTTCTTCTTTGTTTAAATTTTTATTTATTTATTTAGATTCAGAGTTTGAGCAAATGGAAGATATCTCATATTTAACAGGTTAATTTTTTTTTTGAATAATTTAAATATTTATATTCTTTATGTGTGTCAATTCAAGTATAATGCATTTTCAAACATTTTTTTAAATTTTTTTTATAATCATTCCAAACATATTTGTGTTTAATGAATCACTATAATGAAAAAACAAATAGCATGTAAAAAATTTTAACTACTAACTAAATATAGTGGGAATTAAAATTAATTTTATTTTAATTTATTATATTATATGAGATGATTAATGTAATATCTACTATTGATTAAGCAAAATTAGTGTTACTTAAATTTAATATATTAGTCGTTTTGATTAATTATAATATGCCTTTATTACTCTATTTTTGGTTGTCTGAAGTAATTCTTAAATAAATTAGCTATTATATATATGATGATTTACTAATGTATGATAGTTTTTTAAAATTTTCAATAATGTGAAATATTAAATATTTTTAATTATGTGAAGTAAGATTTATATACACAAACCAAATAAAAATGTTAAGAAATATAAACAAATAGCAAATTTTTTTAGTAATTGTTGACTTTCTAAAAACTTGTGCATCGCACGGGTGACCACTAGTATATACATATATATAAATGTAGTAGAGTATGAGAATTCTCCAAACTCTTAATATTAAATTCTTATGAATTCTCTCTCTTAAATGTCACCTCTCAAGTCTCCCATCCCACTTTTTTTCTAATTTTTAATCATTTGTCAATTATCTAAATCTCAAAAGCCAAAAAGATTATATATATTTAAATAAAATGATAAATATTTAGATATGAACAACAAGGAGGTAGAGATAAAAACACAAAAAAATAAAATAAAAAGATAACTATTCAAATTTCAACCACAAAATAATATAAAGAGTCAAATAAAAGATAAAAAAATTACTAAATAAAAAATATTAAGAGTCAATTAATTTTAAAAATAAAAAGTTAACTATTTATATATGAACAATTAAAAAATATTTAACCAAAAAAAATATAACGAGTCAAATAATTTTTAAAATAAATAGGTAATTATTTATATATGAATAACAAAAAAATAGAAATGAAAAAATATACAAAAATAAAAATATAACTATTTAGATTTGAACTGCAAAATGAAAATTTAAATAAAAGATAACAAAATATTTAAATAAAAAAAGGAGATTACGATTGGGATATAAATATCCCAAAAGATATTTTTTTTGACGATTTACATTTATCTTTTGTTAGTTTGTTATAGAAACTCTTAATACTAAATTTGTATGGATTCTCTCTCCTACGTGTCACTTCTCAAGTCTTCCCTCCCACTTTTTCTAATTTTTAAACATTTGTCAATTATCTAAATCTGAAAAGCCAAAAAGATTATACATTAAAATAAAATGATAAATATTTAGATATGAACAATAAAGAGGTAGAGATAAAAATATAAATAAAATAAAATAAAAAGAAAACTATTCAAATTTAAACCACAAAATAATATAAAGAGTCAAATAAAAGATAAAAAAAATAAAAAAATATTACGAGTCAAATAATTTTAAAAATAAAAAGTTAACTATTTATATATGAACAATTAAAAAATATTGAAATAAAAAAATATTATGAGTAAATAATTTTTAAAATAAAAGTAATTATTTATATATGAATAACAAAAAAATAGAGATGAAAAAATATACAAAAATAAAATATAACTATTTAGATTTGAATTGCAAAATGAAAATTTAAATAAAAGATAAC
This sequence comes from Camellia lanceoleosa, assembly GCA_025200525.1. Taxonomy (NCBI): domain Eukaryota; kingdom Viridiplantae; phylum Streptophyta; class Magnoliopsida; order Ericales; family Theaceae; genus Camellia; species Camellia lanceoleosa. The sequence goes on from CM045768.1 coordinate 25,013,797, forward strand.
AAAATATTTAAATAAAAAAAAAGATTAACATTAGGATATAAATATCCCAAAAGGATAATAATTTTTTTTAACGATTTATATTTATCTTTTGTTAGTTTGTTATAGAATTTCTATATATTTCAGTTTAATCTTTTTAAAGTTTATCTTCAAGTTGAATTTATTATTTTATTTTTTAAAATCATTAATTAATTATCCATACAAAGTTTAAATATAATAGAATTCCATATATATCTTTTGTTTTAGCATAATCTTTTCAATATAAAAAACAAGTTCCTGCAAAAGAAACATGAATAGAATATTGGGGGAAAAACAATCAATATTGAGCCATTTTTGATCCCTTTTTGGTGCCTAAAAATTTTAAATATTTGTTTTACATTTGAAATTTGTATTTGCATGAATTTTTGCATTTGTGAGAAAGTGAGTTTATGTAAATAGATATTATTATTTTATTTTTAAATTTTTTTATTACAATTTGTATTTTTCTTTATTTATTTATTTTTTTTGTTAATAATGTGTCATTTCATTGAATTTTTTTTTTTAATTTATAAAAGCGCTACTATAATCAATTTGTAACTCTCTCACTTATTGATTACTTTTTTTTTTTTTTTTTGGTACAGATGTTAGATTGAAAATGAAGAACATGTCAAAATTTATTGGATATGGACTTATACTTTAAATGTATTCATCAGTTGACTTTTTATTATTAATTATCCTATTGAAATAACTCACGAGTAAATTTAGTTTTAGGAACTCATTTCCTTTAAGAACTAAATCACAAATTTTTTCTTTTTTAAATTTTTTATTATTATTTAGATTCAAAGTTTCAGCAAATGGAAGATATCTCATATTAAAAATGTTAATTGTTTTTTGAATAAATTAAATATTTATATATTCTTTAGGTTTGTCAATTCAAGTTTAATGCATTTCCAAACCTTTTTTTAATCATTCCAAACCTACTTGTGTTTAATGAATCAATTTAACCAAAAAACAAATAGCATGTAAAACTTTTTTAACCATATAATGGGAATTAAAATTAATTTTATTTTAAATTATTATATTATATGGGATGATTAATGTAATATCTACTACTAATTAAACAAATTAGTGTTACTTTTATTTAATATATTAGTCATTTTGATTAATTATAATATGTCTTTCTTACTCTATTTTTGGTTGTCTAAAGTAATTCTTAGATAAATTAGTTATTATATATGTGATGATTTACTTCATGTACTATAGTTTTTAAAAATTTTCAATAATATGAAATATGAAATATTTTAATGATGTGAAGCAAGATTTATATACACAAATTAAATAAAAATATTAAGAAATGCAATTAAATAGCAATTTTTTTTAGTGATTATTGACTTTCAAATACCCCGTGCATCGCAGGTATGACCACTAGTATTGTATTATTCGATTGTATTTCAAAATTTTCAGATCAAATCCAGATTAAATTTGAATTGTTAATTGAATCAAATAAAATAAAAAAATTGAATTGTTAACGAGTCGAACTCATGATATCTATCAACCGATGTAATATAATATAAAGAGAACTTCTATATCAAATAATGGTCGTGATCTTTTCATCCCCAGACAAAACACCAACCATGTCAACCAGTTATACACATAATATTGAAAATGATAGTGCTAAATTACTGTAATAAAAATTCATTTTATATAATATTTCTGATCAACAGTTCTTCAAGAAAGAAATTACACAATATTTTGCAGCTAGTAGTAATAGAAAAAGAAAGCAACCTCTCTCCGGTCCACAAACGGTAATATTTGGGTCAGTGAAGCTCATTGTAGATTCTATTTCGATAATTTAATTCATTTATTTTATAGCTACATATATAGATCATTCACATTAAAACTAAAAAATAAAACTAAATTAATTTGATAATCATATTTAGATAATTTTATTAAAATTTTTGTTTAAAAAATAGACTAGTATGATTTTAAAATAGGCAGTCCATTTATTTGAAAGAAAATTTAATACAATTATATAGTTATGATTATCGAATTAACTTAATTTCTTTTATATGAATAATCTACACATAAAAAACTTCAAAATGAACTAATCTTTATCAAAATAAAATCTGTGGTGAGCTACACGGTCATCAAATCCGCTTTGTGAGCCAGAGAGAATCTAAACAAAAGAAAAATGATATATATAAACAAAATGCTTATAAGATTTTCTAATCATTAGATACAAAATAAGACACGGTCTCACATGTAGACCCTACTATCTTTGTATCCGTTGATAAGAAAATCAGGCAAGAAATCGGTTTTTTGCATAACACGTGTTGACTTTTAGCAATGGCCGTTGCCACCAGGGATGAAAGTGCATCCGGAAGGGCTCGGCGGTGCTTTGGGTTCTTTGCGAGGCGGAGCATCGAAAGGCCTTGTAGCTTCAACTGTTTGAGTGGCAATGAAAATGAAGAACATAACTAGAACCATCAACTGAACAATCTTCAAGAAAGATTTCCAGAACAAGTGCTCCATTTGCTCAATTTGAAGATAAAAGATGAAGGTGAAAAGCTTTTGTTTTTTAGCAAGTAAAAGGTAGATGAGATTGTGGTTGTTGTTGTAAGTGTGGAGATCTCGTTGACAAGATTTGGTATTTATATATAAAGCTTGACAACGAGTTTAAGTTTGAGGAATAGTGAATGAAAATGGGACACACTTTCATGGAAGTTGATGAGAAAGTAGTTCGAAAGAAACAGGGATATTGCAGCCATGCAGAATTTTAAACCATCAAGTTTGCCTTCGGTGGAATTAAAATTTTTCATTTCATTTATAAGATTATAAGACATTATTCAAATTTAAAATTAATTGTTTACTACTATGATTTAATTTTAAGTTTTTAAGACTTTTCTTAATCTTGATCTTTTACAATTATTAATCATGAAATAAATATTGATTCCACACATAAAATGAAAAGGATTTTAAAAATAAATAAATAAATAGGGGAAATGAAGAGGATTTGGATGGCTATAAAAATGGGCATTGCCAGGACCACACATTTGGGTATTGGCAAAATTTTATACAGAACAATTGATTTGATGGTAGCACATTTTTTAATTAAGAAATCCATTTTAATAGGTCATTTGATTTAAAATGAACGAATAAACGTACCTTATTTAGGTAACCATCTAATAAAAAATAAATAAATAAATAAATAATTGTTTTGGGATGAATGATAGAACATCAATGAGTTAGTAAATTATTAGATTACAAATCAAAATTTCGCAGTCATTTTATTGACTCTAATTTTAAATTTATGACATTTTCATTGTCTTAAGAGACAATTACATTGACTACAAGGACTAATTATTATGTACATCTAATGTCTTATGTCACTAATCACATTATTTAATGGGTCTCAATCAATAAATGATACTCAAACACAATATAAAAATATAATCACCTTAACATTTTACTGGAATATGGTATCAAACATTTCTAATTTTTAAAGTCTAAAAATAAACATTTGTTAAAATTAAAAATAAAATAAAAAAAATCCCTGGCATATTGAATGCTTCGTGGTAATTTTGTTTAGGTCGCTGGCATTTTATTATCAATTTTTTTTGGGAGGTTGTGCAACTTGTGTTGAACTTTCATAATAGTATTTTGACTTATTTTGCGAAAGGCTATATGTTAATAAATAAATAAATAAATAAAAAGTCAAATTTTTTTAACACTTTTTTTTTTGTAAAAGTAAAAAATTATTTAATGTGTTTGGCTTCAATTTTCTAAATTCAATTTTTTAGAATTTGAGTCTTTCATTTTTCGTAATTTTTTTATTTTTAGTGAATATTTTTAATATTTTAAGCAATTTTTTTTTTACTTTTTTAGATGCATCTTACTTAAATGCATCTGAATAACAAAATATTTGTGAAAAAATATTTTAAAAAATTAATAAATACACAAAATACGAAAAATGTTTGAATTTTAGTATTTTTTTTGTATTTTGGATATTTAGTGAATTTTTTAAAGATTTCTTTCACAAATAGTATACTTTTAAAATGTATTTATGTTAGATGTGTCTAAAAATTTAAAAAATTGCTTAAAATATTAGAAAAAAATTAATTGAAAACAACAAAAATACGAAAAATAAAAAAGTAGAATTTTCTTAAAAGTGTTTTCTAAAAATCAAAACCAAACAAGCTGATTAAATTGCCAATTCCCAAAATTACCCTTTGTTAACCTATGAGTAATATTTGATTCATTAGAGAAAAAAAAAAAAAGAATAGAATAATTATTTAACATTGTAAAAACTATTCATTTCATAAGAGAGCATTACAAATAATAATTTCATTCAATTCTATCTCAATTGTAGTTAATCAAATAGAGTATTTGGGTTGGTTTGACCAGTGATTTTTTTAGTAGTTTTTTTGGTAAAATATGAAGTGAAAAAAATTACAATATTTCAGAATGACCTTTTGATTTTTTATATATTAAAAAAAAACTTAAAAAAATTAGAGAGAAGGAAATTTTATTGTTCCGTATAAATTAAATGGATTAATTATTTTTGGATACCCAAAAAAGTGTGGTGCTTGGTTGAGTTGAATAAGCAATTCTATTTATGCGATGGAATTTATTTTTTAATATGGTATTTTATGATTGATTATGATATCACATGTTAAGAATGATATTTTAAAAACATGTTAATAATACGAAATTGAGGGTTCATCTGAGAATTATTTTTTATAATGAACTTTTAAATTAAAAAAAAAAAAAACTGTTTAAAAAATTGAGAATGATTGGCAAATTTCTAATTTTTTAACTAAAATATTTTTAGTTCCCAAACATAGCCTAAAAGAGACTTAGCGGGGAAGTTTTGCCACCGTGACTGAACAAAAGGTCAATTGGTTTATGTGTTCCAATAAAAAATTGCCGCGTGGAGGCAGTACCAGAACACCAAAAAATAATTCTATGTCGGAGCAGCGATCTCAGAGAGTCCCCCATATTTTCACATTTATTGACATATTTATTAGTATTTTAATTTATTAAAAATAAATAAATAAATAAATAAATAAATAAATAAATAATCTTTCATTATTTGGAGTATTAGGCAATGGTCTGATAAAATAAATATTAGTGATAAAAAAATAGGAGAAATTACCCATAAGTGGGGTAATTTATAAAAAAAATTTATAATTTTAATTATTAATATTTATAAATTTTATCATTTATTTGTAATTATTTTTGCACTAGTACACTGACGTAAAATATTCCCTAAAAAATATCACATTGCAATAGTAAACTATATAGTTGAGTTATTGGAAAACAAAATTAATTTGTAATAATATGATAATACTACATAAAATGATGTCGAGATTTGAATAAGTTGATTCAAATATCCAGTTATTAAAATAAATAATGATAATTTGATGTCGCTATTACACTTAATTTCTATTCACATACTAGAGGTAGCACAAGTTTGGAAGTAAAAACAACAAACACAACATCTTTTAGGTTATCCAATGGATAACGGTATCTCTTTTTTGCAACAAATTTTGTAGAGAAATACTACAATGTGTACTTGCACAACATAAGAAAAGTTATGATTTTTGTGCTTCTTCCATTTAGAGAAATTTTCTTCAACGCTGTGTTTAATTGAGAGATTTGAAAAAAGAAAGAGAAAAAATATATAACATTAGGTAAAATATAAGTATATTTTATTTACATTTCACTTACATTTTTTCTTTTCTTTTTTATTTCCAAATCTCTTAACTAAATACAGTGTAAAGGATCTCGGTATACGTTATCATGGATAACATAGGGGTATTTTGGAAAATTAGTTAAAAGTTAGTTTTTTTTTATTTTTTTGTCCTTTTGTGCATAAAAAATATGAGATATGACTCAAAATGAATTAAAAGGTAAAAGCTAACTTCTTTTCGAGAAAATAATTTAAATAATATACCAAATTTTTTATCAAATCTCTCATATGGGGTGTGTGTCCTACACCTATATGAGAGATTTAATAAAAATTTTGATAGATTATTTAGGATATCTAGCGTCACTCTTTTTTTGGCCTCCCTAATGGCTCATAATAGCATTGGAGCTATGTTGGATATATCATGTTGATTGAGATAGGCTCAAATAAATTTGAGCATTTAATAAGTAAAGGAATTTTTGATTGTACTAAAAGGTCATGTTTGTTTGGCTTCATAGGTGGGGGGATTGGACTATCAATCCCGTGGGCCCTACATAACCCATGTTTGCTTGGAAAAAATATGAGGGGACTAGTAGTCCCATGGGACTATGAATACCCTCACACAGGGGGATTAGCTTGGGTAGATTTTGGGTGGAATTAGGAAAATAGTGAGGGGATTGAGTCTATTTTATATAAAAAAATTATTTTTTTAATTTTTTTTTTTTTTACCAAGTGCACTTGTTTACTTTAATATTTGTTTTAATTTTTTTTAATATAGAAATAATTTATTTATTTATTTTATATAAAAATAATTTAACAATCCCATCACTAATTATCTCCCACACTATTATCAAAACAAACATACTTTTACTTAATCCCCTCACTATCAATCCCCACATTAACAATCCCTTCACTAACAATCATTTCACTAATAATTCCATCCAACCTAATCCGCCAAACAAACGTGGCCAAAGAGTCTAGCTCTGTCAACACAACCGAAGTTCATTTAAAGAGTATATTCCTTGTTGTAACATAATTTAACAACAATTATTAACTTAACACGTCATTGTAATATTTCCATGAACAAAAGCATATAAATTAAATTGGTGCTACTAATATTAAAAAAAAAAAACAAAACAAAATGGCATACATATACTTATATGCCTGTGGTAGGGATGTAATCGGTTCGGGACGGTCGGTGTTTAGGTAAAATTTTGCACCGAACCGATAATGTTGGTTTTATTATATTGAAAATCAATACAGACCAAATTTTTTATCAAACCGCACCAAACCGCACCGATTCAATCGGTTCGGTTCCATGCGGTTTAATCGGTTTAAATGCTTTCAAAATTAAGTCATTTCTTAAATTTATACTATAATAAATAATTTATATAAAAATATTAAATTAGCCATTTGTACACAATTTTAATCATATCTAATCTAACCATTCACAAAAATACAAATAAAAAATTAATAAATACTAAGGCTTGAAGCTTTTAGTGAATTAGAATTAGAAACAAAATATAATTTCAGAATCAAAGTCTTGACATCAAAACAAAACCAAAACTTAAAACAATCATCCCATAAGTCTAAACCACAAGTCTATCAAATAGAGTCAAAATATTCATTATATATTTAATATATATTATATATAAATATATTCGGTCGGTTTCGGTGCAAATCGGTGTATAGTATACCAAAACCGGCACCGAACCGAAAACTAAAAAAAATTAATTTCCAAAACCGAACAGACCGATTCATATTAAAACACCGACCAAATATGACCGGTTCGATCTGATTCGATCGATTTAATCGATTTTTTCGATTTTTCTTACATCCCTATGTGGTATATTCTGTAATGTAAATATTGATGGAAACTATGCTTGGCTTTCTAGCCCGACAACCCTGCACTTTCTAATGTCTATAACTAAGCAATTAAAATTTATATATATAACAGAATCGTGAGCAATTACAACTCCATGAACAGAGCCCACTAAGGAAGAATGAGAGAAAATAGGCCACTATGAGTTTCCAGACAACATCATATAAATACTATGGTACTGTTTGGTAACACTTACGTTTTCAGTTTTTTATTTATATTTATAAAAATTTAAAAAACTCAAATAAAAACTTATTTGATAAAATTTTTAATTTATAAAGCAGTGGTCCCAGTTTATAAATTTGGCCAAAAAATGAAAACACAAAAAATGTGTTTCCGTTTTGAGTTTTGAGTTTTTTTTTTTTTTACCACTCAACACTAGCCACCACCTGCCACCATTTTCCACCACCGTCTTCCGCTACTACCCCCCACCACCACCTGCCACCACCACTCACCGTCCACCTGCCACCACCACCCACCACCCACCTGCCACCTACTTGCCACCACCACCCATCCCTCGCCACCACCACCAACGCCACCCACTAGCCATTCACCCGCCACCACCCACCACCCGCCACTACCATCCACTGCCCGCCACCACCACCCGCCACCTATTTGCCACCACCACTCACCACCCACCTACCACCACCATCCACCATTATCCACCACCAACCACCACCCACCATCCACCTCCCACCTACCACCACCACCCACCACCACTACTACCACCCACTCGCTACCACCTACCACCCGCCATCGTCATCCACCCACCCACCATCACCACCCACCACCCACCACCGCCATCACTCCACCCACTCACCACCACCACCCGCTACCTACCCGCCACCACCATCCACCCGCCACAATCCGCCATCCGCCACCACCACTCGCCATCACTACCACCACCCATTCGCTACCACCCACTACCCGCCGCCGTCACCAACCCATCCACCCACCACCACCACCCGCCACCACTACCTACCCGCCACCACACACCACCACCTGCTATTCGCCACCTACCAGCCACCACCACCTGCCATCCGCAACCTACCTGCCACCACCACCCGCCGCCACCACCACCACCACCCACTCGCTACCACCCACCACCCACCACCCGCCACCGTCACCAACCCACCCACCCACCACCCACTGTCACCACTTTCCACCACCGTTTTCCGTCGCCACTTGTCATTTCTCACTCTTTTTTATATTTTAAAATTTTTTTAAACATTTTGTCAATTACCAAATACGTTTGTAGTTTATGTTTTTTCTAAAAATAAACAAAAACCAGTTTATAAAATTTTTGTAAATATAAACTGAAAACGTAAACGTTATCAAACACACCCATGTGTTTGGGAAGGCAGTTTGAGGCTAAATTAGCCATATACGGACAAAAGTGGCTAATTCAGCCACATGGAGACAAAAGCATGGCAGAAGCTTGGCAACAACCATTTCACAGGTAAATTTACGAAACTACCCCCATGTGAAAGAGGGGCTAATTTAGCCTCAGCGTCAGAAATATTCAAAGTAAAAAAAAAAAAACATTTTTCCAAAAAACATCTTTTCTCAGAAAAAACAAAGAAAGTTGAAAAAAAAAATTAAAAACATTTTTTTTTGTTTTTTGTTAAAATATTTTATAAAAATAAATTCGAACTCTATTTTATAAAAATATTTTTAAAATATTTTAATTTTTTTGTTATGTATTTGGTTATGATTTAAGTGTAGAGTTGTGAAAGTAGTATGGAGTTTCGAGTTATGTGTTTGGTTATGAATTTTAAAAATAATTTATTAATTGAGTTTTATTTTATGTGTTTGGTTAAGATTTGAGTGTAGAGTTGTTTTTAAATTTAAAATATTAACATTTTAAATTATTTAAATTTTTTTGTTACAATAATTTTTTGAATATTTAAATTATTTAAATTTTTACGATTTAAATTTTTTGAATATTTATTTAAAAATTTTGCTTATTAAATTATTTAAATATTTAAAATAAAATTAAAATTAAAATAAAATTAAAATTAAAATTAAATATTTCACAGGCCCTCACTTTTTAAAATAAAACCTCACTTTTTATCATTTCACAGAAAATGAAAAAAAAAATAAAAATAAAAATAAAAAACACATGAAAAAACCATTTGCAAAAAAAAAAAAAAACTTAAAGTACATAAATTATTTAAAAAAAATACACGTCATTCAAAAATATTTTAAAAAATTTAAAAAATTACAAAAATGTAAATTCAAAAAAAAAAAGAATGACAAAAATACGCCTCATCCAAAAAGATTAAAAAAAAAAAAAAAACAGAAATTACCATTTGCCATGTAATGTACATATAAATAAAACACATGAAAATCCATTTTTGAAATATAAAAACAAATTAATGTGTACGAATTAAAAAATGACCAAAACGTAAATTAAAAAAAATAACGAGAAAAATACGCCTCATTAAAAAATATTTAAAAAAAACATAAAAACATAAATTACCATTTGCGACGTAATTTAAAAATAAATAAAACATATGAAAACTCATTTTTGAAAAATAAAAAAAAGTTATTGTATACCAATAAAAATAAAAAAGATAAAAAAAATACGCGAAATCCAAACCCGAAATAAAAAAATAAAAAATTTAAGTAAAATACGCGAAATCTAAACCCAAAATAAAAAAATAAAAAATAAATTAAGCAAAATACGTCAAATCCAAACCCAAAATAAATGAAAAAATTAAATTTTTTAAAGAAAAATACGCCAAAACCAAATCGAAAAAAAAAAAAAAATCAAACAATTTCGATCGCTGACGTGGAGGACCATTTGAGTGTGAGTTGCCATGAGAATCATGTGTCAAGGGTAGTTTGGTAATTTCTAATAAAGACACCTCACCAAAAAGTCAAAAAGTCAAAAAATCATTCTCAAACTAGATTTTTTAACCCCAAGATAAAATAATTAAAAAAGCCAAAACACCAACTCACTTTCCAAAGGGAGACACTAATAGAAAATTTCAAGGCAAATTAGTTCTTAGAATTAATATATACACATAATTAATAAATTACTAATTTAAATGCATTAAATATTATATAAATTAATTACTAATTTAAATGCATTAAATATTATATAAATTAAAATTTTAAAGAGTTTATTGTAATATCGGATGTCCCCGAAAGGACTGTGTAATTATATAAGACTTGTAGGGTTGACGTACGCAGTCTACATATGGCAGCTTGTAGGCCAATGTATTTTCCATGCAATTTCAAACTGATTTATTCCATGATTGGTCGCAGCAAAAAAACTTCTTTTGACTTTTTATTTTTTTAAAGAAAAATCATTCAGGCCTCGACAATTTGAGGCGCGAATTGACTCGAGAGAGGAGAGAGGGAGGAAGAGAGGGAGAGGGAGAAAGAGAGAGGAGAGGGTCGTCTGCCGCAGTGGTCGCCCCACAGCCGCCGTTGCTCGTCGCCTCGCCATTGCCCGCTTCAAATACAGCCGCTTTTATGGCCCTCCTCCGGCCTCCTCCCCCCTTCTCCTCCCGTTCTGCAGAGCCCCTCCCATTCTTCCCTTTCTTCGTCTTCTCCCGTTCTTCCCGATCTGCAACAAAGAAAAGAAAAAAAAAAAAAAAAAAAAACTCGACACCAAAACGACGTCGTTTTGGTGTCGAGGCAAATTCGAGGCAAAGAATTCGAGGCCTCTATCACGACTGTTTTTTAAAACCTTTCTGTCAATTTTTTTATAATTTCCATTTTTGGGTTTATATTCTAAAATTTAAAAAAAAAAATTCAGTCAATTTAAAAATCATATTCACCCAAAATAAAAATAAGCCAAATTATATGTATAAACAATTGGTCTATTTGTCTTTTCAATTTTTTTTTCAAAAACGTAAAATAATTTTCAATTTTTTTTTTAGAATTGACCAAATGAGACGGATAAAAAATGCTAAAAAGATTCGGCATAATTTAAAAAAAAAAGACTAAATACAAAAATAAATCTAACTAAAAAAGTCTACTCCCACAAAAAAAACCTTAAAAATTATGTGCATGAACCAATAAAATAACTACTCTGTGTGTATAAATAATTGGCAGATATATTTATGTGAGAGTTCATTATATTTATTTGGTATTTATCGGTATCACCGTTCTTCTTAAGTTTCTCACTAAAAATAAAAAAAATAAATAAAAAATAAAATTGCATTATCTTTTGTATATCTTGGACTGTCAATTGGAGCCTTCCGCTTCAGCCCACAATTTTCAGTCTAAAACTTCGAGGCCGAGCACAGAACAGAAGAGTCAAAAAAATGGGCCCAAAACTGATTTTGGGACCCAATTTTAAGTAACGCGTAGATCAAACTGTTGGTGTAATCCGTATTACGTACCGTGTTGACTTTTCAATAAGGGATCAGCGTCTCTTAAGTCTGATTAATTGGAAGATACGGTTGAAATTGTGGATGTCATTGGCCTCGTTTGGAAAGTGGCTATTTTAAGAGACTATTTAGTTTTTAAGTTATTTTAGTAGACTATTTTAGTTTTATGTTTGGAAAGATGGGAGATTATTTTAGTTGAGTTGTTGTATTGGAAATTGTGTTGAAATGATGTTTAAATTTAAAATGACTAATTTATCCCTACCTTTTTATTTTTTAAATTAATATAAAGGGGCAAAATGGTAAATTTACCATTGATGTAGCCTTTTCCGAATGTTGATAAGTAGGTGCCTACAATCGTTCGCCGCAGGCCCTATTTTCCTTTTTTTTTTTTTTGAAAATCAAGAAAAGTTGCTACAGTGGGTGACTTTTGGGCTGATTTTCAAAATTAGGCTATAATAGCCTTCAACCCATGTTCCCAAAATGAGTTTTGTTTCAATAATTCGGATTGTTATTATGTAAAATTTATCGAATATTATATATTTATAAATAATTATATTAATTAAATATTGATAATTATTTTATCAGATTAAATTTTTGTCAATCGTTTATTTTTTTACCATTTATTTTTTTTATATAAAACTGATTTGATTACATAGTTATCGATATTTGATCAGCGTGATGTTTCATAATTTTATAGGACTCAACGATTTTTACACATTAAACGGTTCAGATTATCAAAACATGACTTGTGGTGGGCCTCTACGAATCCAACAACACCCTCCAATCTGTTATCGGACTAGAGGGAAGTCAAACGCTTTTAATAATCCCTATTCTTTTTCTATTACTAAGGCCTCGTTTGGGGAGTGACTATTTTAGGTAAAAAGTTAAAAAGTTACTAAAAGTTGTCACATCACCTCTCTATTTTTCTGCACATCTTTTTGTAAAAAGCTAAAAAATTATTAAAATAGCCTGTTCCCAAACGAGGCCTAAGGGCTCGTTTAAGAACAAGTTATTTTTAATAACTTTTTAACTTTTTACGAAAAGATATATGTAAAAATAAAAAAAAATGATGTAACAACTTATGTAGTGACTTTTTAACTTTTTTAATTAAAATAGTTACTTCCGAAACGAGGCCTCACTATAACAGAAAACTTATGGCGGAGCCCAAATGAAGAGATTTTATTGAGTATTTTCTTAGAAACTAAGTGGTAATGCTTATTTTTTAAAGTCACACCTTTAATTAATTAACAAGTCAAAAAATTATTATAAAAAAAAATAAAAAATTATTCCTTTTATCTTTTTTTTTTATATTTTTTTATTAAAAATTAAAAAATCACTAAATAGGTCAATTCTCAATACAATCTTAAATTGCGACTGCATCACAAATAAATGAAGAGTTATGAGAAAATTACAAATTAGTTTGAAAGTAAAAAAATTATTTATATTTTTATGGTGATATAAATTTTGTGCACATACCGAACAAATTTTTTGTTTTTTTTGTATTTGATGAAAGTTCTTACTGTATATTAGAGTTGTATCAAAAAGATTTATAATAATTTTCTCAAAAACTTATTAATTGGGAGTGGAAGAGAGAATGTGGAGGGAAAAGAGCTGCAAGTAGGCAAAGTGGAAAGCCAAGCCAAAATGTCAACTCCATTAGAATCATAGTACATTAATCATATTTTCAAATGAATTTCGTTTCGGTGGTTGGTGATGGAGATAGTGTGGACATGATACTGAAGATGGTGAAATTCCCGGAGTTCCAAGGTTGCGTTCGGTCAAGTAAACAATTGCTGGAGTAATTGTTGAACACATTACGTGATATGTTTATGTAATATATAAAAACAATTAGCCATATAAATTTATTAATTATTTTGTTACCAGAAAATAGTTGTGGTTTACAGATTCATATTCTAAATGCCAATATATATATATATATTGAGTAATGGAAGAATTTTTAGGATCTCTAGTGTTTTTGATATATTTTCGAGATTTATGTGTAGATTTTAATAGGTGGACTTATTATTCAATAATTTATGTTATAATTAACAATATTTGTCATCAAACACTATAAAAAAAAAAAAAAAGTCGCTAATTATTTTTTTTTTCAACAACAAATTAAAAAATTTGTTACAAAAAAATCACTAATTATAAGTTTTAGTAACAGTTTAAAAAAATCATTACAAAAAATGTTATTAATTTTTAATTTTCAGCGATAGTTTAAATAATTTGTTACAGAAAAAAATTACTAATTATAAATTTTAATGACAATTTATAAAAATCGTGACAAAAAAAGTCATAAATTGTCAAATTTTAATTACATATATAAAAAAATGTCGTTAAAAATAAAAACTATTTTATTATGACTAATTTTCAAAATTTTTATTTATTTATGTTTAATATATAAAACACTAGTGGATAAAGTGTACAGTTTAGTTTTCTTTTTTTTTTTTTTCGCCCACACGGTGAAGCGATAAAATGACCGCTGGTACAGGTTTTTTTTTATTTGATATATGGTGGGTGTTTGATGTAAAAAATAATAATTAATATTATTGTTAAAATAATGTCAAAGACATAGAATTCATATAAAAAAAAATTATATGGTCGCTACTAAAAAAAATACTTTTTACAACCGTTATAAACCGTCGCAAATAATAAAAAAACAATCGCAATGCGATGGCAAATGGAAGTCGCGAATGTGGGGATGACAAATACTTTTTCTGACGGCAAAGCAACGTTTGCAAATTATTCGCGACCGCCAAAACTACTTATAGCGACCGCTATTTTGCTATCGCAAAAACCAAAGAAAAACACTAATATGATTTTTGGCCACCATTTTGTTATCGTTGCAAAAAAAAAATAATAATAAAAAAAAAGACAAGACGCATAAAAGTGTAACGTTAAGCACTCTAGGAATAACAATAACAAAAATTCAGACAGTATAGCTTTGTAGTTTATTCAGGCATTCCATAGTCTCAAAATTAGAGCCATATGTGAAAGTTATTACATCTAAAAACTTGAAAAAAGTTCTTTTATAAAAAAAAATACAATCCAAATAGAATGCTAGTAAAGTCAAAATCTACAATGCTAGTGTTCACCACTGTACAAGGTACCGGTTGAGTTCCAATTTGTTACCATGGAGATATATGTTCCTCAAATCCAATCTTGCACCTGATCAATACACATTATGAGGGTGAATAGATTAGAACACAGAGTACCCAATTTCTAGATCTTTCTTTAACTATAAAGCCTCAACTAGAGCAGAGAAAAGACAGAGATTGCAAAGAAAAAATAAAAACATAATAAACATTGTAAAGAAATTATGAAAATCAAAATAGACAACCAGAAAACAACCCAAGTGCCATTTACAATTTCAAACACTAAATATGTACCTATAAAATAACTACCAATTTTTATCCTGAATGTAGGATTCTTGCGCATGTCATTCTGTAGCAATAATATCAACATTAGTATATTTTTTAATCACTAAATGCTTAGCATATTATAACGAACATCTTAAACAACAAAATTGACAAAACTCAACCCAATACTTGCAAAACATACCAGCCCACATGTACCAAAATCAACCCATAACAACTGCATTAGCAATTGGAATGAGAAAACCAAACAAACAAGCAAAGCACGAAGACAGCAAAATTAAAAAATATATATATATACATATATTAAAAAATTCAAATCCAATGGAAGTCGGCATGGTTTACCTTATCAGCTGAACTAGTAACAACCAAGTCACCCTCAGCCACAAATTTAACACTTGTAACCTGCAAAAAGAGCAGAGGAAAAAGGAGAGACAAGTGTGCTTAGCCAAAAGATTTTCGTAAGTAGATAAAACTCAAATAATAAACAAAATCAAGAAAAGCACTAGACTTTCTTTGAATAACCATTAAGTGTAGATAAAATCTCTCATGATGGCCGATCAAAGAGTACAACACTTCTATCAGCCCCACCCATTGCTATAATATCCTACACACCACCAAAGAAAATACTTAATTCTAATACAATAGTATCCTGTCCAGCAGCCTTGTACCTCTGAAAAAGTAGATTGACCACAAAAATTTAGTAATGAAGAGTAAATTGTAATAGAGGGTGTTATTACTATCTTTCAGGAATAGATAATTTACAGGAAATGACTTCAAATAAGATTTTTCTTTTGTTTATTTATGGCATATGAAAGTTCATTTCTCAGCAATGTTGTTCAAAGTCACCGAATTTTGTTTAACAAAGCTGAATTCTAGACCCAAGTCATTAAAAAAAATATGACAGATTTCTTAATGATGACAACCCTAAGGCCCCGTTTGTTTTGGGAGATAGAATGGAGGGGATTAATAGTGAGAGGATTAATAGTGAGGGGATTGTTAGTGAGGGGATTGATAGTGAGGGGATTAATAGTGAGGGGATTGATAGTGAGGGGATTAATAATGAGGAATTGTTAAATTATTTTTATATAAAATAATAAAACAAATAAAAAAATATAAAAAATTAAACATTATATTTAAAAAAAAATTTCCAATATATAAAAAATAAAAAAAATAAAAAAATTTCTAATCCCCTCACTATTTTTCTAATACCATCTCTACCTCGTCCTTACCAATCCCCCCTCCAAGGGTATTAGCAATACCAAGGGACTAATAGTCCCAAGGCTTTCTCTGCAAACAAACAATGGCATTAGTAATACCTTGGTATTACTAATCCCAATACCCTCCCTATAGCCCAAAACAAACGGGGCCTAATAGTATTTATAAGCTACAAACAATTTCACAATAAATTTGATTACATCCTTCATCATTATGGAAATTCAAAGCATTAGTATCATAGATGTTGGCAAATTTATTGTTTGGCACAAAACTGACAAAGACATGAATAGGCAGGATGAAAGCACATGCAGAAAATTAACCTTTAAAGAATTGATTGATGCTGCATCAAACACATAAAGTTTCTCTCGTGTAGGAACATGAAGTGTCTTTGGGCCAACTTCCCCATTTAATAGCTTGTTGACAATGCGGATATTTGCAAAAGTTCCTCTTGCCAACTTATTAATGATTTTGACCTTGGAACATTGCTAATTCTATCGAAAATCTACACCTTTTCCCTAAAAAATAAGTTGACAATTTTATGTTATTTTGTCTAGGACTTGTCAAGTAAATACACAAACTACCAAATTAGGCAGTGAGAGAAATAACATATATAATAGAAAAATATCAGGAAAACCATTCTCTCAAGCACTAAACTTGCAAAGATGCTATCACAAACAAGGATCTGAACGAACCAACATAATTTTCAGAAGGAAAGAATCAGGAAACCTTATAAAAATTTCAAAAAGAGGATGTTCTTCCAAATTTTCCAAGCGGATGTTCTTCCTAACTTTTATCCTAGAAATAGCCAAGTCATATAGCTAAAACATCAGCCATTATAATACCAGTATGTCATTCATAGCAATGGGTTCATTTCTTCTAACTATCCTAGCAAAATATTGTTGTGTAAAAAAAAAAAAAAAAAAAAAAGGAAAATAGAGTGGGGAGAGAGAATTCAAATACTATATGACTAACCATAAGTAGTAAACATAGCAATCTTCATCATGCTTTGGTTCCGAGTCGTGCTTGATTTTTCTTTTTCTTCAAATTTTTTCCATATTGTCCATCTCTCCCATACACTAGCCATGAGAATGAAACATCTTTTGCAGGCAGATTATCAAGCAATCAATTCATGAAGATGAAACATCTCTTGGAGGCGATTTTTTAAATATATGAACATCAATCAATTTTAGATATTTCAATACATATCAATCCACGAAATCCAGACATATACTTCAAACTCCAAACCAACAATCAATGCATTCGAAGATGAAAATCTCTCATATTATGACACAAATTTTTTTAAAAAAAAATCATTTCCTTCAACACTTAAAGAAGCAAATTTAAAGGCGTAAGCACATGAAAGGTTTATAAATTTCAAATTGACAGGAATGAGGGAGGATTAGAGAGTGAAACAAAATAATAATAATAATTGCAAAATTACCTATTAAAAGCTTACAGTTCTGATTTTCTTTCTGTTACCTCAGAAAAACTAATTTCCCATTTATCTTTGTTGAAATTTGTTGCAATTAACCACAACATCAACAACAACCAACACATTAACTGTATTTTAAATGAACAAATTTATTAATAAACATTGCATTCAAACTAAAAAAGCTAACAAATTGAAATCAATTCCCAAATAGTGAACAAAAAGCTAACAAAGAGTTGTTTAATACAAATCTAAACAAGATCAAAACTAGAACAAACATGTAAACAAATAAATTAGAACTTACCTCCAATGAGAAAGTTAGGGTGCATTTCTTTCAGTAGTCAATTTTTTCGCCATCACGATCAATGATTGGACCATTCAAGAACCTGAAAACAAAATAAGGATGATTATTCAATCAATACATAGAGATACATATATAAATTCATATATATACTTGTATAGAGACCTTTTTAGGAGAAGAAAAATTATCCAAAAAAAGTACAGATAATGTGTACGCAGAGAATGCGATTGGTTGAGAGAGACAAAGATCGAGAGACACTGAGAGATTGAGAGGGAGAGAGAGAGAGAGAGATAGAGATCAAGATATATATATATATATAGAGAGAGATTCATATCAATGTTCTTCAGAAAACGATGAGTCGGCGAGAGCAATAGAGCGATGTCAAGGGTTTGAGCGAGCCTGGCTTAGGCAAAACTAAGGGAAAGGATCAAATAAATAAAAGAAAATAGAACAAATAAATTGGGATACGGGTGATCATGAACTAACATGTTGATCATGAACTAACGTATTTCAAGGAAATCCAAGCTTTAAAGCAAATATCTGATCATTTCTCATACAAAAAGCTGAGAAACCAAAAACAGGGGATAATTCAATCTAACAATTCCTCTTCACGATATGCATCAATTCACAACTCGATACACAAATAATTTATACGAATATATATCTGCAACAATTTTTTGTTGAGAAACAATTTCATCAATTAAAGTTCTAGAATAGTAAAATACCTATTCATCAAAACTTCCATCGAAAATGTTGGTGTCGCTATCTACTTGATCATTATTATCATCAAATATTGTTGTCAGGAGAAACACCTATTCATGTAGTATGTTAAAGCAAAATTTGCTTTAGTATTTTATGATTTAGCCAATGCATAGAGTTTAACATGGTAAACCCAGTTCCCTAGAAGCAATCATTTATCCACAAAATATACAAAGCACTTAGTTAATTTCCCCCCCCCCTCCCCCATGAATGGTCACCATCTTAGGTGTGGCTTCCTCAAACATTGTACTACTACGATATTGAGGGGCTCCATTCTGGAAAATGCCATGAAAAATCTAATGCAATCAATCACAAGTTGTTTTGTACAAGAACATAATTATACAAGTGCAATTTACAAAACCAAGTTTTATTCTTCAAATTAACTACTTGTATTCAAAGTAAAACACCTTGAAAAAAAAAAAGAAAAAAAAAAAGGGTACCTCAGGATCTTTGCGCCAAGCTTGATAGCTCATAGTGGGTGTGGATTGATCCATCATGTGAATCCAAGCAGGGCCACCATCTTTCTCCTCTACAAGTCTACATAAATGGTCTAAGTCATTATCCCCTACCACAACTGGTTTTACTTCTTCTAGATGTGATGAACAACTGAAACAACAACAACAACAACAACAACAATTCAACTGTTAGAAATTTTAACTTTACTTTGCAAATCCATCTTTCAATTTATATTTTAAGTAAACAAACACTTTTGACTTTTGATTCCAAGTGTAATAAGTTCCAACAAGGAGAAGGGTATTTTCAAAATTTGACCCATAAAACAGTAAAAGGGAAAAAAAGGGATAATTTGAGAATTTTGAACCAACCTGCTATCAGAAATTGAGATTGAAGATGGAGATGAAATTCCCTTTTCAAATCCAGTATTGGCAACCCAAAAAATGAAGATGGTCAATTGCAAATTCAATTTCAATTTTAATCTAGAAGCTTTGAAAGGTGATGATGAAGAATGAGGAGTAAGATTAGCCCAATTGGGTTTCCATGCCCAGCCAACCAAAACCCCAATAAAAACAACAATCTAGAGAGGGGCAATGAAAATCATGAGTTCTATCAATACATACCAAATTGTGGGTCGTTGTAAGATCTCAAACAAAGCAAAAACCAAAGCCATATCACCCACCCACCCACCAACTCCTCAAGAAGATTAATCTATGATCTAACAAAGATTATTTGGGTTTGGAGAGGGGGAAAACAAGACACAACACAAGTGTGTTAAATGGAAGAGATTTTTCCTCTCTTAAAAAAGGTAAAAAAAAAAAAAAATTAAAAAAGAGGATAAGGATGTTTGAGATTAGATTAGAGATGAGCAGTAGAAGAGGGATGTTTGAGATCTCTTCCTCTCTCTCTCTCACATCTAGCAACTTTTCAAAGCCTTCCTGACCAAATACAACCCCTATAATTTAGAGGAAACAAAAACAGAAAGACCAACAAAAAGAAAAAAAAATTAAAAGCACTTCCCTAAATAAGAATTAAAATTTTATTTGTTTGATTGAATGAATGAGATTGAATCTTGAGGGGGATAGGTTGGACAGAGCATGCAATTCTTAAATGATGAGTGAAGATATAATTAGGATGTAACACAAAGTCACCTAACTCTCACAAAAGCATTAATTTGTCATTACATCTAAAGCATTCATTTAAGTTATTGTATGTCGAAACAACCTGAAATTTTTATTTTGAAACATCTGTGAAACTTTCTTCAAAAATCACACAAAATTGAGGCACACTTATCAAATAAATTTAACTAA
This sequence comes from Camellia lanceoleosa, assembly GCA_025200525.1. NCBI lineage: Eukaryota > Viridiplantae > Streptophyta > Magnoliopsida > Ericales > Theaceae > Camellia > Camellia lanceoleosa. The sequence continues at coordinate 25,034,534 of CM045768.1, forward strand.
TAATCTACCATTATAAATACATCCCCAAGATGTCAAATGAGGAAATAATTATAAGATAATAAAAATAGACTACCATGCACACAAATAATTTAAAGGAAAAAAATAAAAAATAAAAAAACAAAGCAAAGGTCAATTCCTAAATTTTTCAAGATTCAACATGTGCAAGGATGGTCTAATAGAAACTAGGATAGCTAGGAAGCAGAGACACTTGTCAGAAATGCCACGTGGCTATGAATCGCAGAAGAAAAACTGATTGAATTGCTATGAATTGTAGAAGAAAAACTAATTGAATTGCTTCCTTATCTACTATTTTTCTTCTTCCCTTCTATAAATGAAAATAAAAAGCTTTAAAAAAATCATTTTTCTTCAGCATAACCGTCACATTTAGGGCCCAAAAAAGTCATAATTTGGACATACAGAATGCAGATGTTCAAGTTAGAACGTAGAAATAGTTAGCAAAATCAAGCATTTTAAACAATTACAGCATCTGGTGTGCATTAAAGTGTATTTAAATATATATATATAATGTGTATCTATATAGCTATAGCATTGATAGAAGAATGGGAAAATTGTCGATTTTATTCAGTATTCCTGAAGTAAATGGAATAAAGAACAGGAAATAAAAAATAAATTCTAAATCTGGTTATAGTATTGTTTTTGGCTCCAAAAAATGAAAAAAAATGAAAAAAAAAACAATAAAAAAACACTTTTTGCTCTCGTTTTATTGCATTTTCACAATAAACAAACTGAGATTCAAGTCTCACTTGAGGAAAAACAAAAGTTTATGATCAATCTGATCGCATAAGGAGCTAAACAAGTTCTCAAATCAAGATAGAGATTGAAAATAGATAGAAACGTTTCAGATGAGAAAAGAAAGAATTGCAAATAATTGAAAACCTAGATTTCCTAAGTCAGATAGAGAGAAGCAAAGGCGATAGAGGATGTTGAGGATTGCAAATTTACTTCTAGTCTCACAAGACACCGATGAAATCACCTAATTTGCAATGAAATCACCTGAAAATTCATCAAATTGACAGGTACATTACAAGCTTGAGAACGAGAGAGAGAGAGAGAGAGAGAGAGAGAGAGATTGAGAGAGCGATTCATATCGATGGAGATCTTCAAACGACAATAGTGAGTGGAAGAGCGAGAGAGCAGGCTATGCAGGTCTGTAATGAGAGAGAGAGAGAGAGAGAGAGAGAGAGAGAGAGAGAGAGAGAACAATTAGTGTTTTAATTTTTCTAGAACTAGGGCAAATATAAGGAAAACGGGTAAAAGGGAAAAATAAATTTTAAAAATAAGAAATAAATTGGTTATTTGCGACTGTTAATCAAATGGTTGCAAATTAAATAGTAGCAAAAAGTCATTTTTCTAGTAGTGGGTAAAATAATTGTGATATAAAACTATGGTATTGGTGTAATTATTAAAAAAAAGATATTACACCAAAAATCATCACCATGAGAAAATATTCGATTTTAGTTTATGTTTATGAATATATTATTTTTAAAATTTTATTTTAGGACAAATAATTTAAAATAGAAGTATTATATGGTTGAAAAAAATAGTATTATTACTATTTTTTTTTTTTTTTTGTTGTTGATAAAAATAGTGTTAGTATATTAATAGTTAATATTATTATTAGAAAAAAAGGTCTCTTCCTATTACATAATTAAATTATCATCATCTATTCACACAAGTCGATTCTTCATAGTAATATACATTACTTCAAAATATCCTCTCAAATTTGAACAGTTGAAACATGTAAGATTAATACCAAAGTCAAAAACAAATGGGTAAATTATAAACACACCCCCTGAGGTTTACATAAATTATAAATTACTCCATGTGATTCTAGAAATTACATTATGTCCCCTAAAGTTTTTAATTTCATAACAAATAGGTATTTTTATTAATAAATCATCAAGTTAATTAACAGTTTTTAATAATATTAAAATTTTATTTTAATTAATAATTCAGATAATTTTATTATTGCATAGGTAAACAGTTAGAAATTTTATTTTTTCAATTAATTTTGTTAAATAAAAAATTTTGACAGGGAGGTATTTGTAATTTTTCAAACCACAGGAGACAATTCGTATTTTAAGTAAATTTTAAAAGGTGTATTTGTAATTTACCCAAAACAAATAAACCAATGAATATACTTTGCCTCTTTTGATCCCTAACAATATTTAAAAGCAAAATCAGAAATTTTTTATTTAAGCTTTTTTTTAAAAAAAAATTATCAATTGATAAAAGAATACTTATAAATATAAATATTATACAATAGCTAGAAAGTCAAACCAATAAACTAATCTATCAACTCCAAACCCAACAATTGCTAATCATAAATAACCTCATAATGGATGAGAATAAATATTAGAGTGATGGGGAGATTACATGAGGCCATGGTGCTTGTTATTGGTTGAAGGCGTCATGTGGTATGCCACATGGTACTCTTCTAGCATCCAAGAATAAATATTATGTGTTGGGTGATAGGGAGACAACATGGAGAGCACTACAAGAAAACATAGCAAAAAACACGGAAGAATTAGCGACGACGCGCCTCCCGTCACAAAAAATGAATTTTTTGCGACGGCAACTTCAACCGTCGCAAATAAAGACTTTAGCGACGACACTGTCCCGTCGGTAATAAAACTACGCAGAGGGGTTGGAAATGCGGAAGTATTAGCGACGGTTTTTTGTCCCGTCGCAAAAAACAACTTTTTTGAGACGGCATATGTTTGCTGTCGCAAACATTGGCCCATTTGCGACGGCAAATTTCTGTCGCAAAAAAAAGATTATTGAAACGGCGCCGTTTTATGAACTACTAATTACCATTTGCGACGGTCTAAAACATACTGTCGCAAAAAGTAAAAATAAAAATTCTCCCGCGCCCTTCCTTTCATCTTGCTGCTCGATCCTCTCCAATCCCTAACTTCATCCAAATCCAAATCCCTAACTTCATTCCCCAAATTTCTCAAACGAGCAGTGGTCTTGCGGCGAAGCAGCTGAAAGTGCGGCGATGCTCATGCGTGACTCTCTCTCTCTCTCTGTATATATATAGATGAATGTTAATAAATCTGTATATATATATGCAATTTTTTTTTATAAATCTGTATATATATATAAATAAATGTGTATAATTTGGGGATGAAGTTATAATCTGTATATAAATCTGTATGGAATTAATAAATCTGTATATATATATATGCAAATAAATGTGTATAATTTTTATATATATACATAAATCTGTAGATAACTCCCGGTAGATAAATCTGTATATAATTTGCAAATAAATCTGTAGATAAATCTGTAGATGAATTTTTATCTCTGAATTTTTTTTTATCAAAAAAAATAATAAAAATCTGTAGATAATTTTTTTATAGTGACCTAAAAAGTAAACGACAAATAAATAAACTCGAATAAATAAATGTGTTTGAAAATTTGAAAGCAATTTTTTGGAAGTTTTCTTAGAAAGTGGTTTGTTAACAGAAATTTATTTTAAAAACAGTTCATTAAACAAGTTTTGTATTTTTCAAAAAATGAAAACAGAAAATGATAAGAACTTCCATGGCAAATCTGATATACATATATAAAAGGGTAAGCTTTTTAGTCATTGATCAATTCAAAAACTAATTTGTATAGTTGTATGCTATGCTATGCTATGCTCCACGCTGTTTGTTTTAGTGGAAATGTTTTTGCTATTTTCTACATTTGGTATGATTGGAAAAAAAAAGTTCGATTTGTTGTTAATAGAAATTAAGTTAATTTGAATATAAAATATTTTTCTGCCCATTTTTCACTTTAAAGGTGAAAATCAAGGTTTTTTAAAAAAAATTTAAAATCTTACAAATATTTCTACGCATAAGAAAAGCCAAACAAATTGTAAATGTAAGCGATTAATTAAAATTTTAGTTATGGAGATGTGGTTAGACTTTGAAAATATTTTCACTTATTTATTCTGTTTATTAGGTTTTTTTTTTTTTTTTTTTTTGTATTTTTTGACATTTAATATGACAATTTATTTATTTGCGGAGAGGAATGATATCATTTACTTGGTTTGGGTAGGTATTATATTTAGAGTTACTTTGGTGAGATATTTTTGTGGATGTGTACAGATGATGGATAAGAGTTGGATTGATTTGCCAAATAGGATGTCGAGTGAATACATTAATGGGATTGATGAATTCCTTGTGTTTGCCTACACCAATAGGGTTGAAGGTTCGATGATCAGTTGTCCGTGTAGGAAGTGTGAGAATCGATACTATTTTGTACGAGAGGGTGTATGGGAGCATTTGATTTTGAATTGTTTTTTAAAAAAAAACAAGCATTGGATTAATCATGGAAAATCTTACATATCTCTACATGGTAATTGAGAGAATGAAACATTAGGTAATTTAGACATTGGGGATGATATGATTGGAATGATACAAGGGGCTATGGGAAATCCACATGCCGGTACAAGTGTTGAGGGTGATGAATCACAGGGGCCTGATCCCCATGCATCTGAACCCCAGCTCGGTCCAAATGCAGAAACTGCAAAGTATTTCAAACTTCTTCAAGATGCACAAAGTGAATTGTATCCAGGTTGTGAGAAGTTCACATCTTTGTCATTCATTGTTCGACTTCTACATTTGAAGGTGCTTAATCAGTGGACAGACAAGTCTGTCGACATGTTGCTTGAATTATTGAATGAGGCGTTCCCATTGGGTGTGAAACTCCTGGACTCATATTATAGAGCTTAAAAGGTCACAACAGATTTGGGCTTCACGTATGAGACGTGGGATGCATGTCCAAGCAATTGCATGTTGTTTCGAAATGAGGACGCCAATCTTGATAAATGTGTCATATGCAACAGTTCTAAATGGAAATCAAATGGTGATGGTAGTTCAAATGGTCCTAACAAAGGTGGCAAACGAATAGCTGCAAAATAGATGAGGTATTTTCCTTTAAAGCCAAGGTTGCAGAGGTTGTTTATGTCATCCAAGACGGCCAAGTTAATGAGATGGCATGTAGAGGAACGAACTGATGATGGTGTCTTCAGGCATCCTGCTGACTCCCTTGCATGGAAAGATTTTGACCGTCGGAATATTGACTTTAGTAATGATTGCCGAAGTGTAAGGCTTGGCTTAGCATTTGATGGTTTTAACCCATTCAGGACGATGAACATAGTTCATAGCACTTGGCTGTTGTGCTCATTCCATACAATTTCTCGCCATGGATGTGCATGAAGCAACCATTTCTGATTTTATCCGTGCTTATTGACGTGCCGAAAGGACTTGGTGACAAGATTGATGTGTATATGCAACGGTTGATTGAGGAGTTGAAAGAACTATGGAATGAGGGTGTGTCAACATTTGATGCATCAACAAATCAAATGTTTCAAATGCATGCGACTTTCTTGTGGACAATTAGTGATTTTCTGCATCGCAAACTTGTCGAGGATGGAGCACTAAAGGCGAATATGCATGTCCTTGTTGCAATAAGGAAACTACATCATGTTGGTTGAAGCATAGTAGGAAACAATCATACTTGAGTCATCGCAGATTTTTACCTCTCGCCATAAATTAGGAAGGATAAAGTATCATTTGATGGTAGTCGAAGTCATACTCAAACCAAAATTGTTGTGCAGGCGAGATGCTGCTACAATTAGAATCTGAGGGTATTTTAACCCAATATAAGAGGGATGACCTTAAGAAGAGGCATAGGAGACAGGTAGAGAAGGAGAAAGCTGGACATCGCACCCACAGTTGGGAGAAAAAGAGTATCTTTTATGAATTGCCATATTGGGAGCACAATCTAATAAGACACAACCTCGATGGGATGCATATAGAGAAGAACGTTTGTGACAATGTGTTGTGGACAATATTAGGTGTTGCAGGAAAATCGAAGGATGGTGTTAATGCTCGGCGTGATTTACAAGATATGAATATTAGAAAACCCCTACATTTGCAGTTAAGAGGGTCGAATAAAGCCTATTTACCACCAGCACAATTCACGATGACCAAGAATGAGAAAGATTTGTTCTTGAAAGTGTTGAAGAAAGTAAGAGTTCTCGACGGGTATTCATCCACTATATCACGTCGTGTGCGCTCACATGATAGAAGTATTGGGGGTCTTAAGAGCCACGATAGTCATATTCTGATGCAACAACTTAGTCCATTGGCTATTCGAAGATCGTTACCGAAGAATGTAATTGAACCCTTGATTGAATTGAGCAATTTCTTTAGACAATTGTGTTCAAAAGTGAATCGTGTGACGGATTTGCAATATATTCAAGATCGTATCACTATAACACTTTGTCATCTAGAGAAAATATTTCCTCCGAGCTTTTTTGATATAATGGAGCACTTGCCTATACATCTAGCTGATGAAGCCTTATTGGGTGGAGCGATTCAATTTCGATGGATGTATCCAATTGAAAGGTATCTTCTTACTTTGAAGCAATACGTGCGTAATAGAGCTCATCCTGAAGGATCAATTGCTAAAGGATATTTTATGGAAGAATGTATGAATTTTTGTGCACAATATCTCAATGATGTGGAAACCAAATCTTGTCGACCCGTGAGGAACTACAGTGGTGATGATAATTTGGGTCATGCTATTGGTGAAAACACAAGCTTTTATCTTGATAATACTTCTTGGGTACAAGCTCATCGGTACATCTTATTCAATACAAGCGCGGTTCAACCATTCATAAAGTAGGTTAAGTCACTCACTCAATATTTTATTATGTTTTATTGAATTTTCAACTAAATTTTTTGTATTGCTAAAATTTCAATCTACACAGCAAACACCTTGAAATACTTAAGCTCAAAATGCCTCGTGTCGATGATCATCAACTTCGGCGTGAACATTTTGAAACTTTTCACATTTGGTTCAAGGAACATGTATGTATTTAACTCTATAGATTCTAGTTACTTAAGTTGATCTACATTTTAAATTTTACATTTTAGTGTTAAATAGGTCCAAACTTTGCGAAGGACTACTGATGTCATATTTTCTGAAGAGATTATTCTATTGGCAAATGGTCCTCATAACCTGGCAAGGAGGTTCAACGGGTATATACTGAATGGGTTTCGGTATTGAGTAAAGGCCATGGATGATCGTCGAGCCACACAAAATTGTGGTGTAGCTCTGAAGGCAGATACCATAAGTTATGCTAGTCGAAAAGACAAGAATCCTCGTCTGGGGTCTGTGTACTATTATGGACAATTGACAGATATTGTTGAGATTCGATATTCCAATGAGAAGAAACATGTGTTGTTTAAGTGTGACTGGATTGACAACATTCACGGAAAGAAAGAAGATGTCTTCAATTTCACGTTGGTGAACTTCAATAATTTGTTGTACCGAGATGATCGAATTACCAATGAACCTTTCATCTTGGCGTCCTAAGCAGAGCAAGTTTGGTATGTTACAGACCCGTTACAACCAAACTGGCAAGTCGTGGTGAAGATGTCTCAAAGAGGTTTATTTGATATGAGTTCGATTGATCCACAAATCGAGCCATACATGAGCCAACAATTGGAAGAAAATATAATGCTTCGTGATGAAGAAGTTGGTTGGGTGTGGGAAGCCGCAGAAGGGGAAATAGTTGATGTTCAAATAGGCTGATATTTAATCAACATTAGTAATTCAATTAAGGCCAAGGTTGTAGTTAATCATCAATTTTTTAATTTACTTTGTCTTTGTAATTGTATTAGTTCAATTAATGTCATATTATAGTTGATGACAAACCATTGTCTATGTTTCTAATGTCAATTAATGTTATATTGCTTGCAGATTATTATGGGAAGGAAGAGGAAGCCTGATCATCCCCGGCGTATGATGTCTGATGTGCTACATAACAGGACATCAGTAGCACCACCATCAGAGGAGGCATCACATTGGCCAGCATCAGAGGGGCCATTACTGCCACCACCATCTGAGGGGCCATTAGTACCACCGTATCGACCACCATCAGCGGCACCACAGTAGCTACCATGTACTCAGCCTCCACGCCTACTATCGGTGCGTCCATCATCAGTGGCACCACTGCAGCTATCATCATCAGCTTATGAGCCATCCGCAGGTATATAAATTTACTTTGATTTGTATGAAAATTATTTACACATACATTTATTTATGCTCATTATATATAACTTGTTTATTCTCATTGTATTTTGCAGACCCTTCGACTTCTTCACAGCCCACCTTAGTTTTATTTGATATGATTTGTATTCACATTATTTAAATTTGCATTTGTTTATTACCATTGCATATTGTTTATTATTATTGTATATCGCAGGTCATGTTAGTTCTTCATCAACCTCGATTAGGCGTGGTAGAGGATGTGCCAAGGGCATTAAAGAGTGGGGTACTGATAAAAAGCTGGACATACAATTTGATGGAAATTACTGCCCAATAGGGGCTAATGTGGCCAAGTTAACTACTCAACTTGGCATTATTGTGCGGAATAGTAACATTGTTCCTCTTACTTTTCTTGACTGGAACAATGTGCCTGATGATATTGTTGATGCTATCTGGAAGGATGTGAAGGTAAAAGTATATTTTTGTCCACAAATTCGAATTCCAAATTTGTGTTATACTTAGCCTTAAACTTTGAAATTGTGTTTTATAGGACAATTTGAATATATGTCCAGAGAAGTACAAGCCAATTGCATAAAAAACTGCAACAACATATGGAAGGATCACAAGAACAAGCTTAAGGCTAAGTAAGCCTAGAAGTTCTGATCCTAATCTGAAAGATGATTTATGAACGTTGTGCCAAGCCAATGGGAACAACTTGTGGAGTATTGGCGTACTTCCGATGCTGAGGTATACAATTACGTTATATTTATGATATGTAAACATACAAATCATATTTAAATACTTACATTTGTTGAACCTGTTATAGAAAATTGCAAGTGGGAACGCTAAAAATCGACGAGCTCACGGCATAGCTCATACCACAAGGCGTACTACTTTCTTTCAGATACGGCATGAGGTTTACATTTTATTGTTTTATTTTTTTATATAAACAAACATTGTATATTTGCAAATTATTTGGATTCTAATTTTCATATTTCTAAAAAAAATGTAGATGACTAGTAAGGGGGAGTCTACTGATAAGATGAATGTTTGGCTTATGACACATAGAGTAGATGATCCAGAGGTTATCCAGACCTTGGTAGTTTTCAAACACCTTTGATTGTATTTAAAGTTCATTTTTTGTGTGTCAACCATCTTAATTTGGCATATACTTGTATGTTTTATTCAATACAGGATGAGTTTAATCGTCAACTCTCTATGCTACCTGAGGATGGTCGGACTTTGGAGGCTAGGAATGCCATTTTCCATGAGTTGATAGGTCATGACGGACATGGATATTGTCGCACATACGGGAGAATTGTGCCTCGGAGAGCGGTGTATAAAGATGGTGCTAGGCCATCATAGTCAACACCCCAGCCATCGACTATTGATCAGATCACGCAGCAGGTTCGTGCAAAGCTAAGAGATGAGTTGAGGGAGGAGCTGCGAGCAGAGTTCTCTACACATTTACAGCAGATGAGAGCTGAGATGATGGCCCTTGTGTCACAGGGGGCGAGTGTGGATCCCAACAGACAGGTTCCATATAAATTAAATTGTTTGATAGTTCAATTTTCACTCAAGATTATGTATAAAATTTGAATATGATTAACACATTATGCATTGACTAACATAGGTTCCTGGTGCATCGAGTGGCCACTGGGCATTTAGGGAATCTACAGAAGATGAGAATCCATATACACCACCACCAGAAGATCAGGTATAAAATGTATCTTTGCATTCTAAGCTAAAATGTATCTTTGCATTCTTTACATTCTAAGTTAAGAGACTTGTGGGAGAAGACGAGACTAGTTAGAGCCAGATTTAGCACAAAACTTGGCACACACGACCTCCTAGGCACGAGAGACTTGTGGGAGAAGACGGGGCTCGAATCGGGTTCCCGGTTTGGGAGTTAGAGCCGGATTTCACTTCAGGCAAACTAGTTCCTTAAAAAACTTGAATTCGAGGAGTTAATGTCCCAAAATCACCAAACCGCATCGGTTTAGGACGAAACTTGGCACACACGACCTCCTAGGCACGAGAGACTTGTGGGAAAAGACGGGGCTCGAATCGGGTTTTCGGTTTGGGAGTTAGAGCCGGATTTCACTTTAGGCAAACTAGTTTCTTAATAAACTTGAATTCGAGGAGTTAATGTCCCAAAATCACCAAACCGCGTCGGTTTAGGACGAAACTTGGCACATACGACCGCCTAGGCACGAGAGACTTGTGGGAGAAGACGGGGCTCGAATCGGGTTCCCGGTTTGGGAGTTAGAGCCGGATTTCACTTTAGGCAAACTAGTTCCTTAAGAAACTTGAATTCGAGGAGTTAATGCCCTAAATTCACCAATCGACGTCGGCTTAGCACGAAACTTGGCACACACGACCTCCTAGGCACGAGAGACTTGTGGGAGAAGACGGGGCTCGAATCGGGTTCCCGGTTTAGGAGTTAGAGCCGGATTTCACTTTAGGCAAACTAGTTCCTTAAGAAACTTGACTTGGAGGAGTTAATGTCCCAAAATCACCAAACCGCGTCAGTTTAGGACGAAACTTGGCATACACGACCTCCTAGGCACGAGAGACTTGTGGGACAAGACGGGGCTCAAATCGGGTTCCCGGTTTGGGAGTTAGAGCCGATTTCACTTGTGCAAACTAGTTCCTTAAGAAACTTGAATTGAGGAGTTAATGTCCCAAAATCACCAAACCGCGTCGGTTTAGGACTTAAACTTGGCACACATGACCCGGCTAGGCACCTAGAGACTTGTGGGAGAAGACGGGGCTCGAATCGGGTTCCCGGTTTGGGAGTTAGAGCCGGATTTCACTTTAGGCAAACTAGTTCCTTAAGAAACTTGAATTCGAGGAGTTAATGCCTCAAATGCACCAATCAACATCGGTTTAGCACGAAACTTGGCACACACGACCTCCTAGGTACGAGAGACTTGTGGGAGAAGACGGGGCTCTAATCGGGTTCCCGGTTTGGGAGTTAGAGCCGGATTTCACTTTAGGCAAACTAGTTCCTTAAGAAACTTGAATTCGAGGAGTTAATGTCCCAAAATCACCAAACCGCGTCGGTTTAGGACGAAACTTGGCACACACGACCGGCTAGGCACGAGAGACTTGTGGGACAAGACGGGGCTCCAATCGGGTTCCGGTTTGGGAGTTAGAGCCGGATTTCACTTTAGGCAAATTAGTTCCTTAAGAAACTTGAATTTGAGGAGTTAATGCCCCAAATTCACCAATCAGCGTCGGTTTAGGACGAAACTTGGCACACACGACCTCTTAGGCACGAGAGACTTGTGGGAGAAGACCGGGCTCAAATCGGGTTCCCAGTTTGGAAGGTAGAGCTGGATTTCACTTTAGGCAAACTAGTTCTTTAAGAAACTTGAATTCGAGGAGTTAATGTCCCAAAATCACCAAACCATGTCGGTTTAGGACGAAACTTGGCACACACGACCGCCTAGGCACAAGAGACTTGTGGGAGAAGACGGGGCTCCAATCGAGTTCCCGGTTTGGGAGGTAAAGCCGAATTTCACTTTAGACAAACTAGTTCCTTAAGAAACTGAAATTTGAGGTGTTAATGCCCCAAATTCACCAATCAGCGTCGGTTTAGCACGAAACTTGGCACACACGACCGCCTAGGCACAAAAGACTTGTGGGAGAAGACGGGGCTCCAATCGGGTTCCCGGTTTGGGAGTTAGAGCCGGATTTCACTTTAGGCAAACTAGTTCCTTAAGAAACTTGAATTCGAGGAGTCAATGCCCCAAATTCACCAATCGCTGTCGGTTTAGCACGAAACTTGGCACACACGGCCTCCTAGGCACGAGAGACTTGTGGGAGAAGACGGGGCTCGAATCGGGTTCTCGGTTTGGGAGTTAGAGCCGGATTTCACTTTAGGCAAACTAGTTCCTTAAGAAACTTAAATTCGAGGTGTTAATGCCCCAAATTCACCAATCGGCGTCGGTTTAGCACGAAACTTGGCACACACGACCTCGTAGGCACGAGAGAGTTGTGGGAGAAGACGGGGCTCGAATTGGGTTGCCGGTTTGGGAGTTAGAGTCGGATTTCGGTCTAGTCAAAATTATTTACTAAACTATCTTTCTAATTATATAGTAGTTTATTTTTTTATTTTTTTCTGTAATTAAAATATTAACATCATTATATTGTTATTAATTATTTTTATTTCGTTTTTTTCAGATATTTCCTGGGTAGCAGTTTGCTTCGTGTGGAATGTGAACATGTAAAGATTATGACCAACTTCTGTTTTTGTAACCCACGAAAGAATCAAGACGAAAACTTTTGGTTTTGGTTTTGATTTTGATTTTGATTTATGTTATTTAAATTTGTGAACAACATTATGTATGTATCATGTGACCAACATTATATATTTTCATCATTTGCCAACTTTTGTTTATGTATGTATTTATATTATTATGTAATTTTTAGATTTTTTTGTAGTTATTTTTCATTTGCCAACATTACAGGTTATTTTTATATTTTTAATAATTGTAAAACAGGGTTTTTTTTTTTTTTTTGGAGACGGCAACACACCCTGTCACAAAAAAAAAAAAAAAAAAGTGCAGGCTTTTTGCGATGGCAGCCATACTGTCGCAAAAAGTATGAGATATATTTGAAAAACAAGGCTTTAGCGACGGTATAATTGTGCTTATGTGATAAACTGTTTGAAACACTGTAGAATACCATCGGCTGGAGGAAATGCCCACCGGCCATAGAGAATTTCCATCGGCTGCTAATGAAGTTATCGGCCATTCACCAATGGCTTAAGATCGAATGTTGCCGGTCGGCAGAAACTTCCTGCAGAAGACAGTTTTGACAGCAACAGAGGACAGGCAGTATATGGCATGGGATTTCAGGCACATGTGACCATGGTCATGTTCCCCATCATGTATTGAACTCAGGGAAGCATGGCCCTTGGTCCTCGAGTCATCAATTGTGCATGATAGCCTAAGAGATCAAGCTTGCCATTTGATGTAAAAATGCATGCAACACACAAATGAGGACCAAGACCCTATCATGTCGAAGTCAAGGGCCCTGGTGACCTAGAGTTAAGACGCGTTACATCACTTGTAGTATGAACACTTCTTAACCCTCACACTTGGTTTGACACCCCAAACCAAGTAATGCAATGCATGTTATGCAAACGTGGCTCAAAGATGCAACATGAGATTAAGATGCAAGGCATGCCAAATACCATGCAACTATCATGGCAAGTATGCAATGCTAGACATGCAAGATACAAATGCAATGCAAACATGGACAATCTAAGCAATAAGATCATCATGTTACAACACCTAATGAAGCAATCATGCAACAAACATGAGACAAGCATGCAATGGTGGACTTAAACCATAAAGGGGTAGACCTCAATCCACCCCAAAACAGTGGCCAAAAGTGCCCAAAATGGTGGACAAACACTCATGCCAACATGCAAGCCAATGGGCCTAAAGCTAAGGCACAAAAGGGAGCACTCTACTTCCACTAACATGATCACTCATGGCATGAATTAGACAAGCAAAAACAGAATCCTAGCATGCAAAAATGGGCTCCAAAACCCACTGATATGGCAGCTTAAGTGGCTTCAATGAGATGCATGCACCAAAGCTCATTTCTAGGCATAAAAGGACACATCCTCAAGGCATGAAAGGGGTCACATATGCAAGTATACAAACATGATTTATGGACTGAAATACGATCCTAAATGATGCCAAATCACGAGGATGGTCTAGACTAAGCATGCTAGAGGCCAATATACTCAAGGCTTACAAGCCAAAACACAAAAAGATGACACCAAACATGGCAAGCATGACTGAAACAGATGGCTAACAGACCTTAAACATGGTAAAGTAATGTCAATACCTTCATGAAGTTAGGCTAACATATGCAAGAATCATGGCCTAAACACAAGATGCATTTCTATGCCAAATAGAGGAATGCAAAGCAAGTATGTTAAGCATGCAAAGGGGCACAAATCCGACCAAAAATAGAGATAACATGTGACCTAGAGACACCCAAAAACCTCTGAAATAGGGCCAAAATCAGTCAAGCATGCATGTTGCCCTTTAAGCCAAAAGACAAGGATAAAAGAGGGACAAGGGGGAGAGGGGTGTCCCTCCCCTATACAAGACTTCAAACCACCTTCCTCACCACTGAAAATCCACTGGTTTTCAGTGGTGAGAAGACTAAAACACTCAAGCAAACAAAGCTTCACAAGGGAAGCACCAAAAAGGCCAAATAAGGCCTAAGAGGGTGAGTTTGAACTCAAACCACAAAACACCCTTAATGAAAGTTCTTAAGCATGAAAATATAAGATTTTTTTATGTTACGCACAAAGCCTAAATCAGCAAGCAAGACAGATAGAAAACTAGTGCAAGTTTGGGGAAACTAAAGCAAAGTGATTACCCTTGAAGAACACTTCAAGAACAGCCAATGCAGCCCTCTTCTTTTGATCAAAATCAGTCCAAAAGCTCAAGAATCAACCCTCAAAGCCTCTCAATCTCGGAGCAAGGTGTAATGGTGTGTGTATTAGTGCAAAAGTAAGGTAAAAATGCACTTTTAGGCTTCCAAACACACACTAAGGATGAGAGAGAGGGAGATATAGAAAGAGAGGATGATATATAAGATATATGTATGTATTCTCTGGTTCTTTGATCAAAATTTTCCAACCCTAGACAAAAGAGAGGAAGGATGACTTATATAGGCAAAAAAAGAGGGTTCTAAGCTTCTCCAAGAAGCTATATCAAAAGGGGCAAAGGGTGCAAATGGTTCTTGGCTTCTAGAGGAAGCTAAGACAGCTGGCCAAGTTTCTCCAAGAAGCTTGGCCAAAGGGTGCAAGCTTCTAGAAGGAAAGGGGGTGCAAAGGAGTCAAACCAGCCACAACTGTACGGGGAGGAGTGATGGTGCATTCCAGCTGGCATAGCTGGCATGCACCATGCCTCAAGGGTGCAAAGGATTCACACCGGCCTACAAAAGAGGTCGCCGGCAAAATAAAGTGCCGGTCGGCCAAACATAATGCCGACCGGCCATTGGTTTTAAGAAAACATGATCGGTGGAACCCATAAACAGCCGGTGATGCTAGGGGAAGGCCGGTGGGATGTGGGGATGGCCAACAAGCCATTCCCTGCCCTTCAAGGCAAAAACACAAGTGTTTGGTGCCAAAACCAAACACGGAACAGTCGAGTAGAGAGATCCTGAGGCAAGGCGCGCAGCCAAGACCTTCGGGAACTCAAGACGAACACAAACAAAAAACGATCACCGAGTGTTCAAGCGGTGGCGCCCAAGTCTCGAGGACGGTCAAAAATGGGGTGTCTGTAAATTGCCGTCGCCAATAGTCATTAGCGACGGCTCAAGTTGCCGTCGCCAATAATCAAAAGCGACGACATTTTTTAGCGACGGGATTTTTGCCGTCGCAGAAACCTATTTTAGCGACGGAAAGCTTGTGCCGTTGCAAAAAAACCCATTTTTTCATCCATTATTGGCGACAAAAAATTGCTGTCGCAAAAGAGAATATTTCCCGTCACAAAAACAATGGCGACGGCACTTGCCGTCGCTAAAGCTCTTTTGCAACCCCCTTTGTTGCGACCCCCACTTGCCGTCGCAAAAAAGAAAACTACCGTCGCAAATAGCTTTTGAGATGGCGTGCGGGATTATTTGCGACGGCGTTTTGCCGTCGCAAAAAATAATTTTTTTTGTAGTGGAGCCATGGTATTTGTGATTAGTTGAAGGCAACATGTGGCATGCCACATAGTACCCTCCTAGCACCCAAGAATTTTTCGTTAAGTCTAAAAGTTCTACTAAAATTTCTACCAAATGTTTTATATAGGTATGGGACCTATACCATGTAAGTCTCATGTGGATCTCATATTTATATGAGACATTTAATAGAAATTTTGAAATTTTTAATATTTTTATAAATATTACCAAAAAGGATATTAAACTATTCTGTGTAAAGAACTTAGCGCTTTAGAAGAAGAAGAAGAAGAAGAAAAGAAAAAAAAAAAATCCACATGTGACTGGGGAAAAGCTCGTGACCCCTGACCCTTCTCCAAGAAAGAAAAACATGAAGATGCAAGACACTCCACAACTAATAATAAACATCTAATCCAATAATAAATCAACAGATCATGACATAGTTTGTACCAGAAGAACAATTTCATCACAAAATTTTAGCAATGGCGCGAGTCATTTTTGGGGATATATGTGCAAGAAGAACAAGCTTGTTGTGCCTAGGAGGAAGAAAACAAGCACACACAAGCAAGAACATACAAAAATTTACGTGGTTCGACAAATTGCCTACCACGGGCAGCAGATTTCATTATATTTGGAATAAAGAATTACACACTATAATTTTTCTTTCTCTCTCTCTCTGCTCTGTATTCTCTCTTCAACTCACCACACAAAACTCTTCACATTCACTACCCATTTATAGATGCAATGGGAGAGCCAAGCTGCCAATTTAATTGAAGGCAACCACCAATAACCAACAAGATTAGCCACCTTACCATGAGTAGCTCGGCTGAAAATGTCTAGCTTTTTCATTTTTTTTCTTCAATCAGCAGCCATCATTGAAAATCTGAGCCAATCTTCAACAAATCTTCACCTTAGCAAGGATTGTTTGTCCAACATAGTGATCGATCAACACTTGGTGTCAAAGCAATTTGTTGTGCCTAGGAGGTAGAAAACAATCACACACAAGCACACTAGTAAGAACACACAAAGATTTACATGGTTCGGCAAATCGCCTACATCCACGGGCAACAGATATCACTATATTTGGAACAAAGAATTACACCCTCTATAATTCTCTCTCTCTGCTCTGTATTCTCTCTTCAACCCACCACACAAAACTCCTCCCATTCACTATCCATTTATAGATGCAATGGGAGAGCCAAGCTACCAACTTCATTGAAGGCAACTACCAATAACCAACAAGATTAGCCAACCTACCATGAGTAGCTCGACTGAAAATGTCTAGCTTCTTCATTTTTTTTTCTTCAATCAGCAGTCGTCATTGAAAATCTGAACCAATCTTCAACAAAGCTGGCTGTGCTTTTGCTACTTTGCGAGACGGAGCCGACACCAAGCCATGACCTCTACCGCTATCGTGAACCACCGTGAGCTTTCTACCATCAACAGGCCTTGCAGTAGCTTCAAGAAGTTTAGTGGTAATGAAAATGAAGAACATGATGAAGACATTTATATGTTGTATGGTGAATTGTGTAATAAGTTGTTTTGTGATTTCTAGCTAGTGTTTGGATCCTGGTTTTTTAAAGTGTACGGAGGCAACCCACATACAACGGGGATGTAGAAAAGCGAATGAAAGCAGAGGTAATGGAACCAAAAAGATGAAACAGATGTTGGAGATGATGATGATGATGACGACGATGATGATGATTGACATTCAACATCTCAAGGAAGTCCCTGCAAATAAATTGTGGTAGTTTAGCATTTCACTTTTATCCTTTGTAAATGGGATTGGAAATTTTCTTTTAAAGGCGAATTTCTATGCTTTTCCTAAAGCCAATAATGTATAGGCCCTTACAAGCTTTTGAATTTCACTTACGCTCCGTTTGTTTGTTTGAGTTTTTTTTTTTTTTTTTTTAAAGAATTGACCCACTTCTAAAACTATTTGAGAAACTAATTTACTTTTTAAAATCACATTTTGAAGATGCACTTTTAAATTGAAATTGTATTTTCAACATCCAATTTGAAATTGCATGTTGAAAATGTAATTTCAATTTGAAAATCACATTTTGAAAATGTGATTTCAAAAAGTAAGTTAGTTTTCTAAATAATTTGAAAAGTGGGTCAATTCTCTAAATTGTTTTTTTTTTTTAAGAATACTAAAAAAAAAAAAAAAACTCTTGTTTGCTTGGGTACAAAATATTTTTTGAAAACAATTTTTTCTAGTTTTTGGTATTTTATATAATGAAAAATGAAAATTAATAGAAAATATTTTTTTCATGTTGAATGGTTAAGACTTGGCCAAATCACCTTAAGGTTATGGGTTCAAATTTAGAGACCATCACTTTGTATATTATGTTAAAGGTTATATGTGTACTCAATCTTTTTTCTTCTAAATACACATTAATATATACTAATTGGACATTATTTATTTTTTAATACAAAACAAGCCTATCTGAGAAGAAAATATTTTTTACTTTTAAATGTGAAAAGCATTTTTGCGATGCTATCACCACTACTACAGCCCCATCATCTGCATCATCATTTCACCACCTCCAAAAATAAAAATATATATATATATTATCTTTAAAAAAAATTTATTAAAAAAATTTCTAAATTTTTTTTTAATAAATAATATTTTCTATCTAAACAAACAGAAATTAGAATTATAAAATTGATGGTAAATGTTGTGCGTGTCTTCCATATCTGAATACAAGATGCTTTATTTCGTGTTTTGTAAATTTCTTTCGTGAAGCATTTATTTTCGTACACAAATATTCGGGTCTTTTGGGAAGAAGGTAAAAAATTAATTTTTAACTTTTTATTTATTTTAAATCACATCATTTCTTATATTTTTTATTTTAAAAAAACAAAATAAATTTAAAAAACCAAAAAAACTATTTTTTTACTAATTTTTCAAAACACTCTACTATAGCCTCGCCATCTGTGCAATTGTTTTGCTTCATACTTTACGTACTCTTTTTTTTTTTTTTTTTTGCGCGCAGTTGGGGGGGGGGGGGGGGGGGGGGGTGGGTCTCGTCCAATTTATTAGAAATTAGCACCGATTTAATTAAATTCTACCACTCCACTTGGACAATTTTTATTCTGATTTTTATTTTTGTGCCTAAGAGGACATGAAACAACACAAGCAACAACACTACAGGACATAGGACTGTAAATGAATTAAGTTGTTTGTGAATAAACTTAAACTCGGTTTAGTAAAGACTCGTTCGAATTCAATTTATTAAATTTTTATTGCTTTTAAGATCGAATTAGTTAAAATCTTAATAAATAAGTCTAAACATACTAAAACTCGACTGGTTAGTTTGACTCGTTAGTTAGGTTCTTTTAATATATTAAATAATGTAAAAATATGTACAAATAATAGGATAAATATGTAATTTATAAATTTAAATAATATAAATATAAATAATAGCTAAATTTATTCATATTTTGATAAGATATTGACTTTTCTTTTAGTATATTTATATATATTGTATATATAATTACATAATTAAAGTTTCAATTATAACTTCAATCTCATATACAAGTATAAACTTATATATGTTGGTTCAGTGGTAAAGAGCTTGTCCACCTCACTCAACGCCTAGGTTCAAGTCTCCCTCACAACGGATTATTGGGGTTATACCTACTACTTAATGTCCAGAATACACTAGAACCTTAGTTTCGGCCCCGATGTAAGTGCGTTGTTAGTTTTGACAAATGTCTGTGAGTATTAAAGGGCAATGCTCCTTGACGAATATATGGAGTAGTCTATCTGCACATCTATTTTTGTTACCAAATATATATATATATATTTATAATTTTGAGCAATGCTCCCTGGCCGATGTATGGAGTAACCTATTTGTTTTCTATTATCAGAAAAAAAAGGTATAAATTTATAATTTCTTTGACCTATAAAGATTCATGAACAAGCTCGAGTTCAAGTCATACCTTAGCCAACTTAGTTCATTAAATTTTTATTGAGTTCAAACTTGTTAAAATCTTAATAAACAAATCTAAACATACTAAAACTCCATTCCGCTAGATTTATTTACAACCCTAATATTAGGCTTGCCTGGCAATATTTTTGCGAAAAAAAGTAGAGAACATACTTTGAGCTATAAGACGATAAGTAAGATTGATATACTCTATTCTTCTTGCTATCATCTTTGATTCAGTAGCTGATGAAAAAGACTAAAGCAGAAGGCGTCACACATTTCTTAAAATCTGAAATCCTCTCTAAGATCTCAGATCATGTATTTTTTCATCAATTTTCTGTTCTAATATTTCAATATATATACACAAGTATGTTTATTTACAATTAGGTCTTTGTGGTTTTGTGGGTCATCAAGGGTGTGTGCATGCATATGAACACAAAACCCACAGTATGGGTTCTGTACGGGGAGCAAATATTCCACAATGCCCGTACTCCTTTCGTCCAAGCTCTGCTTCTATCCGATCAACTTGCGAACACAGCGGCGGTGAGCTACCCGGCGGTGTGTTGCCAGAAAACCCTTCCGACGGTCAAGTTAGCACACACTCAGAGATAGAGAGAGGGGGGAAGAGAGTTGAGTGTTTAGGTTTTTCTCACCAAATGATGTTCCATCCCCAGCATGGGGGGCACAGTCATACTTATATACTTTCTGCGCCCGACTCTACACCCATTAGCCTATTGACACATGGAGCTCTCCCATCTGTCAGCACAAATCCAGCTAACACCACCTAATCAAACCGCCATACAACATTTGCGAGCAGAGGGTAGCCCGGCGGCATCACCTTGGCCTTATACGACTGTGTTACGTAACGAGTTCGAGGGCGTTGCTTGCCGAGATCCATTACAATCGAACTCAGTAGCATTCCGGCAAGACCGAGTTCCAGATAGGTTAAGCCGGTACTTAGAAGACCTTCCCGGCCGAGCTAAACATGCTCCCACGAAACTCGAGTTAGCAGACGATCATCTCGGCCAAACTAGTTCTACCCAAACATGGGATTTGGACCTCGGCTGAGCAAGACCAACTTCGGGGAAGCCCCAGTTAGCTCGGCCTAAACACGGGACCTGGGCCTTGACCGAGCAAAACCAACTCTGGACGTGCCCAAGTTAGCTCGGCCAAAACATACTCAGCCCCCTTTCTATCCGGCTTCTACCATGGCCCAAAGCCAGATTATAAATCTCTCTCTCAAGTTCGATGGGAACTTTAGCTTTATCCCGCAACAAACTCGGGTCAAATCGTGAACACTTGTCTGTGTTTGGTTAAGAAATCTATATATTATATAAAGAAAATGAGGTTTTTAATCTACAAGTTTTGTGAGAGTTCTAATATCCTAAGAATAATGCTACATGCAATCAATTAGAGCACTAATTAATGTACCAATTGACGATATGACATAATTTAAGAGATTTTTAGTATTTGTAATGTGATTAATGAATGGAGTCAATAATAATGTCATAACTAGTGTTGGTACACTAGTTAGTATATTAATTGGTGCATGTAGCACCACTGATATCAAATCCTAATCCTAATTTTATAATTTTTTGATTTAACCAAAAAAAAAAAAAAAAAAAACTCAGCATTTATTGACTTCTCCTAACCTACAAACCCTTTTGACTTTTCTCATAATTACCGCAACACCCTTTTCAATTTCTCTCATACACTATAGTTACACACAAAAATAAAAAAGATAAAAACTTAGTTATAGATCTCAAAAAGATATAACATCTAAATTTGAATTATGATTTAGTAATATAATTTTATTTTATTTTATTTTTTATGTATATCTATTGAAGTTTTAAATCTCTTAATGAGACAAATTAATTAATTTTTCTAAAATTATTGATTTTTTAATTTATAAAATAGATTAAAAAAATTATTGACTGATTTATTTATTTAATAACAAAAATATTTCACAATCTCTCCATCCTAATCTCTCTTACTGATTTTAAAAAAATATTAAAACTTGCAATCCTTTACTCTTCTCCAAAAAATGAGATAATATTTTTTATAAAAATTGTAGATATCTATCTATATCTTATATATTATATTATAACATAATAAAAAAATAAAAATAAAAACTAAAAATCATATATACAAACAGATAAAATTAATAAATTTGATTTTTATTTATTCAGTTAAAATCTTTCTTTTGCATTTCAATATCTAATTTTAAAATTTAAAAATCTTTAAAGTTTATCTAAACAAATCTAATTTGAAAATATCTCACACCATTGTACTTTAAATCAATAAAACTCACATGTTTATCACATATCTAACTCACATCACAACTTACCTAAATAATAATAATTAAAAACAAATAGAAACCACAGATAAATTAAATTATAAAAAAAATAGATACCCACAACTCCATCTTAAATAAATTGGAAAAAAAAAAAGCTAAAATAGAAACCACACAAAAATAAAAAAAGATAATTTAGATATGGATCTAAAAAAAATATGACAATATCTACATTTGAATTATGATTTATTAATATAATTATCTATTTTTCTGATGTATATATATATATATCAAAATTTTAAATCACTTAATGAGACAAATTAAACAATTTTCAAGTCTTATTTAAAAAATAATCTGATTAGTTATTCCAACTCCTAAACTTCGCGGGCACTGGTAGAGGAGCTAACGGATTGAGTTAGGTGATGTTTAAATTATTTGAGGTACCATTCTCCCACTCAATAAATTTATTTATTTTTTAATTTTATTTTTTCTCTGTGTGATTCTTTTTCTCTACTGTTAGTTTGGTTTTGATTTCGATTTTAGTGAGGTTTATGTGTTTGTTTATAGGTTTGCATTGTAAAGAAGAATTATTAGTGATTATGGTTGCAATCGAAGTATTTATGGTCGTTCCATGCCAAGGATTTTGATCAGATTTTGTTTTCTTCAGTAAAGACATTAAATTGAAGTTAAAAAAATGAGTGTCAAATTTTTTTATTTTTTTGTCATTTTATTTTATAAAAATATGAAAATTTATTGAGAATTCAAGATTTTACTATAACATTAGATTTTTGTATAACTAGATAAATTTAAAACTTTTAAATATCATTGTGTTCTTTATTTTTAGGGTTTTGATAGAGACCTCCTCCAATCACCACCCCCATTATACTCACACACACGTGGCGGGTGGTGATTGGAGGAGAAGGAAAACAAAAAAAAAAAAGAAAAAGAAAATCTGACCAATGAGAGGTAGAGGGGGTCAAGGGGTGGGGGGAAAAAGGGGGTCTAAATCTTTTTCATTATTTTTATTCTCTTTCTATCCCATTAGACCATTACTGTTATTTCTTAATTTGTTAATTATAATTCAATTAATTGAAAATAAAAGCTTAATATAACTTTTCAGATATATTATAGTTAATTTGTTACAACTGTAGTTGTATATAATAGCATAATATATAGGGATAATATCGAAATATAATTTCTATTTTTTTTATGTGATTAAAATAGTCCATCTTAATAGTATATAGAAGAGTTCGATGGTTTTTTTTTATATCTAAAAAACCCAATCTATTTTTTACTTTTTAATTTTTTTAAATTGAAATAGTTCATCTTAATAGTACATAGAAGAGTTAGATGGTTTCTTTTATCTCTAAAAAATCCAATCTATTTTTTTTTTTACTTTTTAATTTTTTAAATTGAAATATCAATTGTTTATGTACATCAAACAAAACTGATAAACACATATCAAAAAGTTATACATTTTTTTTTTTTAATATGTAGGTATAGCTCGACTTTTCGTGCTCCTTTCGGAAGACGACTAGCCCTACCGTATCGGACTCCCGCTGTTCTGAATCTGATCTCACAAGTGCAATGTGAAATAGATAAATACCAAAGAGTCCAAATCTAGCAAATCTTTTGAAAAATTGATTTTGAATCAAAAGATCAAAAATAGACTGCTTTGCCAGATACAGAGTCGCCACCTAAATATTTTTAGAAAATTTAGAAAACCCATGACTTGCGCTAAAGGTCACGTATCTGTCATCACCAAGATTGTCTCAGCTCGGGAACTTAGGTACGAAAGGGGAAGGTCATAAATTAAGCACTCTCGTTCGCCCGATCAAAGATCGGCCTCGACTAATCATGATGTGATTCTTATTTACATTATATGTTTTTGTTCTGATTTATTGGGCTAACTTACTATATGTTGAGCACACAAGTATAGACTAAGTTGCAAGAATTGGAACACTTGATCTCATATTTGTTTTTTAAAATTGTTTCAAATATGTACCACTTGAAAAAGTGATCACATATGTACATTACTCAAATTATTTCAATTCAAGCAATTAGCCTTCATTTACAGACATTCAGGTAATTTATCACTTAATCAATTAGCCTCATGGCAAGCATGCTAGACATGACAACAATCACACGTATGCGATATGCTAAAGCACAAAAATGCTTACCTCGTACTCCAAGGCAAGCCAAAAGAAACAAAAGAGTTAGAAAACATGCATGCCCTTAACTAATACAACATGACTAATGCAACACATGCAATAATGCAATTAATAGGCTTGACTACAAATTATGTCATGTGAGTTAATTTGATAGCATACAGTTTAAATACGTATTCAACGAAGTATTTAAACAACAATGCATTATTAGAATGATAAACCAAATCTCGATGCATGCAAAACAAGTGGATGCAAATCATGGAATATGCTAAAAGAAACATGATGTTCTAAAACTAACCATCATAAGCAAGTAAATAAAAGGGAGAAAGACGTGGGGTTGAAAGACATACACATTATTACAATTGTGCCCTTACGCAGGAGGGTCCGAATAAACTAACTAGTTAAACCAATTAACTAACTATTACAAAACGAATTAACTAACTATACTAGCTAGTTATTACAACATCACAACTAATTAACTATTCTAGC
Source organism: Camellia lanceoleosa (assembly GCA_025200525.1). Classification (NCBI taxonomy): domain Eukaryota; kingdom Viridiplantae; phylum Streptophyta; class Magnoliopsida; order Ericales; family Theaceae; genus Camellia; species Camellia lanceoleosa. The sequence goes on from CM045768.1 coordinate 25,059,190, forward strand.
TAATTATTACAAATTGGAACTAACTAATTAATTACAACATGAATACAACATGAAATCAAATTAACTAATTAGCCCCGAGAAGCGAGGGATGCTCATGCATGCGCGGATTTTCACCCGAAAAACGCACTGTTATATTGCCAGAATGCTTCTGTTGCACGGTAGAACATCTTTCACCTCAGCCACTGCTCTGTTATGTTCCAAAAACACTGCTGCTCAATTTTACAAAAGTGATCGATGGGCCAGAAGTGGTAACCGGCCGGCCACAAATGGTAGCCTGCCGTCTAGAAATAGTGGCCTGCTGACCACAAAAAATGGCCTACCGGCCATTGATGTTTGGTTCTCTCTGCTGTAATAGAAAGCATACAGAGCACAAACAGGGTATTCTCAAGGTATGTTTGTACACCTTACCCCTCTTTATTATCAAAACAGCTCAAAGGAGTGGCAAACTCAATTCACAAGCCATCAATCGATGCAATTTCATTGCATAATAGCCTATGAACCAAGATGTACAAGTTCAATCAATGCAACAATAAAAGTCTCTCAAACCCCCTCTCTATCATGGATTGATCAATGGAAGTGGTTGACATTGACTCTTGAACCGTTTACATCACTAAAAAGTATGAAACGATTCAAGACTCAATGATTCAATTAATGTCCGATTGAACCCTAACCAAGTTAATATCTTGCATCATTTTTAGTCCTCATTTTATTACTTCATTTTAATTACCAACAATTCCTTAGTAAATTAAGTCCAAAGGTGAGCTTTAAGTCCTCTAATAGAAAGAAGCATCAAACCAGGAGTTATTTTAGGCATGAGAGAAGTTTCATGCCGTTGGTAATGAACCCCCAAAGGGATTAAACCATTAAGCACAAGACCTCAATCTCAAGCTTAAACAAACAAGTAGCTTGAAACAACTTTCAAAGCAAAGAAAAAGCCAAGAAAGAAGGGAGGTTGCAGAGGTGATTAAAGGTGATCACAAGTATGGAAAGTAAGAAATAAATGCTATCAACTCAAATAGGTTGGTGGCTAAGGCCTAGACCACCAAGTCTATGAGGACAATTACACTACAAGCATGCAATACAAGGCTCAAATACAATTATCAACAAAATATAGTCCTAAAACAGTTCTAAAATAGTCCTAAAACATGTTGGAATTAAGAAAAAAAAAAACACTAGAATAATAAGCTAAAACATGAAGCATGTTAAGCTAGTGAGCAAATCCAAGGAGAGGAGGCTACTCCCTCCATATTTAGGACTTCGAAACAACATTTTTAGCCTATGAAAAACTCTGAAATTCAATAGTAAAAATCTCAAAAAAAGTTGATAACAAAGTGGGAAACACAAGGGTAAAGCCTATGAAACAAGGTTCAAAGAAGGGTGATCCAACCCTCTACATTTAATAGCTTTAAATCACAAGTTTTAGCCCAAAAATACAGTCCCAAAATAATAAGAAAAGATGAGGAAAAAGTAGTGTTGAGAAGGCGAAGGTTATACCTCTTGAAGAGGAATAACACTTTGTTTCACAAATCACAAGTCTTTCACTCTCAAAGGTTGAAATTTGGACTCAAGAATCTCAGCAAGGAGAGCTCCAATATTGGTTTAAGAAGTGTAGAGAGAGAGTGTATAGGTTGCAAGATAGAGATAGAGAGAGAATTTCAAGTTTTGGTCCCTTTGGAATTTTTTGTAACCTAAAAATATGAGGAGATGTCAACTATATATAGACAAAACAGCCTCTCAATCGAAAATATCTATATAGAAACAATTGGAGCTTTTGGGAGACAACTGGCACAAAATATCTGGGCTTTTCACAAGTGGCCGGTAGGCTAGAAGTGGTGGCCGGCCGTCCACAAATAGTGGCTCGCTGTCACAAGTGGTATTCACGCCACAAAAAATCGCTTCTAAGCCCAACTTTAAACAGGTATATCTCCTTTATATGGACTCAGTTTTAGGTCATTCTTAAGTCTAAATTGAAGCCTCGGAAGTCTACTTTCCAATGAAGGAAGCCTCACATCTAAATTACAAGTGTGCAAAGAGATATGTCTACTTTAGTGAAGGTAGCTCATTTTTATCTTAACCGAATGGATGTTTAATTTCAAACGGTCATATCTCCCTCATCCGGACTCGTCTTTAGGAGATTCTTAAGTCTAAATTGAAGCCTCGGAAGTCCACTTTCCAATGGTGGTGGCCTCACGACTAAAGTTTAAGTGTGAAAAGAGATAGGCCTGATTTAGTGAAGGATGCTCAGTTCTCTCTTATCGGTTTTATGCTCAATCATTTCCCCAACTAGTTTTCTTCCCTTCCCTCTTATTTTCTTCAACTGAAAACCTTTAATTAAGATGTTTTCAAAGAGTTCACCTCCCTTTCATTTATTTCTACTTTACCCTTACTTGGTTTACCGAAAAGTTTAATATTTTAAGAGAAATGCGAACTTTGGAACATCGTAGAAACTTTTGGAAAAAATATTTTGAAAAAGAGGATTTTGAGGTCTAAAATAGTTTTGGTCAAAATGGGTTGTAAGGTTGGGATTTGAAGCTCTTCTTGCTGAAGAAATTGACCGTTTGTATAACATAACTTTTATCACCGAGTGATCAACCTGAGGCGTCTAAGTCTTAAGGGCGGTAAAAAATAAGGTGTCTACAGTAGGATATTTATAAATGGAAAATGTTTGACACCCCAAATTTTTTTCCATAATCTAACTTATAATGATGTAGTCATAAGTGTCAATTTTTATACAAATATGAGAAGAAAATTGATTAAATTATGTATTTCAACCAACCACATACTCAAACTATGATTATTTCAAGATGTTATTTCATTATAATTCTAATTAAGAGAAATCTTCAACCCTTAACATATTTTTTTTTATCAAATTATAATTTGATAAAAATTTAAAAAGATTAAACATTGAAAATTATTGTTTTTTCCATCAAAATTGGTGAAAAGAAAAAAAAAAATTGAGATAAGAATGAAAGTTCTTTAAAAATTGATAAAAATTTAATGAAATATTAAAGTAATTCAAGTCAAATCAAAATTTTTATTCAAATTTAAAATCAAATTAGATAAAAAAAATTAAAAGAAAATGATGAAAGTTTAAAAATATTTTGAAACCTTCTTATTCATAAAGACTAGAAATCCGTGTGTTATATTCTTATTATAGTTTTACTTATGAAATTGAAATCAAAAGAAATGTAATTTAAATTATTAGATTAATAATAGAAACATCATGTTAAATATCACTTCACTTCATATTTAATAATAAAATTATATATTTGTTTTAATTATAACTTTTAAATTTATATATTTTTATAACAAGGAGAGATATGTCATAACTTAGTTAATCTCATTTAAACAGGTTTAACTTTTTTTTAATACAAATTATCAAAATTGCACTAAATATGTTTATATATATAAATATATATTTTTTAATTTTTTTAAACTAATAATTTAAAAAGTTATAAACATAAAAGTTAACTTATAAATTTCATGTATACCGCAAGATGAAATAATTTGGGAATAAATTGAAAAGAGCATGAAAAAAATATATAAAATTATAATATAAATATATTTTATTCATATTTTACATATTTTTTATTTTCTTTTTTCAAATCTTTTTTCCAAATCCCCTAATCAAATATAGAGTTACGACATACATAACCTAGTTTTCATTTTTGAAAAGCATTTTATAAAAGCATATCATTATCAATGCTATAAAAAAAATTATATTTTTATGTAGATATTATATTATTTTACAACTATTCTATATTTTGGAATACTTGTGGTGTGCGTTTGGATATCTGAGTGTATACGAGCATCCCTATCAGATTATTTATATTTTATCTTATAATATTATTAAAAAATTTATTTTTTATTTTAAAAATCACTTTTTTATTTATTTTTCTAACAAATTCCTTATTCTTTCTTTATTTTATTAACAAATTTTATATTTTTTCTCTATTCTATTAAAATATAATTTTTCATTATAAATTTAAAAAAAATAAAAATCATAAATGTGTACTACAGTCCCTAAGCAAAAAAAATATTAGTAATGCTAGGTATCATGAAAAATCCTTCATGAAAATAATCATGAAAGTTTTGTGGTCCTTGGATTACACTTAGAATGAAGCACCACACACTAATCAAGGTAATCTAAGGATCATAAATCTTTCATGATTATTTTCATGATCCCTAATTTTTCTCAATATATATATATAAGGGTGCTACAGTGATTCCCTACAAATAAGGTGACACGATAGCAATTCTTATTTTAAGGAAATGTTTAAAAGAGCTGTAGAAAGTGTATGGAGCCCATCTAACCTCTTAAAATAGATAAAGAGGGAATATAAAAGTTCTATTGAAGATGCTATAACATTTCTTTTTCAATTGAAAAAAAGTTAGGGATTATGAAAATTTTTTCATAAAATGATTATAAAATATTTATGATTCTTGGATTACTTTGATTAGTGTGTATTATTTTATTTTAAGTGTAATTCAATAATCATAAATCTTTCATGATCATTTTCATAAAATAATTTTCATGATAGCTACCATTACTCTTTTCAATTATATAAACCGCCGGGCCTTGAAATGATCAATTTTAGCATAAATGATCATATAGGTCAGGAAGTGCTGTATCTTAACGATAAGCAGAAAGTGAGACCCACAACAAATTATTGTCATTTTCTAGTTATTTTTTTGGAACTAATTGTTTCTTTTTTGTTTTTCCCTCCCAATTAACATGGGAATTTGGCGCTTTTATGCTGTTTGGTCGGGAGATTTAGAAAGGAATTTAAAAAAAAAAAGAAAAAAAATGTATGAAATTAAATAAAATATAGATATATTTTATTCATATTTTATCTATTTTTTTTATTTTTTTTATAAATTTCTCCTTAAATCCTCTAATCAAACACAACGTTAGAGTATGGCCACATAGGATTCTATGGTATTATAATTAGTAAAAAATATAAAATTTATGATTTTGTGTTGAAGAATTAAAAAATATGAAAAAATATAATAAATGTTAATTAGTAAATGAATAAAAATATGTGATGCTCCAAAAATATTTAATAATTTTCCCTCACGAACCAACCTTCGCCATTAACACAAAAATCTCAAAAAAGCAGATTCCTCCATGTGTGTGATGATATCACCACCCAATTAAAAATTTATATATATTCATTGAGAAACATCACCAGTCGCCGTTCAAAAAAAAATGTGGAGAACAAACAGAAACAGAATGAAATCCCATCCGGGTCGGGTCTTAGATAAGCAGAGAAGTCGGGTCCGTGTTCCAAAACGGAGAATTCTTCGATTTTAATCTAACCCAGAAATCAAATCAACTATGCAATTCTTAATTTGATTAGAAAATCTATAATCAACATGGATTCCATGTCGTCTAGTTTAATGTGGGGCTGTTTCAAAGGAGCAGAGGCAATTGATTGTTGAAATTTGGATCTCATCGCTATGTTTCTTTTTCTTAGTGAGAACCCAAAAACAGAGATGGAGAAGCCATTTCAGAGAGAGGAAAAAAAAAATACAGAGCATTATGGCAATACTTTTAAATTGCTTCGATGACATGTTGAAATTAAACTCTTTCATATATATATATATATATCACTAAGCTATAGATTCATCCATTTATTTCACATGTCAATTTGGCAACAGATTCATCACAATATTCAAAGCAAGTAAACTAACACATTTTTTATTTTTTTTTTAAGCAAGAAAGAGTAATTTTATTCATTTAACCTTTTCAAAAAACAAAAGGGGTACACCTGATCAGACCTCAGACCTTCCTCAAAGATCTAAGCTTTAACAGCAACTAGTAATAATATATCAACCCCAGGTTTCAACGCACCAGAAGAAGTTGATCAGTGAAAGCAATGGTGCCGGCCTTTTTGGGGGATGTATGTGCATGGCGAAGCACCAGGTGGCGCTTGAGGTTCTTTGTGCGCCATCAGCTTTCTAATTGTTGCAACTTCAAGAGGCTTCGCGGTAACGAAAACCAAAAAATGGTCAGGAGGACCATGAACTCTAACACTGTTTTCCAGTGGGATTGCATTGCTCGATCGAAAGAAAATGATTGTGAAAAGATGAAGAGATGAAGATGCGTATATATAATCAACAATCAATTATATATCCATCATCAACAAGCCGTGCTCCATATTGTCAAACACATACAACCCGAAGAGCAAAAGAAATGCGGTGCTGACATTGACACACAACGCTTTCCATTTTGTGCATTACGTGTAAAGCAGCATTGTTAGGTATTATGAAAAAATTTTCATGAAAATAATTATGAAAGTTTTGTGATGTTTAGATTACATTTAGAATAAAATACTACACACTAATCAAGGTAATCCAAGAATCACAAAACTTTCATGATCATTTTCATTAAAAAAATTTATGATCCCTAACTTTTCTCCGTGTAAAGAATATAAAATATATATATACTTATAATTCTCAATACCAGTAAGTGTTTCACAATTAACCCACTGTATTAATATTATTTAATTATTTGATTTCAAATTTTTCAAATTTATTTTTAAAATTTACATAATAAAATATTCAAAATTTTATGACTGATGCTGTAAAAAGTTGTGACTTAATTACGTTTAAGAAAATAAAGTTGGCTCTTGTAAATAAATTAGTGAGTAGGCATAATTAAAATTATACATGAGAGTAATATTGTCACGGGCCGCTCTCCGTATTCAAGGGTTAAGTAGCATGATGACTAGCAACTGAAGTTACCTCCGATCAATTCTTAAACAAATAACTAAATACGAGTCGAAAAATATTTAAGTGAGAGTATTAAAATAATTATTAGAATTTTTACTTTTACAACAAAACTTATTGACCAAAAGGTCGATATTTACATATGAAGAATAGAATTGTAAATCCTATAAAAGTGTTCTGTGTGTTTATTTTACATCCCCACTTTTAAGACTTTCTCAAAATTATTCCTGAATTGTATCATTTTCTTAAAATTAATATTTCTCTTTCTTTTAACTATCAAAAATTTTATTGATAAAAACTTTGATTTAAAAAATTCAAACCAAATACAGTGAATATTTTCTTTTCCTTTCTCTATTTGTTTTCATTCCTTTTGTTCACCGCCCCTCCTCCCTTTATACAAGGTGCAATATTTGCTCAGCAAGCTTTTAAGTTCGCCACTCTTCGATTTGCTGATCTCAGCTTACCATGAATCTTATCCATCAAGTGGATAAGTTTAGATTACGTATTTATTTATATTTTGGCCCATAAATTTTTTATTAATTCTATTATTTTATAAATTATATATAATAATACAAAATAAATTATATATTTTTCCAGTTGTGATTAAATAATATTAGTATAAATTTTACAGAATAATTAAAAATATGAATTGTTACAAATATATACTCATAATTCATCATTTTTGGCCAATAAGGTATCTTAATATCATAAAAATTTATAAAATATTGTTACAAGTAAATACACTATATTTTAATTTCACACATGCATAAAATATATAATTCTGAACATCTAGGGCATGTTTGATTATAAGGATTATAGCATAGGTTGGGATTGTTAGTTTATGTATTCACAATCCCATGTTTAATTGTAAATTTTATTAATCGGATTACATATAGGGCAGATATTAAATCCAACGAAATTGGCGAATTTTTAATATTGAGAGGAAATGAGAATCATAATTTCAAGTATAAAAAAAAGAAAAAAAAAAGAACATATAATAAATGGTTATCTCACTAATTTAATTAAATAACTAATCTTACACTAATTTATAGAATAATTAATTCTTTCACTATTAATCATGTTAATCAAATAAGGTTTTATAGTGCTATTGGATTGATCAATACTCTAATGTAGTTTACTAGGGTAAAATAGAATGAACCTAAATTATTATTCTTTTACAATAATTTTATTTATAATATATTTATAATTATTTTTATAATGAATGAAGAATAAATGGTAAGGGTGCAAACCATAGGCACCCAATCACATGTATAATTTATCATAAAATTTGTAACTGTGACGCCCTAAAAACAAACTCATAAATCATACATTCATGGTACAAGAAAGAGATATCATATTCCATACATCAGAGTATTCTTACAGAAAGTATTACATGTTGACGACAAAAGTAAATGCCCTACAGGTTTATAACTTTCCAAGTCAATACTTGGGTCCAACAAAAGAAGAGTTCTAACTCTTTATACAAAATAAGCCTTTGGCTTGATTTACATGTAATACAAAAAGATAGCAACAAAGATCTTTCAGCCTCTAAGCCTCCCAGGCTACATCCTTGGAGGTGGCATGTCACTTGCACTTGAAAATGATGTCCCATAAAGGGTGAGCTAAAGTCCAATAGAGATATACTAAACCAAATATGAGAGATAACTAAAACATTAGCATTCGATAAATGGCTAACACTTGTAAACCAATCTACGACACTTCCCAGTTCCATAACAAATACATCCGTGTTTCATCCCACATTCCTTTACTTATCCAACTCAAATTCATGAACATGGCTCACTATCTAGCCAAAACAATTGGATGAGACTACAACTCATATTAAAACACTTCCATTATCTATAATTCAAATGAGACTACAACTCATATTAAAACACTTCAATACTTCAATTATCTACGTTATGCAAACATGATTAAGATTTCGGGACTTTCACCCTAGACACTCCGGCCAACTTAGTTTCTAATGGAGTCCATCCCTTATCTCTTCCCAAACAAGATACATATGCAATGTATTCAAACAGTTTATCATATACAATGATCAATCCAGGCACATATTCAATGTATTAATTCAACCGTCATATTCAATGACTTAATCATTTGATTAGTTTCAGTTTTTCCCTAATCAACATACAGTATCTACAACAATCAAGACTATCTTCCACCAATAGCCCAAAACAGTTATCTCTAAACAGATAATAAATTCATCAAACAGATAAATTATCAACATTTCCATAGGTGGGTGATTAATCAATCCAACCACACCATTCAATCTCATAATTTCCCAATTTCATGATTTGCAACTTAATTTCACATTTTCCCAAATTAATTATTCAAACATAATTAGGGCATTTTCCCATTTTTCAAATATCAACCCCAAGGCTCAATTTCATCAATTTAACAATGATAATTCTATTTTCCCAGGTCTCACATACACATGGAGTTTAACAATTGAAAAACCCCCTTTTTATAACTTTAGATCAAACCTTAACTGTTCCAAAATTCTCATATTCCACCATTTATACAAAATGACTAAAATCTATGTCAAAACTCATAAGAAAGAGTAGGGTATCCCTACCTCAAATGAAGAAGCTCAATGGAAAAGATGAAGTATGACAACCCTCACCTCTGATTGGTGTTAAACTGTGATTGAGCATGATAAGTAACTGATTAGAATGAAATCCTAATCTGTTTGTATGAGTGTGTTGCTTTAATTGCATTTCTATCTGTTTGTCATTTAAAGATCTATTCATGTTTTGACTTCAAATTGTAAATTGAAAGCCTTATCGACGACTGATTCAAAATTTGATTAGTGTTATATGCTAATTAGAATTTATATGATCTTATGGTAGGTTTAATTAAAATTTAATTTGGAATGACTAAATTAGAGTTGTTAAAGTTAAATTATTTGAGCCTAGTTAATTACATGTTTTGCCATTAAGTGGCCACTTTCTAAAGCATTGTTTGGGGTTAATTCATACACTTTGTTACACCATTCTTCAGCCATCTTCTTGCCAAAACCATGAGAGAGAGGGAGAGTAGGAGAAAATTGTCTCATCTAGAGATTGGCTTGGAAAATTAGAGGAATTGAAGGAGACTTGCAAAATTGGGCTTCCATACTTAGAATTCAAGACTTAAGGTATGAAATTCGTTCCCTTAATTATGAATTTAAGTTATTTCTTGCATGGTTCATGGGAAGATTGGAGATTAGAGTCAAGATATGGCTTATAGAGTTGAGTTGAGTAGCTATGTGTGCATGCATGTCCATATCATTAAGTTTTGAGATCATTTTCATGAGAATTTCCACATGCATGTTCACATTTTTGTTGTAGTCCATGAGTTCACCATAATTTTGAGCTCAATCTTGCATTTGATCTTGTTTTGGAGCATTGAAATTCATAAGAACTTATGCATGTTATGTTCTTGCATTGTTTTTCAGGCTTTTTTGAAATTGGTGTTCAATTGGCTTACCTTTGGGTTTGATTTTACAAAATGATCTTCAAAACATGTTGTAGTATGAGTTTTCAAGTGTTTTCCAGAAAATTAGCCCAGAAAAATCGAATTTGAAACTTTGGAGGTTGAGTTTTGTGCTTGAGGATCAATCTAGAAATTCCAGATTTTTGATCCACGCTCGAGCGGAGGACTTCATGCTCGAGCGTACACTCTGAGTACATGCACTCCCGCTTAAGCGTCGAGGGTCACGCTCAAGTGTGAAATGCATATGCCTAGAAGTTCATGTATTTTGCAGTCCGCTCGAGCGAGGTAATCTGCGTTCAAGCAATGGTCTGAGTCTTACGCTCGATCGTGGGTCGAGCGTCCATTGAGCGTGAAAAATGTGCAACCAGTACTTTTTCATGAGTTTGCAGTCCGCTCGAGCGAGGGAAGTCACGCTCGAACGGAGCTTCTTTGTCTGCATGTCCGCTCAAGCGTAGAAAGCCATGCTCGAACGAGACCACTGTTTTTAGCAAATTTTGAAAAGTGTTTTAATGTACATTTTTGCATCCTCATTCCATCCTAGGCATCCCTAGGCCAAGTTTAAGGCATCTTAATGAGGATAATGTTATAGAACCACGCCAAGTCAATATAGGGGCTAAGTTATTAATCCTAGTGTGTAACTTAGTGTGTGTTCGTTCTGCAACTGTGTAGGGTTGGCACCCGAGGACGCTGGCTAGCTTGTTTGTAGCCCAGTACTCTGTGAGTAACAATGTTGTAAAGATACGTTCAATTATAATTATTTCTGAACGATTGATTATACTGCTTTCTGAAATGGCATCGCATCAATGAATATTTGTCGTATTTGTAAACTGTATTCGTGGCATCCATAGCAACTTCTCATCATATCGCATCAAGTATCAAGCATCGCATCATATCACATCGCTACAGAGATCTCGCCGCCCAATGTTTGGAACTACTATCGCATCGCTTTTGATGGCCATCAACTAACTGTTCGGTCTATAAGACCTACTGTACTGTTTTACTATTGGACGTACCACGTATGATTGTTATGATTTCTAAATGACTGATATGGCATGAAATATGAGCCACTGATCGAATAACTGATTTACTGATGCAAATGACTATTTTAAATACTGAAAGGACATTCATTCTTAACCCCTTTATGCATTTGTTATTCACTAGGCTTTAGCTCACTGTTTATATTTATATGTAGACGTCCAGGCACTGGACCAAAGCTAGGAGCGCCCAGTTAGGCTCCCGTTTTGTCGAGCCAACCATTGTGCCTCACTTCGAGGTTCCAAGTTCGTTCAAGCTAAGGCTGTTTTGGGGTGTTTTAGATTCACCCTTTTGTCTCTGTTTTGTATTGACTGAATAAGACTTGACTGTACAGTTATGGTGAAGGAATTCCCTAACCTGGATGTTTGTGTATATGTATATATATATATGTTTTGGTTATGAAGGTGGCTTGTTCATAAAAGCCTTTTTGCATTCAGATTGTCACAGCTCATTGGACATCTCTTTTATTATCTTGGCTTCCGCCACTTCTTACTCAGACATCACATTACTATTAAGGTGCCTTTGGTAATCACTTATCGGGTCGGTTATGGCGTTAAACCCATAGGGGCGGGTTTGAGTCGTGATATGAAGAAAACTCAAGATGCTCAAAACCCAATGATTTTCGGATCAAAACGTAGCCCACACCAAGCTCTACACTTTTTACAAAGGGACTAGAGTAGACACACCCAAGAACCAAGTGTATTTCTAGAGAGAAAATGTATGTAGAGGGAGAGAGATTCGGATCTAGGGTTTGAAAGAAGAAGAGAGTGAAAAAGTATATAAAAACACGTTGCTGCGAACTGATATACTCGAGGCTCGCTCGAGTGAAGGATTGGTCGCTCGAGCGACCAGACATAGATGGACCTCGCTTGAGCGCAGAAAGCCTCGCTCGAGCCAACAACACGGAGCTTCAGTGTCCGCAAATTGAATAACCTCGCATCGACATCGTTAAACCACCGAATTATATACTGATTAATGCTAAACTGAACCGATAAAGACTGATAAGTGAACTGGATGAACCACTGAACAAACTGAATGAAACTGAAACTGAAACTGAATAAGTTTGTCTATTTAATTGCATATTGTATCTGTTGACTTATGTGATTATCTGTTTGCATTTTATGTTTAAACTGCTAATTGAAGGCCTTATCGGCGGCCGATTTAGAAACCGTTTGATGTTTTGTAATCAGCATAATATTTGTGATTTAATGATATTTTTATCTGAAAATTGATTAGGAATGATTAAATTAGATTGAATCGAGTTAATTGCAAACTTAGATTTATTTACCGAATTGCCCCACTTAATGGACCCATTGTTTTATAATATGCTTGAGCCTATTACACACTTAATTAAAACATTTGCTCAGCTTCTCCTTTGTTCCCAACCGACCAAACAAGAGAGCATAGAGAGAGAGAGAGTTCATCTTGGGAGAAATTGAATTCAACTTGGAAATTGGCTAGGAATTGAAGTGTAACTTGGCCTAATTTAGCTTCCTACCTTGAATCAACACTTAGGTAAGTGAATACATCACCCTCTTGCCATCTTGGAGCTTCATTTTGCATGGTTCTTGCTCAATTGTAGGATTAAACCATGTTTGAGTTCACATAGGTTGAGTCATGCTAGAATTCATGCATGCATGTTGAATTTGTTGACTTTTGAAGTTGAATTCTTGGCTAATTGTCACATGCATGCTCATGTTCATATATTAGTCCATGTTTTCACTTTGTTTTGAAAGAATTGAGCTCATTTGAGCATGATTGGAAGCTCAAAATTGGTTTAAAGATCATGCATGTCATGTTTTGAAAGTGTTCTTGAAAATGGTTTGAAATTGAGTTTAATTGAAACACCCTTGGGCCTTGATTTCTTAAATTGAGTTTTAAAACTTGTTATTCTATGTGTTTGAAAGAGTTTTCCAGAAAATGGGCCCAAGAGGATCGAATTTGGAGCATCAAAACTTGGTTTGAAACTCATAGGTCGAATCTGGATTTTCCAGATTTTGGATGTCCACTCGAGCGGGGGAAGTGCCGCTCGAGCGGGGAATGCATGCTCCCAGTATTTTCTCGCATTGTTTTACAGTCCGCTCGAGCGGGGATTTTAACGCTCGAGCGGGAAAATCGCGCATCCAGCATTTTTTGCACCTTTCATCACCCGCCGAAGGCTTAATGTACGCCGAGCGTGGCCTTTAGGTGCTTGTCCGCCGAAAGGGGAAACTCAAGGCCGAGCGGAGGCCCCGTTTCATCGAAAATTTCGAATTGCTTCCTTAGTGCATTTTTGCATCCTCATCGCATCCTAGGCATTCTAGGCCTAGTTTAGAGCATCTTAATGAGGATGTAGATATAGAACCACACCGAGGAATTTAGGGATTTAATTATCATCCTTTCCAACCGTAAACTTAGTGTGTGTTCTATTTGATTGACTGCTTAGGGTTGACTCTGGGACGCCATTTAGCTATCGATAGCCCAATCACCGTGAGTAACAGATTGTGTAAAGATATGTTCAAATGGTTTATTTTGAATACCGAACCGAACTGCTTATTGAACCGATATTGTTTATTGAATGAATGTATGTCCTCAGATTTCAATCAGACAGGCATCCTTAGCACCCATCGTTATTGATCACAGAGCTCACGGTTTCCTTGTGGAACCATATCGCATCAATGATTGGCCATCATTATTGTTGGGTCTTCATAAGACCGGCCCTTTTGGACCTACTGCTTATAGGCTAATGGATGTACCACATATGACCGATTGATTGAAATATCGATTGATCGAATATCGAAGATTGAAATATCAGATAATGAATTGATTTCATTATCAGAAGGACATTCATTCATAACCTCTTTACATGTATGTTATTCACCGGGCTTTAGCTCACTGCTTATATATATATGTAGGTGCTCACCACCGCACCGAGCTAGGAGCGTGGATTGGTCCCCGCTTTGTCACCAAATTTTGTGCCTCTCACCGCGAGGTTCCGAGACGCCATGCCCTGGCTTGGGGTGTTTTTATTGTCCGCACCTGCCTCCCTACTGCTTTTGTAATCGCTTTTGTATAGACCGCCATCGTTATATCATCAAGTATCGAGGATTAAGTCCCCATCAATGTCTCAGAATGATCGTGGTATATCAGATCGTAGTGAATGCATAAATGTATGAAAAATGTTTTTGGCATACAGATTAACATGCCTCTATGGACACTAGTTTTATCGCTTTGGCTTCCGCCAGTTCAACTCAGATTTATCAGATATCGACAAGGTGCCTTCGTAATCTTGACATCGCCGATTTGCTAAACCCATAGGGCCGGGTTTGGGTCGTGACAGCAGCCCAGAAGCACGCTCGAGCATAGGAGTACTCGCTCGAGCGAAGAAACCCAAAACATATAGCTCGCTCGCTCGAGCCAAGAAACACAACCTTCAGGTAAAAAAGAGACGCAGACGCACGCTCGAGCGCAAGATCTCTAGCTCGAGCCAAGAGACACAAACTCAAAGCTTGCTCGAGTGACAAAAGCCTCGCTCGAGCGAAGACACCAAAAACTGGGCAGTAACACTTTGTTTCTAATCACAACCAACTTGTTACAAACCTGCCCAACACATCCTAAAACTCATATACAAAGAATTAAAGGACGGAACGAGACATATACAACAATACTCAATCATGGAACCCAAGTCCAGAATACTGTACATAAAGAGGAAAACCCGAGATCGCTATAACCTCCCCCCCTTAAAGAATTTCATCCCCGAAATTAGATACAAGTTTCAAAATTGTGTTTTATCAATTCTCAACAATATTACAATTCAATGTTCAACATCCTGACCCATTACCGGTCATCCCATCTGTTTTCAAGAGGCAAATTACAATATAATTCAATATGCATTATCAACATGTGTTTCTTTGAAGTTCAACAAATTCCAATATCATATTTCACCATTCCATAACATATTCAATATTAATAATATATTTGCATTTCCACAATATATTCCACATATACAATGTCAAGTTAAACTTTCATTTTCAAGGCATATTCAACAATACTTCCATAAATCAAACATGTACAATGTTTCTAGATTTCATTAAGAAATAAGATTCCCAATACATGGTTAAACATTAATAAAAAAGTCCGGGTATTTCTCACAGACCTCCAACTCACGTTCCCAAGTGGCTTCCTCTACCCCGTGATGTTTCCACAGGACTTTCATTCAGGGGATCGTCTTGGCTCCGTAGACTTGGTCGCTACTATCCAAGATCCGCACAGCCTCCTCATACAAGACATCCTCATCTACCTCTAAGTTAGTCCAATCCAATACATGTGATGGATCCGGCTCGTACTTTCGAAGCATACTAACATAAAACACGTCATGCACCCCGGACAACTGCGGCGGTAAAGCTAAACGGTAGGCAACCTCTCCAATCTGCTCAAGGATCTTAAAAGGGCCAATAAACCGAGAGGACAACTTCCTACTCTTCCCAAACCTCATCAAACCTCGCCTAGGTGATATTTTGAGAAAGACGTGATCACCCGACTCAAATGCCAAAGGCCTCCTTTGATGGTCAACATGGCTCTTTTGGCGACTCTCGGCTCTAACAAGCCTCTTACGGATAAGCTCAACTTTCTCCGTTGTCTCCTAACCAACCCAAGCCCAACAAAGATGCATCACCCACCTCGGCCCAACACACTGGAACCTACACGGTCGGCCATACAAGGCCTCAAACGGTGCCATACCAATGCTCAATTGGAAACTATTGTTTTATTCAAACTTCACTAAGGGCAAGTGCCTCTCTCACGACCCACTAAAGTCAAGGACATAGCCTCGAAGCATATCCTCAAGAATCTGAATAGTACACTCTGACCGCCTGCCGCCTAAGGATCATAAGCCGTGTTAAAGGTCAACCTAGTGCCCAAGGCACTCTGCAAACTCTGCCACAACCTAGCAGTAAAGCGCGGATCTCTATCTGAGACGATCAACACTGGGATCCCGTGCAACCTCACTATGTCCCGAATATACAAGTCGGCAAGATGATCTACTGAATCTCTCACGTGTATAGGAATAAAGTGCGCCAACTTAGTCAACTGGTCTACGACCACCCAAATAGCATCACTACCCCGTTGAATCCTCGGAAGACCTACAACGAAGTCCATCGTGACATGCTCTCACTTCCACTCGGCGATGGGCAAGGGTTGTAACAAACCTGCTGGCCTCTGATGCTCGGCCTTCACTTGCTGACAAGTAAGGCACTTAGACACAAAAACTGCCACATCTTTCTTCATCCATCTCCACCAAAACTGGCGACTCAAATCATGATACATCTTAGTGCCTCCCAGATGCACCGCAAGGCTAGAATGGTGAAACTCTCGGAGTACTTCCTCTCGGCAAGACTCTGGCACAAACAAGCGGTCTTGGTACCTCATATTCAGGTCGGGATACACAGCCAAACCCTTCTCAACCTTCCCACTGGAGATCTTCTCCCGGAGAGATTCTATCTCAAAGTTACCCTTCTGTGCCTCCAACACTGACATTCACAAAGGGTCACAGAATTCACAGTAAAACAAGGCCAGACTCAACAAATTCGCCTAGAAGTAAGTCAAACTCGCCAAGTGCACCCAAAGATTTCCCACTCGAATGGCTATACAAGCTACATCACTATTGGATTTCCTACTAAGGGCATCGACCATGACATTGGCCTTCCCCAGATGGTAATGCAACTCGAATCCATCCACCTCCTCTCCCTCAAATTCAAGTCTTTCTGTGTAAATAGATATTTCAGACTCTTATGATCCGAGAACACCTCGAATCTTTCACCATACAAGTAGTGCTTCCAAATCTTTAAGGCAAAAATTACACCGCTAACTCGGGTCATGTGTAGGGTAGTTTCTCTCATGTGTTTTCAATCGCCATGAGCCATAGGCTACCATTTTCCCTCTTGCATCAACACACAACCCAAACCCTCTCGTGAGGCATCACAATACACCGTGATAACCCAAACCTCTCGAATAATCAAACCGGAGCGGTAGTAAGTCTAACTTTAAGTTCTTGGAATGACTTTTCACAAGTCTCACTTGCATAAATTTGACCCCTTTCACAATCTAGTCAACCATGAAGCCAACTCGAGAAATCTTTCACAAACCGACAGTAATACCCGGCCAATCCCAGAAAACTGCGGATCTCAAAAACATTCTTAAGCTATGCCCAATCTTGCACTGCCTTTATCTTAGATGTATCAACAGACACCCCTTCCCCGGAGACTACATGGCCTAAGACCTTGACCTCTCTTAGCCAGAACTCATATTTCCCAAACTTGGCATACAACTTATGGGTTCTAAGCAACTCAAGCACCACTCTCAAGTGTTCCTCGTGCTCCTCCTCAGAAGGTGAATAAATCAGAATGCCGTCCACAAAGACGACCACAAAGCGATCTAAGAACTCCTGGAATATCCGATTCATCAAGTCCCTAAACACTGCCGGTGCATTGGTGAGCCCAAAAGGCATCACCAGAAACTCATAATGGCCATACCGCGTACTAAATGTCGTCTTCGGAATAACCTCCTCTCTGACCCTCAATTGATGGTAACCCGATCTCAAGTCTATCTTAGAGAAACAACGAGATCCTTTCAACTGGTCAAACAAATCATCTATACAAGGCATAAGGTACTTGTTCTTAACAGTAGCCCGATTCAATTTTCGATAATCGATATAAAGTCTCAAAGCCTTATCTTTCTTTTTGCAAAGAGGGCCGGTGCTTCCCACGGCGAAATACTAGGGCGAATAAAGCCCTTATCTAGCAACTCCTAGAGTTGAATCTTCAACTTGCTCAACTCGGCTGGGGAAAAACGATACGGTGCCATAGAAATCAGTGCCGTGCCAGGCACTAAATCAATAGAGAACTCAATCTCTCGATGGGGTGGTAAACTAACAAGATCCTCGAGAAAAATGTCCGAGTACTCACAAACCACTCTGGGCAACTCAATCCGGGTCTCATCACACTCACTACCCATGAAGCTAGCGAGAAGGCAACTAAGCTCACTCCGCCCTCGCGGATCATATACCGGTGGCAAAACACTGGCAACCCAATCTCCCAAGAAGTGAAAACAAACCCCACTCAAGGTACATACAAGAATAGCTTATAATGTACCGGTATGATGATAACCAGTCCATACCCAAAATCACATCAAAACCCGACATAACCATTACTACAAACGAAAATGGAACCGGCGGTCGGCGACCTCTATATCACAACCTCTACACCCTTGTTTCAAAATCAACTCACCCTCAACAGGTGATACAACACAAATAGGAGAAACTAACTGCGCCAACTCCAACCCTAAAACAGATGTAAATGCAGCAGATATAAAGGAATTGGATGCATCCGTATCAATCAATACATTAGCAACTGAGTTGCAAAACAAAAAGGTACCTCTCACAACAGATGGAGTCGGTACAAGATCCTCGCGTAACAAGATACACATGCCTCAAGGTCTCGATCTACTTGCTCACCTCTTGAGCATAAGATCACAGACCGACTAAGCCAAAGAGGTTTCGATTGGGCCTCGAGGCTCGAATCGACCGAGCTGGCCGATGGCTCGAAGTCCGCCGAACCAGATGCACCAGATGTGCCACTCAACTGCGGGCAAAACCTCTTCAGGTGCCCCGCCTGACCATACTGGTAACAAGAGAGCGGCTGACCTGTTCCCTAACTCTGGCTCTAAGGACGAGCCGAAGATGAAGCTGCTCTCTATCCTCCTCCCCTCTACAAGCAGCCGAGACTTCAGGCCCAAATTGACCACATTTGTAACAAGTCCAGCTGACCACATTTGTAACAAGTAAAGTCTCCCTAATTACCTCTTCGAGAGCCTGAACTCGGCACTGGAAAGGTAGATCTCGCAAATGCACCCTGGGACTGCTGAGGGTTAGAATCCTTTTGCCTCCTACCATCTCCCTGGCCATCCTAACTCCGCTTGGAGTCCCTCATCCTATCCTCCTCCTTATGCATAATAATCTACAGATGGGCCGCAGTCTCCACAAGGCGCCTATACTCCCGAGTCATGGACCCAGCAACCCTAAGTTTAAGCTTGGTCCTTAACTTCTTTTCGAACTCAAGACAACGACGCTCCTCGGATGCCACTAACTCAGGTGCAAACCTCGATAAATTGGTAAATGCGGCCTTAAACTCGGCCACTGGTGTATTCAACTGCTTGAGCTGACAGAACTGATCCCTCAACTTCTCCCTAACAGTGGGAGGCAAAAACTTCTCCTGGAAGGCACCAACGAAAGCCTCCCAAGTCCCTCCAATACAACCTCGAACAAACTTCCACCACTTACCCGCGTCTCCCTTCAGCTGGAAGGACGCCAAGGTCACTTTCAAGCTTCCGTCTTCGATGCCAAGCATCTCAAACGTCTTCGTCATCTACTCAAGCCACTCATCAGCCTTAAGTGGCTCTATAGGATCCCCTAGAAACTTATCTGGATTAGACCGGAAAAATTCCATCTTCAAGAAAGAAGGCCCCGCCAAAGAACATAGGCTTGGACTTGATTCTCGCTTTGAGGATGTCCATAGATTCCTCAACGCCTCGCCATCTCGCAGTTAAGGCGCCCATGGCTCGCCGACCCATCGCTCTGGCCACATTGGCCTGATCAACACCCTCCTGCTGTGCTAGAATCTCATCCGGTATAGGCATATCCTGCCTCCTAGGCCTACCTCGCCTACCACTACATCCTCGCCCCAACATTCTAATAAAGGTAACGAAGACATTAGCACATTCACAAATGTGCCAAGTTATTTCACTCAAGGCCCTAATACATTGATAACAAGAATTCATTCCACGAAGCACATAATCACATAAGCACTTACGAATTTCATTTCGATAATGACAATCCCGTATGCTAGAGTTCCATTAGAAATAGCATTGATCAAGTGCTTTTCCAATAGGACTCTTAAACCCAAGGGTCCAATCAACATCCTAGAAACTAAATTCCATACCCATATAGTCACATAAGCATGTTATCAAATAAACACATAACATCATACATAAGTCTCTAACAAGCGAGACAAACCCATTATGGTACTAACCACTTTCCACGATCCAAAGTATTCAAACCCCAGACGCCTCGATATAAGTTGTGACGCCCTTAAAATAAATCCATAAATCATACATTCATGGTACAAGAAAGAAATATCATATTTCATATTTCAGAGTATTCTTACAGAAAGTATTACACGCTGACTATAAAAGTAAATGCCTTACTACTTATAACTTTCCAAGTTAACACTTGGGTCCAACAAAAGAAGAGTTCTAACTCTTTATACAAAATATGCCCTTGGCTTGATTTATATATAATACAAAAAGATAGCAACAAAGATCTTTTCAAATTTCTAAGCCTCCCAAAGTTACATCCTTGGAGGTGGCATGCCACCGACTTGAAAATGATGTCCTATAAAAGGGTGAGCCAAAGCCCAGCAGAGATATACTAAATCAAATATGAGAGATAACTAAAACATTAGCATTCGATAAATGGTTAACACTTGTAAACCAATCTACGACACTTCCCAATTCCATGACAAATACATCCGTATTTCATCCCACATTCCTTTACTTATCCAACTCAAATTCATGAACATGGCTTACTATCTAGCCAAACAATTGGATGAGACTACAAATCATATTAACACACTTCCATTATCCATAATTCAAATGAGACTACAACTCATATTAAAACACTTCAATACTTCAATTATCTACGTTATGCAAACGTGATTAAGATTTCGAGACTTTCACCCTAGACACTCCGGCCAACTTAGTTTTCAATGGAGTCCGTCTCCTATCTCCTCCCAAACAGGTTTGAGAGTACATCCCATATCTCCTTCCAAACCATAGAGTACATCCCCTATCTCCTCCCAAACAAGATACATATGCAATGTATTCAAACAATTTATCATATACAATGATCAATCCAGGCACATATTCAATGTGTTAATTTAACTCATATATTCAATGACTTAACCATTTGATTAGTTTCAATTTTTCCCTAATCAACATACAGTATCTACAACAATCAAGACTATCCTCCACCGATAGCCCAAAGCAGTTATTACTAAACAGATAATAAATTCATCAAATGCATAAATTATCAACATTTCCATAGGTGGGTGATTAATCAATCCAACCACACCATTCAATCTCATAATTTCCCAATTTCATGATTTGCAACTCAATTTCACATTTCCCCAAATTAATTATTCAAACATAATTAGGGCATTTTTCCCTTTTTCAAATATCAACCCCAAAGCTCAATTTCATCAATTTAACAATGATAATTCCATTTTCCTAGGTCTCACATACACATGGAGTTTAACAATTGAAAAACCCCCTTTTTATAACTTTAGATCAAACCCTAACTTTCCCAAAATTCCCATATCCCACCATTTATACAAAATGACTAAAATCTATGTCAAAACTCATAAGAATGAGTAGGGTATCCCTACCTCAAATGAAGAGGCTCAACGGAGAAGATGAAGAAAACTCAAGATGCTCCAAACCCAATGATTTTCGGATCAAAACATAGCCCACACCAAGCTTCACACTTTTTACAAAGGGACTAGAGTAAACACACCTAAGAACCAAGTGTATTTCTAGAGAGAAGATGTATGTAGAGGGAGAGAGAGTCGGATCTAGGGTTTGAAAGAAGAAGAGAGTGAAAAGTGTATAAAAACACGCTGCTGTAAACTAATATACTCGAGGCTCGCTCGAGCGAAGGATTGGTTGCTCGAGCGACCAGACACAGACGGACCTCGCTTGAGCGCAGAAAGTCTCGCTCGAGCCAACAATATAGAGCTTCAGGTCTGCAATCCAGAAGCACGCTCGAGCATAGGAGTACTCGCTCGAGCGAAGAAACCCAAAACATATAGTTCGCTCGCTTGAGCCAAGAAATACAACCTTCAAGTGAAAAAGAGATGCAGACGTACGCTCGATCGCAAGATCTCTAGCTCGAGCCAAGAGACACAAACTCAAAGCTCGCTCGAGCGACAAAAGTCTCGCTCGAGCGAAGACACCAAAAACTGGGCAGCAGCACTTTGTTTCTAATGACAACTAACTTGTTACAAACTTGCCTA
Organism: Camellia lanceoleosa; assembly: GCA_025200525.1. Classification (NCBI taxonomy): domain Eukaryota; kingdom Viridiplantae; phylum Streptophyta; class Magnoliopsida; order Ericales; family Theaceae; genus Camellia; species Camellia lanceoleosa. Next base: position 25,081,551 of record CM045768.1, read on the forward strand.
ACACATCTTAAAACTCATATACAAAGAATTAAAGGACGGAACGAGACATATACAACAATACTCAATCATGGAACCCAAGTCCGGAGTACTGTACATAAAGGGAAAAACCCGGGATCGCTATAGTAACATTAATCACAAAATGTGTAATTTTGTTATAAATTGACGTAATAAAAAATATTATAACTGAGTCACAAATTTTATGGTTGAATCAACCATAAAATTTTGAACATTTTATTAAGATAATTTTGAAAATAAATATAGAAAATTTGAAATCAAGTAATTAAATAATATTAATACATTAATAAATGTGTAAATTGTGAAATACTTTTGATATCTTTAATTATATAAATATATATATATATATATATTTTAAATTCTCTATGAATATTACACAAAATTCAAAAAGTTGTGTGTAATTAACAAAGTGATGCCTTGTGATTGTACACCAAAGTGAAAGAAAAAAAAAATTATTTGTCAAAATTGTGCATGACACCATGCAGTAGGACATCAGTATCTCCCAATCCCCTCTCAACATGACACCATGCAAGGTTAGCTAAACCACTTTAGGCCAACCATTTGTTGACCATTCAGTGACCAAACAGAAAACCATGACATCAACCAAAGTAACACTTAAAATGTCGATTTTTACCCTTGCAAAATGCATGATTACATTCAAAATAAAATTTCATTCTTTTTATCTTTTTCTAGCAGACTCCCCACCCAACCCTCCCTCATCTTAACAATTCATTATGATAAAGTAAAAGAGAGAGAAAAGTATATGAATTATATTAATGAATGTATATAATATAACAGGAGAAGCTTGTATATAGTATACAAGAAACCTGTTGGAAAATTTGAATTTAAATTTACTCCAATAGTTGTGTCTCTTGAGATGGAAGGATGTGTCCTTTTGAAGGATCACAACCTTTTTGAAGAGTCACATAGAAGTCTATATATTCCATCTCCCTCACTTCATTTTGGAGGTTGAATTATCATTTTCTTCTTCACTTTGCATTATTCTTCATATTTCCTGAGTCTAATTTTCCTATTAAGAGAGTACATGCACAGCGAAGTTCGCTAGGCTTGCAATAGTAGTGCTGCTAATGTAAGACATTGATCGTTGTATCTTGGGAGATACACGTCCATTGAATCCTATGCACCGGTGGGAGAATGAATCTGTCTTAAGGAAAGAGTTTCACACACTCGACTCAATCAGGTTTTATCTATTTACGTACTATAAGTTTTATTACGTTATTATGTCGATTTATTTCAGTTTTTGGTTTTGCCCAAAAATTGTTTGCATAATTTTAAATTATATTTTCCAAATAGTTTAGTACTATAATTTTTCTAACAATCTTAAGACATCCTCAGTCCCGTTTATAGTTTTTGGAAAAATATAATTTTTTTTTTTTGGTTTTTCGTTGTATGGCCTTTTGATGAACAGATGTCAGTTTATGACATTCCTAGTGGTATGATGCATTGAGTTTGAACAAGTTCTTCTTGTTTTAAAATACAAATTAAAAACAAATTATGGGTTTAGCATAATCTGTTGTACAAATCATGCATTACTTTGGCAATCTTCATGTTAGAATCTAGTCACCCGAAATTTGCATGCAAACAACTTCAAAGATATGAATGGCTCTCTGTGTTCATAAACACATGGTGGCAATTCAAACAAATCAGCATGATTATTATCACGATCTAGACTAAAATCTTATTGATCTCATGTTGGTTCTGAAAAGTCAAGTTCAACAACTTTTGCATTTTGACCTATGGCGAATTGAACAAAATTTTGCATGGCTTCAACATAGTTCTCGGGATGTGAAAATGAGAGGCTAAATCTTATCCACACTTCATCGGGCAAAAACCTTGAATGAACTGTGTTGAGAAATCGATGAAACCCCTTCTCTGATTCCCTATAGTTTCTTCGTTGGATTGATCATTTTGTGGTTTTACAAAGAGGGTTTCGTCCAATTCTATGTTCTTGGTCTCAAATTGCCATCGCTTGGACAAGGTTGATGTTCTTGCCACGTCTTTGAAGGGCAAGAAGGAGATGATTATGAGAATGAGTGACTCTATCAAGTATGAGAACATGAAGCTAGGGCCGACGTCGGAGAGGATTTTTGGGTTGTTCATGGCGGATGGGATGCTGACATATTCACTCAAACTCGACGGAGGTCCAATTACGAGTTTTGGAACGCCGACTCAGAGATTGGGCCCTTAAACGTTGAATTAAGTTTGGGTAATCCAATCATCCAAATATCAAATTTACTGGTTTATTTATTTATAAGACTAAAAAAAAAAGTAATTTTTAAACCTTGTTTTGGATTTAAGAAGAGACCCACAAGAGTAGTATCTATTATTTGGGGAAGTTTCAAGAATATATTTTAAAATCAAATTATAAAAGTCTAGATATTATTTTTGGTTTGTAATCTCTTGAAATTGAGAAAATATAGAGTATATGTTATATACTTGGTAAATTTTCTGAATAAATAATTTAGAATTTCTAATTTATGTAATTTGTATTTGAATGGAAATTTTATATTGATTGGTCAATCTATGATTCAAAAACAAATACAATCACAATTTAATTGGAAGTAGTTTGAGGCATCTTTTGTGTTGATTATTATTTTTTAATAATCAATTGAAAGTTATTTTTAAAGTAACTTTAAATTTTGTGAAATAGGATGTTTTCAATCTTTATTTCACTTGTGTGGTAGACTTGGTTAACCATGAATCATGTTCTTAATGTGGGAATTTATCTTTTGAATTAAAAGAGATAATTCTATTTTTGTCCCATATATATATATATATATATATTTATGAGTTATTATTTGTGACTATGTCACTTGTCTGGAAATGAATCATGTTGTTTGTGCTAATTTATGTATTATCACAAATGTGGAGGAGAGAGATTAATGGGAAAATTATGCAGTATGATTGACTTGTTAATCTTGTCCATGTCTACATATGTTGTAGAGTTGACAATTAATATAAATTTGGTTTGTGGTGTATTATAAATGGATGTCAATTATTTATCAAAGTGTTGATAAAACTGTGAACCTATATGTTTTGACATAAGAGGAATTCTAACTATTCTTTGGAATAATGACTAAAACTAGTGTGGTGACTAATCCGTAGTGAAATATTATATGAATTAAAATATTTCATGGGTAAAGACACTTTGGTAATTGTCAACGTAGTCACTAATACTGTATAAGACAAATAAGACGTAAATGTATTTATACAGTGGTATTTATATTCCATGTTGAGATTGGAATTAAGGGTTGCAGTAAACAAAAAAAAATTAATCATGGCTAAAGAAATGTCATTTGACAAAATATTGTGGCCACAACCGGTATTAGTCATTTCTTCTCTGTACTGCAAAAGCAAGTTATGAAGTCTAATTGTATTTTCGACAAATTAGTATTGTGATTATATTCATAAAGAAATTTACATCTTGTTATTTAGTTCAAGCACGCCAATTAATGATATATTCTGATTTATTTTAGAATTTTGGGGGTGTATTAATATTTTTGTGTAATTATACACCAGCAAGAGATATCAAGTTTCCTTGGAATGTTTAAAATGTGGGGGTACTTGGAGGATTTTACCAAAGTAATAGTTCCGATAATAGGTCCATAAAGAATCTCAATTCTTTATATGGGACAAAGTTGAAGTAGAAGCAAAAATGGTTTCATTAACTCCTAAGGAACAACTCTATGTCTATTATTTAAAAAAATGCGAGTGACATAGAGTAATGGTAAGTCTCGATGTAATCAAAGACTTAAATATCATGTGACATTTGCTTTCAGTTATGCATATTGTCTAAGGATAATATAGTGGATCCATGAACTACTCAATGATATATAACTAAGAAGGTCAAACGGAAAAATAGCGGCCGCTAAACAAAAAAGTTTGACTAGAGAGCAAATGAGGAAAAGTTCATTGAGGGGAATGTGATTAAAGCCTATTACATCAGAGTCATCATAATGGCAGCCCTACTTAGATAACTGGAGATCCCAAGAACTAAGTTCAAAGGGACAACTAAGTTATGTGTGGCTCGCTAGAAATCATTAAAGGAGTCTATCTCCTATCCATTCCTATGATGAGAGTGATATCTGCAACATGTGTTATATGTAGGGGACTTAGGGTAAGCTATACTTTTAATGATCACTTATATCTTGAAAACCCTAGAGGGGTATCTTTCTAGAGGAGTATTTAAAAGACTTGAAATAAGGATCACCTATATGAGTGTGAAGTGGTCGCTTCTATGAGAATTGATAAGGCTAAATTTTCTAAAGTATTCATGAAACACTAGGACTTGCCCAAGGCCAAAATGGGCACAACCGTGAGAACCAAACTGTGTGTCTAGAGATATTCTGTGTGAATTCTATTGTCTTGGCTTACACAAACGGCTGAACAGTTCAAGGCATCACGTCCACTGATTAGCTAGTAAGTCCGATAGACTTTCACTAGGGAAGGTTCAAAGCCGAAAGCTACCTATCCTGATGCATGGTATTTCCTTAATGTACTCTCTATTTGTCTGCATGTTGTTGCATGTCCTTTCCGTAAATTTCATTCATGTGGGGGATTGTTGAAAAATTTGAATTTAAATTTACTCCAATGATTGTGTCTCTTGAGATGGAAGGGTGTGTCCTTTTGAAGGATCACAACCTTTCTGAAGAGTCACATAGAAGTCTATATATTTCATCTTCCTCACTTCATTTTGGAGGTTGAATTGTCATTTTCTTCTTCACTTTGCATTATTCTTCATATTTCCTAAGTCTAATTTTCCTATTAAGAGAGTACATGCATAGCGAAGTTCGCTAGGCTTACAATAATAGTGCTACTAATGTAAGACATTGATCGTTGTATCCTGGGAGATGGACGTCCATTGAATCCTATGCACCGGTGGTAGGACGAATCTGTCTTAAGAAAAGAGTGTCACACACTCGACTCGATCAAGTTTTATTTGTTTACGTACTGTAAGTTTTATCACGTTATTATGTCGATTTATTTCAGTTTTTGGTTTTGCCCAAAAATTGTTTGCATAATTTTAAATTATAGTTTCCAAATAGTTTAGTACTATAATTTTTCTAACAAAACCTAAGTAGTATAGGAATAGAAAAGTATAGGAATAAATAAGTATAGAAGATATACACATCTAATATACATCCAACACCCCCCTCAAGCTCAAGGTGGTAAGGTAGATATCAGCTTGAGCTTGGAGAGGAGATTAGAGAAACGTTCTGGAGGATGAGCTTTGGTGAAGAGATCAGCGGTCTAATCAGCAGAAGTTACAAAGAGAAGACGAACATTGCCACTAGTAACAAGCCGTCAGATGAAGTGGCAATCTATCTCAATATGCTTGGTGCGATCATGGAAATATCGTTATGTGCAATCTGAATAGCACTCTGGTTGTCACAATAAAGATTGGTGGTAGTAGAATGAGAAACTCTCATATCAGAAAGAAGCTAATGATGCCACACAAACTCTTGAGTAGTGTTAGCAAGAGCACGATACTCAATCTCGGTATTAGAACGAGCAACAAGAGTTTGCTTCTTGCTATGCCATGCAATGAGAGAGTTGCCTAAGAAGAAGTAAAACCCAGTAGTGGAACAGCAGTCAGTAGGATCTCCTGTCCAATCTACATAAAAAAATACATGTAGCTGTAGAGAAGATTGAGCGAAGTAATGAAGACCATGAAACAGAGTGCCTTTGAAATAGGGCAAAATGCGAACCAGAACATCATAGTGTGGAGAGCGGGGAGCAGCCATGAATTAACTGACAATGTGAATAGCATAAGCAATATCTGGATGAGTAACCGTAAGATAGACAAGACTACCAACTAGCTAACAATATAAGGTAGCATCAGACAATACAGAACCGTCAAGGGGTGTAAGACGAGTCTGAGGATCAACTGGAGTAATGGCAGTCTTGCAATAGGTAAGGCTAGGATGAGCCAAGAGATCAGAAGTATACTTAGCCTGGGTAAGAAAGTAACCAGATGAATCTTGAGAAATTTCCAAGCCAAGGAAGTAGCTAAGCAAATCCAAATCTTTCATCTCAAACTGGTGACTGAGAAACTATTTAAGACTAGAAATACCCACTGTGTCATCCCTAGTGATAATCATATCATCCATATAGAGGAGAAGGAGAATTGTACCACGCTCCGTCTTACGTCTAAACAAGGTAGAATCATGGGCACTGGAGGAAAAGCCAAAGTCATGAATAGTGGAGCTGAACTTGGCAAACCAAGCATGGGGAGCTTTGTTTCGAACCATACAAAGCACGACGGAGTTTGCAAACATTGTTTGATGGAAAAGAAGAACTAGGAGGAGGTTGCATAGAAACTTTCTCAATGAGATCACCATTAAGGAATGCATTCTTGACATCCATCTAATAAAGACTCCAATGGAGAGTAACAGCCACTACAAGTAAGCTGTGAACGGAAGTAAGACGAGCAACAAGAGCAAATGTTTCTTTATAGTCAATGCCATACTCTTAAGTAAACCCCCGGGTGACAAGGCGAGCTTTGTAACGCTCAATGGAACCGTTAGAATGAGTTTTGATCTTGTAAACCCACTTAAAGCTAACAGTACTCAAGCCAAAAGAAAGATCAACCACATCTCAAGTATGAGTTTTATCAAAAGCTTGCAGTTCATCAGTCATAGCTTGTAGCCAAAGAAGGTTAGAAGAAGCTTGATAGGAAGGTGTTCATAAGAGGAAAATGCAAGGAACCAACAATATAATCATGGAGAAGAATGAAGGTTGCTTTTACCCCGTGGAATGACGCCTGGTGGAGGAGGAACCTCAATGGGAGGTGGGGGAGATGGAGGAACCTCCATAGGGGTTGAAGAAAATGTAAGGCCATAAGCAAACATAGGATCCTTAGGATGGACAATAGGCGACACATATGTAGAAGCATGGAGTTAGAATCAGATCAAATTCATCAAAAATGTGTCTATAGAAAGATCAAGAAAGATCATGAGTTGGTCGATCGTAGGCGAAACTTGGAAAGATTGGAGAACATTTTGTGTTCCCAGAAGACCACATGACGGGAAATACAAAGTCGCTTAGAGGTAGGATTCCAACAACGATACCCTTTATGTTCTATACCATACCACAGAAAGCAGCAAAGACGAGAACGAGGTTCTAATTTAGTGTGTTCATGAGGCTGAAGTAGAACAAAACAAGCAGAACCAAAAACTTTAAGAGTGGTATAGTCAAGAGGAGAACTACACAAGCGCTCATAAGGAAAAGTATTAGCTATGACAGGTGTAAGTACACGATTTATGGTGTGGATGGCAATGAGGGCAACTTCCCCCCAAAATTGTTCAGGACAAAAAGATAAGATGAGAAGAGCCCGAGTAGTGTCTAGAATATGACGGTGTTTCTTTTCGGCTCGTCCGTTCTGTTGGGACGTGCCTGCACAAGATCGATGTGATAGTGTACCATTAGCCTGAAGAAAATAAAAAAATTCAGAATCCAAGTACTCCTTAGCATTATCAGAATGAAAGATAGTACGAAAAAGCTGAGTACGGACTATGGCAGGGAAATCATAATAAATCAATTTAAGTTCATATTGATTTTTGAGAAGAAAAAGCCAAGTGTAATGAGAAAAATCATTAACAAAAATCACAAGATATCTTGATCCCCCCATGGTCAGTGTGGGGGAAGGTCCCTAAATATTTGAATGCACAAGATCAAAATAAGCAGTAAAAATGGAATTACTTTTATTAAAAGATCAAGCAGGTTGTTTAGCAATTTGACAAGATAAACAATCAACATCTTCAAGATGGACATGACCTAACTGACCACTAGAAACCAAAGTTTTCAAATGACTAAAAAAAACATGTCCGAAGCGACAATGCCAAAGGTGAAAAGAAGACATGGCAGAAGTAGATGCAGCAGATGAAGAAATGGAAGCAGCAGTAAATGATTTGTGTGGAATACGAAGATAGATAAGTTCGAACAAACATCCATGCTTAAGGCCTAACCCAAGGATCTGTCTCTTCTGAGGGCCTTGCACTAAACAACCATTAGCGTAAAAGGTAACGATTAGACCAAGTTCACATAAATGACCAATAGAGATCAGGTTCAATTGAATAGTAGGAATGTGATATGCATTAGAAAGAGACATAGTGGAAATAGAAATTTGACCAATGTGATTAATAGTCATATGAGAACCATTAGCAATGTGTATGGTGGGAACAGAAGATGATAATGATATAGAAGAAAACATAGTGGAGTCAGAAGTCATATGATTACAGCATGCAGAATCAAAATATCATGAAGAGTAACCTAAGGTCACTGAAAGAGCAGTAGATGGAGGAGTACCAAATTTGACAAGTACCTGTTGAATGATGGACTCAACATCATCCATAGAGAATGAGGGAGCAGTGGAATCAGGGGAGTGGTGAGTAGAAGACCCTCAGAGGCAATAGTAGCAGAGCAAGAACGTTGACCAGATTGGGATTGATACCCAGAATGAGAAGACCCTTTCTTGGATGAAGTTAGTGGAGGGGGCTTGAGGACAATTGCTTTGGAGATGACCTAGAGCAGTCTTGTGGCAAGTCAAGCATTCGTGAACCTAGCACTGAACATGATTCAGAAGGTTGAAAAACCTTAGGGACAGGTAGGGCTGACGTCAGCACTATGGCTATGATGACATCAGCAGCTTAGGCAGTGGGAGTAAGGCTGACATTACGCGACTAAGGAAGCCAGGTGGAAGCCGATGCCTAATCGGCTGAGAAAAATGCTGAGATGACTTGTGCTGGCGAGTGGTAAGAGTGGCGACAATGGAAACCTACGCCCCTTTCATTAGGCGGCGCATGTGATGTCTAATGGGGCTGATTTTGCCATTGTTGGCTTCGTCTTGAGGAGACGAAGGATTTGGAGTTGTCAAAACGTGAAAAGTAATGAAAAAGCGTAGGGATAGTATCAAGCAATGAACCGTGTTTCAATAGTGGTGATACTAATAAAGAAAAGATAAAGAAGTAATGAAAAGACTAAAGAAACTCTAGCTCTGATACCATGGTAAAATAAAAGAAAGAAAAAAGTATATGAATTATATTAATGAATATATACAATATAATAGGAGAAACTATATATAGCATACAAAAAGCCTACTATACATTTGACACATTAAATAGCTACTTACAATTCCAAATTCACTAGATTCAAAATTTTGATCACATAATTTTGCAACTCTACAAATTGACCAAAGGTTCAATTCACAAAATCAAAACCAAGTTCTTTTTCTCTTACTGTCACAGCATGTTAGCCACCATACCCTCTATACAAAATCAAACCAACTTACTCTCTCAAACCCAAAAAAATGGAATATTAAAACATAAACACAGCTGATAAGATTATTTATTTTTTATTTTTTATTTTTGGGATAAATAAAACACAACTGATAAGATATATATATATATATAGGCAATGTTGTGTATATATACTTTTACGCTGTGTAAGTTTGTGTCTTAATTTGATATTTATATTTATTAATTAAAATAGTGAGATTTATTATTATTTGTTAAATTTTAAAAAGATAACTTGATAAATGTCAAATAATAAATAATATTGAACAATATTTCAAAGGAAAAAGCGTGGTAGCTCGAATTGGAGGGGCTCGAATGGCCTGAATGAGTGTTACGGATGTGCCCGAATGACCAGTGAAAGATTGTCTACCGCAGCTTGTCACTTTTGTCAACCGCGACTATCGATCTCCTCATTGACAACTAGCCAGACATCTGCCCGGACGACCGACAAGGTGAATTTCGAGCGATTCGAGCTAACCTCATATTCGAGTTATCAAGCATTATCGTATTTCAAAATCACTACTGACCTGACATTGCAGGCTATTTACATGTATCTAGATATGCACCAAAACATATGTAAGAGCATATTCACACCAAGTTAAACCATCAATTTAATTAAAATAATTAGACACATTCAATTAAATCTTGAAATTTTTTTATAATTAAAATAGATTTAAAAACAACTACTTCTTTTGAGTCATTATTCATTAATACCTTAATTTTTTATTTTCAAATTATTTACGTTTTTATTTATATAGTAATATAGATGACTTAAAAATAATTAAAAAAAAGTTTAGATGTAATTTCATTATATTATATATTGAAAAATCCAAACTCAAATGTTTTGGGTTTTTTCAAGTGCCTTTGTTGTTGGCTTATTTTTGTTTTCAGTGATTTTTTTTTTTTTTGAAAAAAGTTTCAAAAATTTTTAGGCTTCCGAATTTTAATCAATGAGATGAGTCAAAAAAATTTAAAATATGAAAAAAGAAGTCCAAAAAAAAAAAAAAAAAAAAAAAGAGCAAAAAATAGTAGATTTTTTGAATTTATTTTGACTTTTTCAATTTTTTTTTGTTGAGATTTTTCAAAAAAAATTACTTTTTAGATTCAAGACGGACCAAAAAAATAAAAAATAAAATTGACATAACTTTTAAAAAATCACAAATTTTTTTAGAAAGAGATGACTTTTTTGTTTGTTCCCAAACAACCATGACTTATGTTGTGTTTGGTTGAGAGATTTGGAAAGGAAAATAAAAAAAATAGGTGAAATATGAAAAAAAAATATACTTACATTTCACATAGTTTCACACACCATTTCCATTTTTCTTTTCAAATTCCTCCCTAAATCTCCTAAGCGTTAGAGTTCCAAACAAGCCCATGGATGAGCCGAAGTAGACTCCTAACGGGGGCCTAGACTAAGATGGGCGTCAATTAGGGCCTAAGCTCTGCTGAGCAAGTCTTACAGTGGGCTAATTGATCCATATAGAAATGTCTACAATCATGGATCAATCTTGGTTCTGGCCTTTATTTATTGCTATTACCAGCCTCGAACGACCAAAGTCTATTTTTAAATTAATTTGATATGTTTCCGATACCCCAATATCTATTTATGTTATCTTTTTTACAAGCTATGTTTTTGAAGTATTGGAAAATAATAATATTTTATTGATTTTTATAAGGAATAATAATATGACACTCTCTTTCAAAAAATATTGACAAAAATTTTCATTTTCTAATTATAAACTAAAATAACGAATCTTTATAAAATCACATGAAATATTATTTTGTAAAATTATCTTCTTTCCATCAAATTATGATTATAATCATCTCTAAAAATAGATAAAATTAATAATTTAGGAATGAAATACAAAAAATAGTGATATTTGGGGAGATAAAATTGAAATTAACAATTTCGAATATATCAGAAATCTAAACTAGAGTGAGAGATATAAGCAAGCCCGGTGGACTCACTCAGGAGTAGCCAAACTGGACCGATAACTGGGCCAAGACTTTGATCTGTATGAAGCCCAACATTGGTAGACCAAGTCATATGGTGTACTGATCCACATGGAAAAGCTGGCCTTCAATTACTGATCATTCTTCATGAGCAGGGGCGGAGGGAAGGAGGGCTTAAGGGGGTCACGTGCCCCTGACTTTTGGAGTTTTTTTTTTGTTTTTTTAAGCATAAAGAAAAGATTTTATACAAAAAAATTATAAAAATATTATTTAGAGTGAAATGTCAATGATATTTTTTAAATTATAAGAATAATAATGATTGTTTTGATTAAAAATAAAGAGACTACGATATTATTATCTATGAAAATTTCAATATAATGGTGATCTCTATCATTATTGATATGCAAATATAATTAATTTTAATGAAAATATAGAATTTATTGAATTGTTAGTTACATTTAATATGCAGGGTGCACCCTCCATGTGTTTCTTTATTATTGATTGGTAATATCACATGTCAATGATTGCGTTGTATGACTATTATATTGAATTTTTACGCATATTTTGTATAAAAAAATTACTTTATTATTATATAATTTATTTTAAAACTTTATATCCATGACTTTTTTTAATGTTGTTCATGATACACTAATTACAAATAACATAGTCACTTTATTTGGTTTGAGTTTTCTGAAAACACTTTTCAAAAAATTCTGCATTTTTGTTTTTCGTATTTTTTTTGTTTTATTGAATTTTTTTAATATTTTAAGCAATTTTTTTTTAATTTTTAGACACCTAATATAAATATACTTAAAAAGTATAATTTTTGAAAAAATCTTTAAAAAAGTCACTAAATATCAAAAATATAAAAAAAAATACAAAAAAATCAATACATTTTTCGTATTTTTATGTATTTATTAATTTTTAAAAATATTTTTTCACAAATATTTTATTTTTTTAAAATACATCATGTACCTAAAAAAGTAAAAAAAAAATACTTAAAATTTTAAAAATATTCACTAAAAACAAAAAATAAAATAAAATAAAATAAAAAATAAAAAAATTAATTCAAAAAACTCAAACCAAATACGTTGATTTTTTTATTTATTTATTTTATATTTCTTGAAGTCATTCGTAAAAATTCATATAAAATATTTTTATAAATTTTTTTAATGTTGTAATTAAGAAATGCCCCCTCTAACTTCTTTTCTCGGCTCCGTCACTGTTATGAGTGCTGCTAATCCTTACACTTACATCCAAGGGTGAGGTGGAATCTTATCAAGGACCACCTAAGTTAGAATGGATGATGTATCAATTAAAAGTGCACTACCTTACACCTACATAAAATCTGTGTATATAAGTAAGGTAATTAAAAAAATCAACCCTTAACCTGTATTTGATTGGAGAATTTGATGAAAAAAATAAAATAATAAAAAAAGATAAAGAATTGGTAGAATTCAAATTTCAAACTAAAGTTGAGAAATAGAGAAAGCAAGTGAACTCAAAAGTCAAAAAATGATATTGATTTCCTCTTTTGTTTTTCATTATAATCAAATAAAAAATATGATTGCATTTTTTATTTTATTTTTTTGAGTAAATTACATTGACACCTCCTGCTGTCTTTGTTTAATATAGATCTCTCCCTCATATTTGAAAAATTACACTTATCCACCTGTCAGATTAAAATGATATATTTGTCCCTTAGCCTTTATATATATAAAATAATACAGGTATTTTATTTATGTCATTTTAAGAATAATAACAATCATCTTCTTTGGTTTACTTCACACAAAAAATTGAGCCTTTTTTATTTTTCGTATTTTTTTATTTTTACTGATTTTTTAAAACATTTTAAGCATTTTTTTTTTTTAATTTTTTAGACATACTTAAGAAGTATAATATTTTGTATTTTTTTTTTAAATTTACCAAATACAAAAAATATAAAAATTCAATACATTATCTAATTTTGTTGTATTCAATGAATTTTTTTTAAAAAAAAATTTTGTACAAATTTTGTACTTTTTAAATATATTTAAATTAAATTGATCTAATCTAGATATAATGGTAGAAATAAAAATAAAAAATTATATTCATATATAAAAATTTATACAAAAAATATCATAAAAAGAGCAAGATGGTCATTTATAAAATGTTAAGGTATGATATCAACAATTCAGGAATAATTTGTAATCAGATTACAAACCTCAGAGAAGAAAATATAATTTTTCAAATGTAAAAGAAGAATCTATATTAAACAAAAACTTCAAAAATATCAATATAACTCACCTTTTATTTTTCTTTTCTATTTGTCTCATCAAATTATCCATCTAAACACAGTATTACAACGACGGAGACTAGAAGTAGCAATGTGGTTGAAAAAAATAGCATATACCAGTAGTAAAGGCTTGACAAAGTGCCCAATCACGAGCAAAAAAAATTATTTTTTTTGGGTAACTTTTTTTAAAAATAAATTTGTTATAATTTTATGATATGTTTAGTTAGAGAATTTGAGAAGTAATTTGGAAAAAAAAAAGGAAAAAATAGGTGAAATATGAATAAAATATACTTATATTTCATCTAATTTTACATATATATATATTTTTAAATCTTTTCTCAAATTTTTTTACCAAACAGAATGTTAATATAGCAAGATCGTAAAGTTATTTAAATAAAAACAATAAAAAAATTATTAAAAAATATTTGACAAACTAATTCTAAAGACGCGCAACTAATTTTGACAAGACTTAGGCCTCGTTTGGAAACAGGCTATTTTAATAATTTTTTAGTTTTTTGACTAAAATATGAGATAAAAAAAAACTAGTATGTTTAGAATAATTTTTTATTTTTTTATGAAAAGATGTATAAAAAGTAAAAAAAAAAAAAAATTTAATTTTATAGTATAAATTATAAACTTTTTAATTTTTTTAAATAATTTTTTAACTTTTAATCTAAAACAAGCACATGTATAACGATACCTTGTATCTCTCACCCCAATTGCTTTTCTTCCACGGCATCGTCTCGTATTTCTGTTTATTTATTAATCAATGGATACAAGCCGATATCCACCCCTACTCAACTTATTTTGAAATAGTAATTTATTTTGCCATAATGTTCTCTCTCAAGCTGGACACGTATTTAATGCCACCATGCATAGAGATTTGAGAGAGAAACATGTTAAACTAACATTCAGTGAGATGTTTTTGTTCCGTTTTATACCTATAGCATTATTTTTTGACTATATAATCTATACCATTATATTAAACCTAAATTTAAATAATAAAGCCTGTGCTATGTATAAATTGAATAATACTATAAGAAGAAGAAGAAGAAATATCTATACACTGTTCACGTCATTTTAATTGTCACAGCCATTATGATGTTTGAAAATCAACTTTGCAGGTTCACAAACTTTTCAAAGCTTTTCTTTCCATCAAACCATTGACAGGTCTGATTATTTCTGTTATTTTTATTTTTTAATCTTCCTAACTCACTTTAATGTTCTTAATTAAATTATTGTAGATTTTATTTTCGAGCAATGTTTGGTAGCTCGAATATGGGGTCGCTCGAATGGCTCAAAATTCACTTTGCCGATCGTCCGGCCGGTCATCCGGCAAGGATGGTGACAGCTGTGGTCAACAAAGATGACAATCGCGGCAGACAATCTTTCACCCGGTTGTCCGGGCAGACGTCCGGTCAGACATCTGGGCGGATGGCCGACCAACACCCATTCGGGCCATTCAAGCCCCTCCAATTCGAGCTACCACGTTTTTTTCTTTATTTTCAACCTCAATTATTTTGCTAATTCTGGAAGTGATTATTCCTCAAGTAAAAATACAAGGATAAGCACGGTTTCGTATGTTTTCTTTATACAATTTACTTTTATATTATTGGAATGTAGAGCATGGATTGACTGCTATTAAAAAAAAAAAAAAAAATCCTTACAGCTCTCTCTCAATTTTTTAAAAACTGAAACTCTTTCCTCCAATTATTTCTTATTTTTAAAAATTTTATTACTTTATTATGATATATCAATTGTGATCTCAAGTTCTTTTTAACTTAAACTTTGTTCACCAGTTCTCTATTTTGTGATGAACCAATTCTTCCTTCTCTTAAAGTCTTTATTTTTTATTTGGGTTCTAGAGTTGTTTTTGTTTTTGGAAACAGAAACTGTTTTCCCAATCCTCTCTCAATTTTTTTTTTTTACTGAATTCTTTTTTTCTCTTACAATTTCTTTTTTCTTTCTTTTTTTCAACATAGGGTTGGGTATCGTTTTTTTTATCCACTTCTCTTTTTCTCAATTTTTCTTTTTATTTATTTATTTTGAATGAATCAATTCTTTCTCTTAAAATCTTTATTTTTTTATTTGGGTTCTACAATTTCTTTTGGGCAAACTGAAACTGAATTCTCTCTCTCTCTCTCTCTCTCTCTCTCTCTCTCTCTCTCTCTCTCTCTCTCTCAATTTCTTTTTATCTTATTTCTTTATTATGATAAAAATTGCAATGAACCAATTCCCCTTTTCTCAAACAAATTTTTTTTTTTTTTTTTCTAGTTCTATCTCAATCTTCTTAACTGAATTCTTTTTCTCTATCTCTCAATTTCTTTTTTTTCAACTTAGGGTTGAGTACCCTTTTTTTTTCACCCACTTCTCTCTCTCAATTTCTCTTTTTATTAATTTATTATGGATGAATCAATTCTTTTTCTTAAATTCTTTTTATTTTTATTTTTATTTTTATATTTGGTTTCTACAATTTTTTTTGGCAATCTGAAATTGTTTTTCTCAGTTCTCTCTCATGATACATATGTATATTATTAGAGAAAAATATGAACCACATAACATATATATATATATATATATTTTAAAAATTTGTACACGCATCCTCGACTGCTAATTATAATTATAGGGAAAAACTTGAGCTTAGCCTGTTAATAGTCTATTTTGCTAACATCTCATGAAGGGCGCAAAAAGTAATAATTGTTATTACTAAAATAATGTTAAGCACATAGAATTAATATATAAAAATTATATGGTAAAATAATTGTTATATAAAAAGATGGTATTGGTGTAATTATGTATTAGATCATTTTAATATCTTTTATTTATTTATTTATTTATATATTTTTATTCATGAATCTTCTTCTATTTTATTCATCAATCTCATCTTGTTCATGAATGGAGATTGTTTGCTTTGGTAACTTTTTGTCTTGTTCATGAATGGAGATTAATTAGAATTTATGAACTTGGTGGTGATTTATTATTTGGAGTCTCTCCATTTTCTCTAGTTTAATGGTCATCATTATTTTGGGTGTAATTTGTAAGGTCCTAATGGCCTATAAATAATTCCTCTCATCTACTATTTTTTACACTAACACACAAACTATTTTCTATACAAAAGAGATTACTAGCAAAGAATGGTGTTTTTCTTAGTGAAGTTTTGGGTTCACCATCTTGTGCAAAGTTGACTTGAACCATACGACAAGTGGTCAGGCTGTTGTATTCTGGAGGGGAGAAGTCATAGTTTTGTGACTGTTGCATCGGTATTTGGGTTCTTCCTACCGCAGTGGACTTGATCTCCTTAAAAAAAATGAGATATTCGTACATCAGTCTGATCTATTTGTATCTCATTTTCTTTGCATTATTTATCAATAAAATATAATTTTTTCTGGTATTTTCACTAAAAATTTTAAGGAAATCAAATATGGAACAAGTACCAGAAAAAACCAATGATGGAATTGGAGATCTCAACAAGCCTTTCAAGTTCAAGAGATGTTATTTTAAGAGGTGGAAAGGAAAAGTTCTTTTTTACCTCATCCTTTTGAAAGTTACATATGTTCTCACCGAGAAGAATCCAAACAAAATCCCAACTGAGGAGATGAATGATGAAGACTATGAAACACATGAAGCAAAAGTGGTTTCCTACAATACAGATGTGAGAACCCGAATATAAAAATTAAATAAATAATTAGATAATAATAATTTTAAATAATTCAAAAAATTTGATTTAAAATCTTAAAAATTTGATGATGAAATTTTAGAAGGTCTTTTAATTTTTTGAAAAAAAAATAAATTAAAAAAAAAAAATTAAAAAAAAAAAAAAAAAAATAAAAAAAAAAAAAAAAAAAAAAAAAAAAAAAAAAAAAAAAAAAAAAAAAAAAGAAATAAATAAAAAATATAAAAAAATGAAAAAATAAATCTAACTTATATTTTGTATAAATATATTTATATATATATTTGTATATTTTTATCCATTTATATGACCCAAAAAATATATAATAAAATAAAATATCTACTACAAAACCTAAAAAAACAATTAGTTTTAGCGGAAAAAATGAAAGAAGGAAGAGAGAGAAGAGAAGAAGAAGAAAGAAGAAAGAAAAGAAGAAAAAGAAGAAAGAAGAAAAAAAATTGCAAAAGTTTTTATTATTTATCTTTCTTCCTTCTTCTTTTTTCTTTTTGATATTTTTTCCTTAGATTTATTATTATCATTATGAGATTTAGTTTTTTTATGTATTTTGTATATAGATTTATTATTGAGAATTATTGATAATTTATTGAGAAAAAAAAGGATGTAAATTTATGTGGTGTAATTCTTAATTCAAAATCAAAAAACTAAAAAAATTAAATAAAAAAAATCAAGAAAAAATAATCATGATTGATTTGAAATTGAAATTTTTTTAAAATTTCAAATGAAATAATATTTTCATTTTTTTTTATTTTTTTCATAAATTTTTGGGAGTCAAATATAATAAAAATTGAAACCAAAAATGTCCGAAACAGTAAATTCCAAAATGTGAAAAGTTTTTTTTGTTCTTTTTCAAAATTATCAAAAATTATCAAATTTTTTAGATTCTAGTTTCGTTTGTTTGTCTTTTAGCATTGTTTTTTTTGTTTTTGTGATGAACCATGTATTTATTTTTTAAATTAATAAATTCTTTAAAAGTTTGATATAAAAAAACCTGTTTAAATATAATTAATTTATAGATAATTATTTTGATAAGCAAACCAAGTGAAACCAATTTGGATTATAAACTTAGATATAGATCATATCTTTTTGAATTGGAATTTGTGGTAATTTTGGATTTGGGTTTTTGAATTTTTCAAAGATAGGGGGCTTAGATTTTGAATTAGTTTTTTAAATTAAAGTCATAATTAAAGTTTTTTAAATTTTGTTTTGTTTTTTTCTTTTTTTTGGTGATTTTAAACCTTGAAGAACATGAATTTAGTAAATTGATTGAGTTGAGTTGAGCTAGGTTATTAGTTGGTTAGTGTTAGTTTTTACTGTTTTTTTTTTTAGTTTTTTTAAATTAGTTTGACGTGTAGTTTTTATACTCTTTTTTTAGGCACACATTGGACTTTTTACATATTTTTATTATCAAGGATTTTATTATTTTTGTTCGGTTGAGTAGTTCTTGTAAATGTATTTTTGTAAATTTCTCCTACCCTTTAAATGTTGGAAAAAATTAATGTTTTTTTTTTAAGACTAATTACAAATGATTACAAATTATATCAAATCAAATTATTTTATTTTTTTTTTGAAACATGTGTGTATTTTATTTCTTTGTTTTTATTTTTTTTATGAATATTTAGTGAACTACCATGTTTTGATGTTTATTGATTATTGGGATTATGTATGTATTCCAGTGGAAATTATTCCATTGTATGTGTGGTGTGGTGACTATGACTGACCCGATCCAGATCAGATCGTGATTGGATGAGTGCTCACACAGTGTCTAAAAAAAAAAAAAAAAAAAAAAACAACTAGGTGAATCAATCGGATCTCCTTTTTAAAAAAAAGAGGGTGACCATTGTCACTTATTGGATGTATGGATCCAGATTATTATAGCTTATAGCCTATAGAATTGTATTATTGTTTTTATTAGTATTTTATAAATTATTGGTGGTCATTGTTTTAAGTGGAAAAGTAATGTGAAAATATTAATGTGTTCTTTTCCAGATGATTTTGAGTTTTTTTAAGTGTTACCTTCTCTTCTTTTCTTATTATTTTTGTATTTATATTACTATAATCCAACTGATATGATATGTATATTTTATTTTTTATTTGGATTTTATCTTGTCTTTTTAAATATATATTTATGTTCCTACTTGCCGCTAGGCTCTGTTACTCTAACTTTTTTGTTCCGTGTGTTAGAACTTAGGAGGGACTTAGGTGGACGACTAGGGACTCTATTGACTCTATTTCATCTATTTCTTTTTAATTTTTTTTTAGGTTGGTTTTGTGGTAGTATTTATTATTATTTTATTTTTTTTTTTTTTTTTTTTATTTATTTTTTTTATATTTTTTTTTTATTATATTTTTTTTTTATAAGTATAGTGTTTGGATCGTTTTTGTGATTTTGATTTTTTACATTTGTGCATGTATGTTGTTGAGTTTTGGTTATTTATTATTATTATATTGTTATTTTGTTCAATGTGATTATGATTATGGATTTTTTAGGCTTCGTTGCCTGTGGGCTAAGGCCCTGGGCCACGGCCGACGATATCACCTTTTTGGGGTGTGACAACAGATGAGTATAAATGTCATTTTTTATCTCTTAAATTTCCTTACTAATTAATTTTATGATTATTACTATGACACCACTTACACTTTGTCTTTTATTAATTTTTGGCATGCTCACTTGTGTCATATTCACAGTAACTATATGGGAATCATGAGTAGTTTATGATTAATTCCTAAACTGACAAAAAATTTTAAGAAATATGAAATTTGCAGTAAAGTAAAAATTACTAAGAGGCCTCATAAAAGTATTGAAAAAAATACCGAATTGCTAGAATTATTTCATACTGATTTGTATGAGTTTGAAGAAATTTTAACTCAGGGTGATAACTGATATTTTATCACTTTTATTTATGATTTTTCAAAATACACAAACATATATTTATTAAAAAATAAAGTGATACTTTTGAGAAATTTAAAGAATACCTTCTTGAAGTGGAAAATCAATTCGGTATGAAGATTAAGAGAATTAGAAGTAATAGAGGCCAGAAGTATGAATCTCTTGGATTCAACTCTTTTATTCAGTCATTAGGAATTATTCATGAGACTACTCCACAATATTCACCTTCATCTAACAGCGTAGCTGAAAGAAAAAAAATAGAATGTTAATTGACTTGACGAATGCTATGTTTATCCATTCAGGTGCTCCCTCAAATCTTTGGGACGAGGCTATTTTGACAGTTTGCCATGTGATAAATAGAGTGCTACACAAAAAGACTAAAATTTTACCTTATGAGTTGTGGCGGGGGTATAAACCAAATCTAAGTTATTTGAGGATTTGGGATTGTTTAGCTTTTGTGAGGCTTGCAGATCCTAAACGACCTAAATTGGGTGAACGAGCTACCACCTGTGCTTTTCTTGGGTATGCGTTGCATAGTACAACTTATAAAGTTTTTTGATATGGAAAATAATATTATTTCTGAATCAGGTGATGCTATTTTTCATGAAAATAAATTTCCTTTCAAATCTAGAAATAGTGGGGTCAAATAATTTCTGAAAATATTTTATCCATACCTAGCTCTTCTACTCCATCTCAAGTTTTTCAAGAACAAGAAAATTTTCTAATCCAACCAAGGAGGAGTAAACGAGCTGGAATTGAAAAAGATTTTGGCCCTGACTATTATCTATACACTGTGGAAGAAATTCCTCTTACGGTGTAAAAAGCTTTATCATCACTTGATACTATTTTCTAGAGAAAGGCTGTAAATGATGAGATAGATTCACTACTTTCAAATAAAACATGGAAGCTAATGGATTTACCTCCAGGTTGTAAAACTATTGGGTGTAAATGGGTCCTTCGTAAAAAATTTAAACCGAATGAAACTATAGATAAATATAAAGTGAGGCTTGTCGCTGAAGGTTTTAAATAACAAGTTGATCTTGATTTCTTTGATATTTTTTCTCCGGTTACTAGAATTACATCCATTAGACTGTTGATAGCACTGGCTGCAATTCATGATTTAAAAATTCATCAAATGGATGTAAAAACAGCATTTTTAAATGGAGATCTAGATGAGGAGATTTACATGGACTAACTCGAAGGCTTTGTGGAGCATGGCCAAGAAAGCAAAGTGTGTAATCTTACTAAATCCCTTTATGGTTTAAAACAAGCTCCTAAATAGTAGCATGAGAAATTTGATTCCTGCATCCTTGAGAATGGCTATAAGACTAATGAATGTGATAAGTGTATATATTATAAAACTTGTGAGAATGCACATGTGATTATTAGCCTATATGTGGATGATCTACTTATCTTTGGCTCTAATTTGCATATTATAAATGAAACAAAAAATATGCTTAATAGCGACTTTGATATGAAAGATCTTGGTGAAGCCAATTTTATTTTGGGAATTAAAACTACCAAGTCTAAGGATGGCATTTTTCTTGATCAGTCATATTATGTTGAGAAAATTTTAAAAAAATATAATGTTCTAGACTGTAAATATGTTGCTACTCCTTTTGATGCAAGCATACATTTATTTGTTATAACAAATGAAAAAGAAGTAATTAATCAAAAGGAATATGCTAGCATGATTGGTGGTTTGAGATATGCTACTGACTGTACTAGACCTGACAATGCATATGCTGTTGGAGTATTTAGCAGGTTTACTAGCAAGTCAAGTCAAGATTATTGGCTAGCCTTGGGAAATTATGGTTTGTTTTATAACAAGTATCCTGCGGTACTTGAGGGATATAATGATGTAGATTGGAACACTTTGTCAGGTGAATCTCTCTCTATCTCAGGTTTTATTTTTACCTTGGGTGGTGATGCTATATGTTGGAAGTCTAAAAAACAGACTATAATTGCTAATTCTACTATGAAAGTTGAACTTATAGCGTTAACTTCAGCATGTGAGGAAGCGAATTGGTTAAGAGATTTGTTACAAGAAATCCATTTTTGGGAAAAACCAATTTCTCCTGTGTTAATTCGTTGTGATAGCACTGCTGCTATTAGTAGAGTGAACAACCATTTTTATAATGGTAAATCCAGACATATTCGAAAGAAACACAGTAATATGAGATTCTATTTGAGTAATGGTGTTATAATTGTGAATTATGTAAAATCTTGTGATAATCCTGTGTTAATTCGTTGTGATAACACTGCTGCTATTGGTAGTGTGAACAACCATTTTTATAATGGTAAATCCAGACCTATTCGAAGGAAACACAGTAATATGAGATTCTATTTGAGTAATGGCGTTATAATTGTAAATTATGTAAAATCTTGTGATAATCTTGTGGATCCGTTAACCAAAGCCTTGGCGAGAGATAGAGTCTGGAATACATCGAGGGGGATGGGTTTGAAGCCTATAAATTCATAAACCATGTATGAGGATGCTCAACTTACGGACCAAAGATCCTGTAACTAGGTTCAATGGGAAGAACGAATCATATAGTGGTTGTAAAAATGCACTCTTTAATATTTTGTTATCCATCCCTATGATGTAAGTGCATTTGTCCTGTAATATTGGAGGGTTGAGTTTTATACTCTTAATGAAATTCTGTAGCTCTTGTTGAGTGGGGTTTGTAAATTATAGGAACATCTTTGACAGATTTCACCTATGTGAGCATGAAAGTGGCGTCGCTTTCCATGAGAACAAGGCTTATTCTCAAATATGTTCATGAAAATTGGGATAAGCACAAGGCCGTAATGTGCTGGCTATTAAAAGCTCATGTCAACACCTAGATTATTATGTGTGAGCAGTAATACTTTATTTCCCCTAAGTAGTCATAGTTCAAGTCTGAGACCACTACTGACTCTGGAATAGAGGTTGTTGTTTCACTAATGAAGGTTCAATGCAGAGCACACCTTCATGATGCATACTAGTCTATCTTTGTTTGACAATCTCTCTTGTCTTTGTAGATATTAAAATGAGTGGGGGATTGTTAGACCATTTTAATACCTTTTATTTATTTATTATATATTTTTGTTCATAAATCTTTTTTTGTTTTATTCATAAATCTCATCTTGTTCATGAATGGAGATTCATTGTTTTGGTGACTTTTTGTCTTGTTCATGAATGGAGATTAATTAGAATTTATGAACTTGGTGGTGAGTTATTATTTGGAGTCTCTCTATTTTCTCTAATTTAATGGTTATCATTATTTTGGGTGTAATTTGTAAGGTTCTAATGGCCTATAAATAGTTCATCTCATCTACTCTTTTCTACACTAACACACAAACTATTTTCTATACAAGAGAGATTACTAGCAAAGAAGGGTGTTTTTCTTGGTAGAGCTTTAGGTTTACCATCTTGTGCAAAGTTGGCTTGAACCATACGACAAGTGGTCGGGCTGTTGTATCTAGGAGAGGAGAAGTCATAGTTTTGTGACTGCTGCATCGGTATTTGAGTTTTTCCTACCACAGTGGGTTTGATCTCCTTAAAGAAAATGAGATATTCGTGTCTCAGTCTGATCTATTTGTATCTCATTTTCTTTACATTATTTATCAATAAAATATAATTTTTTCTGGTATTTTTCCCAACATTATGAAACAAAAATATTCCGCCAAAAATCATTACCATGAGAAAATATTCAATTTTATTTCCCAAAACTTCACATTTCTGGTACTCTAGTCTAACCAAGATACTTAGGAGTGGTGAGGTTGACCTTAAGTTCACCTCTGGACGTGTGCTTACTTTAAAAGATGTGCTTTATACACCGTTCATGAGGAAAAATTTGATGTCAAGTTACTTGTTAAATAAGGCTAGTTTTAAGCAAACTATGGGGGTAAGGGTTATGCTTGTGATAGGATGTTCAAATTGAATGCTGAGATTAATAAACCATCTACCAATTCGGTTTACATGTTGTCTTCTATTAATTTTTGGCATGCTCGTTTGTGTCATATTAACAGGAAATATGTGGGAATCATGAGTAGTTTAGGATTATTTCCTAAAGTGAAAAAAAAATTTGAGAAATGTGAAGTTTGCAGTGAAGCAAAAATTACCAAAAGGAATCATAAAAGTGTTGAAAAAAATACTGAATTGCTAAAATTATTTCATACTGATTTGTGTGACTTTGAAGGAATTTTAACTTGGGGTGGTAACCGATATTTTATCACTTTTATTGATGGTTTTTCAAAATACACAAACGTATATGTATTAAAAAATAAAAGTGATACTTTTGAGAAATTTAAAGAATTCCTTCTTGAAGTGAAAAATCAATTCGGTACAAAGATTAAGAGAATTAGAAGTGATAGAGGCCGAGAGTATGAATCTCTTGGATTCAACTCTTTTGCTCAGTCTTTGGGAATTATTCATGAGACTACTCCACCATATTCACCTTCATCTAATGGTGTAGCTGAAAGAAAAAATAGAATGTTAATGGACTTGACGAATGCTATGCTTATTGATTCAAGTGCTCCCTCAAATCTTTGGGGTGAGGCTATTTTGGCAGCTTGCCATGTGAGAAATAGAGTGCCACACAAAAAGACTAAAATTGTACCTTATGAATTGTGGCGGGGGCATAAACCAAATCTAAGTTATTTAAGGGTTTGGGGTTGTTTAGCTTTTGTGAAGCTTGCAGATCCTAAATGACCTAAATTGGGTGAACAAGCTACCAACTGTGCTTTTTTTGGGTATGCGTTGCATAGTACAGCTTATAGATTTTTTTGATATGGAAAATAATATTATTTCTGAATCAGGTGATACTATTTTTCATTAAAATAAATTTCTTTTCAAATCTAGAAATAGTGAGGGTCAAATAATTTCTAAAAATATTTTATCCATGTCTAGCTCTTTTACTCCATCTCAAATTTTTCAAGAACAAGAAAATTTTCAAATCCAACCAAGGAGGAGTAAACGAGTAAGAGTTGAAAAAGATTTTGACCCTGACTATTATCTTTACAATGTGGAAAAAAATTCTCTTACGGTGTAAAAAGCTTTATCATCACCTGATGCTATTTTTTAGAGAGAGAATGTAAATGATGAGATAGATTCACTACTTTCAAATAAAACATGGAAGTTAGTAGATTTACCTCCAAGTTGTAAAACTATTGGGTGTAAATGAGTCCTTTGTAAAAAACTTAAACCGGATGGAACTACAGATAAATATAAAGCGAGGCTTGTTGCTAAAGGTTTTAAGCAACAAGCTAATTTTGATTTCTTTGATACTTTTTCTCCGGTTATTAAAGTTACATCCATTAGACTATTAATAGCAGTGGCTGCAATTCATAATTTAAAAATTCATCAAATAGATGTAAAAATAACATTTTTAAATGGAGATCTAGATGAGGAGATTTACATGGGCCAACTCGAAGGCTTTATAGAGCTTGGCCAAGAAAGCAAGGTGTGTAAGCTAACTAAATCCTTTTATGGTTTAAAACAAGCTCCAAAACAGTAACATGAGAAATTTGATTCATGCATGCTTGAGAATGGCTATAAGACTAATAAATGTGATAAGTGCATATCTTATAAAACTTGTAAGAATGCACATGTAATTATTAGCCTATATGTGGATGATCTACTTATCTTTGGCTCTAATTTGCATAT
The DNA here is from genome assembly GCA_025200525.1 of Camellia lanceoleosa. Classification (NCBI taxonomy): domain Eukaryota; kingdom Viridiplantae; phylum Streptophyta; class Magnoliopsida; order Ericales; family Theaceae; genus Camellia; species Camellia lanceoleosa. Next base: position 25,107,336 of record CM045768.1, read on the forward strand.
TATAAATGAGACTAAAAATATGCTTAATAGCCACTTTGATATGAAAGATCTTGCTAAAGCCAATTTTATTTTGGGAATTAAAATTACCAAGACTAATGATAATATTTTTCTTGATCAGTCTATAAGACTAATAAATGTGATAAGTGCATATCTTATAAAACTTGTAAGAATGCACATGTAATTATTAGCCTATATGTGGATGATCTACTTATCTTTGGCTCTAATTTGCATATTATAAATGAGACTAAAAATATGCTTAATAGCCACTTTGATATGAAAGATCTTGCTAAAGCCAATTTTATTTTGGGAATTAAAATTACCAAGACTAATGATAATATTTTTCTTGATCAGTCGCATTATATTGAGAAAATTTTAAAGAAATATAATTTTCTAGACTGTAATCATGTTGTTACTCCTTTTAATGCAAACATACATTTATCTGTTGTAACAAATGTAAAAGAAGTGATTAATCAAAAGGAATATGCTAGCATGATTGGTAGTTTGAGATATGCTACTGACTGTACTAGACCTGACATTGCATATGTTGTTGGAGTACTTAACAGGTTTACTAACAAGCCAAGTCAAGATCATTGGCTAGTCATGGGAAGAATTATGAGATATTTATCTAGTACCAAAAATTATGGTTTGTTTTATAAACAAGTATCCTGCTGTACTCGAGGGATATAGTGATGTAGATTGAAATACTTTGTCAGGTGATTCTCTCTCTACCTCGGGTTTTATTTTTACCTTACGTGGTGGTGCTATATGTTGGAAGTCTGAAAAACAGACTATAATTGCTAATTCTACTATGGAAGCTGAACTTATAGCGTTAGCTTCAGCATGTGAGGAAGCGAATTGGTGAAGAGATTTGTTACATGAAATCCCTTTTTGGGAAAAACCAATTCCTCCTGTGCTAATTCGTTGTGATAGCACTGCAGCTATTGGTAGAGTGAACAACCATTTTTATAATGGTAAATCCAGACCTATTTGAAAGAAACACAGTAATGTGAGATCCTATTTGAGTAATGGCATCATAACTGTGAATTATGTAAGATCATATGATAATCTTGCGAATCCGTTTACCAAGGCTTTTGGGAGAGATAGGGTCTGTAATACATCGAGAGTGATGGGTTTGAAGCCTATAAAATCATAAACCATGTATGAGGATACCCAACCTAGGGACCAGAGATCTTGTAACTAGGTTCAATGAGAAGAATGAATCATATGGTGCTTGTAAAAAATGCACTCCTTAATATTTTGTTATCCATTCCTATGATGTTAGTGCATTTGTCTTGTAATTTTGGAGGGTTGAGTTTTTATACTCTTAATGAAATTCTGTAGCTCTTGTTGAGTGGGGTGTGTAAATTACAGGAACATCCTTGACAGATTTCACTTATGTGAGCATGAAAGTGGGGCCGCTTTCTTTGAGAACAAGACTTATTCTCAAATATGCTCATGAAAACTGGAATAAGCACAAGGTCGTAATGTGCTGGCTATTAAAAGCTCATGTCAACACCTAGATTATTATGTGTGAGCAGTAATACTTTATTTCTCCTAAGCAGTCATAGTTCAAGTCTAAGACCACCACTGACTCTGGAGTAGAGATTGCTGTTTCAGTAATGAAGGTTCAATGCAGAGCACACCTTCATGATGCATACTAGTCTATCTTTGTTTGATAATCTCTCTTGTCCTTATAGATATTAAAATGAGTGGGAGATTGTTGGACCATTTTAATATCATTTATTTATTTATATATTTTGTTCACAAATCTTCCTTTTGTCTTGTTCATGAATGGAAATTCATTGTTTTGGTGTCCTTTTGTCTTGTTCATGAATGGAGTTTAATTAGAATTCATGAACTTGCTGGTGAATTCATATTTTGAATACACTCTCTCTTTTCTCTAGGTTCATGGTCATTATTATTTTTTGATGTATTTTGTAATGTCCTAGTGACTTATAAATAGTTCATCTCTTCTACTCTTTTCTACACCAACACACCAACTATTTTCTATATAAGAGAGATTACTAGCAACGAATGGTGTTTTTCTTGGTGGAGCTTTGGGTTCACAATCTTGTGCAGAGTTGGCTTGAACCATATGACAAGTGGTCGGGTTGTTGTATCCTAGAGGGGACAAGTCAAAGTTTTGTGATTGCTGCATCGGTATTTGGGTTCTTCCTACCGCAGTGGGCTTGATCTCCTTAAAGAAAACGAGATATCCGTGCTTCAGCTTGATCTATTTGTATCTCATTTTCTTTGCATTATTTATCAATGAAATATAATTTTTTTTGGTATTTTCACCAATAATTTTAAGGAGATCAACCATGGAACAAGTACCAGAAAAAACCAATGATGGAATTAGAGATCTCAACAAGCCTTTCAAGTTCAAAGGAGTTCATTTTAAGAGGTGGAAAGGAAAAATTCTTTTTTACCTTAGTCTTTTAAAAGTTGCATATGTTCTTATCGAGAAGAACCCAAACAAAATCCCAACCGAAGAGATGAATGATGAAGACTACGAGGCACATGAAGCAAAAATGGCTTCCTATAATACAGATGAGTATAAATGTCGCTTTTATCTCTTAAATTTCCTTGCTGATTAATTTTATGATTATTACTATGACACCACTTACACTTTGTCTTCTATTAATTTTTGGGATGCTCGCTTGTGTTATACAATATAGAATTGTTGTAAGCCTAGATATAATACAAATCAACTATAAGCCCAGATACAATACAGAACGGCTGTAAGCCCAAATATAATACAAATCGGCTGTAAGCTCGGATATAATACAGATCGGCTATAAGCCCAGATATAATACAGATCGGCTGTAAGCCCAGATACAATACAGAACTGCTGTAAGCCCAGATACAATACAGATCGGCTATAAGCCCAGATACAATACAGAACAGCTGTAAGCCCAAATATAATACAGAACGGCTTTAAGCCCAGATGTGATACATAACGGCTTTAAGCCCAGACATGATACAGATTTGCTTTAAGCCCACAGATAATACAGAACGGCCTTAGGCCCAACATATTATGCAAAGCGGCCTCAGGCCCAGATATCAACAGATTGGCCTTGAGCCCATTATTAACAAAACAAAATGATTCCAGATACACAAAGATATTATTGTTCTATAATACACATATGTTCTATTTGTTCATCATGAATTCAGATAGTTAACTTGCAGATAACAGAACGTCAGTATTAACTATTAACAGTAAGCAAAACGTATTGCTACAGTACTATTACTCAATAGTGTACAAAGATTTTCCCATGGTTTATTACAAGTCGACATAGTTGTGTTGCGGATAACAGAACATTAATAATAACTATTAACAGAAGGCAAATGTATCACTGCATTAATAGGGACAGAACAATTCACATCATAACGGCCTTGGGCCCACATCTATTATTAGGAATAGAACGACCTTAGGTCCATATCAATGCCATTATTCAAGCATATTGATTAATTGAATCAAAGCACAACATCAATGGAATAGACCATTCACAAATAACAATACATAAATCACATTCACAGGAAGTAAGTGAAACATATTGTTACACTACTATTACTCACAATGATCGGCTCCCGGTAGTAATGGGACAATGTCCTCGTCTCGACCTACAAGTATAGTGCACAACACATAATATGAGATTATACTCGATCCTTTACTTACTCTCTTTGATCATTCAATCAATTAACCATGGTGGTACCAAGCTCATTATTCCTTAATAAGTTATAATCCATGTCTCAGAAAACAGGAGAAATCGATGGGAAATGGTTTAGGTGAAGAAATGGTATAAAACTAGTTGACAGAAAGTGAACAGTCGTCACTAATTTGGCATCTCTATTTTTGTATTAAGAATTTGGGAGTGAGACCACTACCATTGGAAATTAGACTTCCGAGGCATGATTTTAGGCTCAAGAATCACTCAAAACGGAGTTCGGAGGCAAGAGATATGCTTATTCAAAGTTGGTTGAACAGAGTTGTCTCCCGCACATGCAGGAAACAGAGCCGCACGTGCGGCCCTGGGTAGTTTGCAGTCTGAAAATAGCTGTAAAATTGGAACTTCTCATTTTCAAAATCAAACCTCGATTTCATGTAAATCAAAGCCCAAATATCACATTATTAATCTCCATCAAACATCATAACCTCAAAATATTACTCAATTCCCAAGCACAAGAACACAAGAGCATAATATAGCCATAGTTGGGGTTCAAAGTTCACATCTTCCATATCAATCCTTGATTTCATGGTATTGATGCTTTAAATATAAGGATTCAAGATAGATGATCATACCTTAGTTCAATCTTTGTCTTTCTCTTAGCTTTCTTCAATTTCCCCCAAGTTTCCCATGGGTGATCTTCTTTTTCTTTCTTCAATTCCTTTCAAGCATCTTCAAAACCACCATAGATATTGAGGAGCTTGTCTCTCTTCTCTCTCTCCTTTTCATGGTTTCCTCTCTCCCTCCTTTAGATATTGTTAGGTTCCAAGAGATGAGTTCAACTCATGCCTTTCATATACATATACATTAAATATACACACATATAAGTTTAACACAATAGGGAGAGCCAAATGCGGCCTTACAAATCGCATTAAATTAAATTCCAATTAAACTTCCCAAATGACTCTAAAAATTGTGCTGATCATAAATATGTCCGCTGTTCTGGTTTCTGAAGCCTCTAAAGCCTTCAATTTGCAATACCAAGTTAACCACCCAAACGTGCATTAACGAATCAGACAAATTAGATTTCCAATTCATTTTCCCAATTAGTTCTAAAAATTTCCATTAACACACCCAAGTACTCAATTGTGATTTATGAACCCGTAAAGGTCGGTAATTTCAATTTTAAAGCCGTGGCTCAACAGATAATTCCTCAATTCGAACAGATATCATTAAATTAAAATGCATTAACCCATAAGATCATAAAGGTAATCTCTAATATGGATTTTGGGGTCGTTACAATTACTATACCAATTCCAGTTAAACCATTGGCTTTTGATCCATCGAACCACATTTGCCATGGTTCAACACTAGCTATACTAAGTTCCATTATCTCTTGGCTTTCTGTTTGACATGGATTGTAACGCCTTCAAAATAATACATAAAACCCATCTATTAAACATGCATTGATATAAGATAAATCAACCATTTCTATTCATCAAAGTAGTTCTTACAACAGTAGTACATGTTAACAACAAAAGCAAATGCCCTATAGGCTTACAGCTTTCCATGTCAATACTTGGTTTCACAAAAGAAGAGTACTAACTCTGTACAGAATAAGCCCTTGGCTTGATATACATGCAATACAAACAAAATAAACAAAAAGGGTCTTCAACCTTCATCATCATCCAAGCTATGTCCTTGGAGGTGGCATGCTACCTGTACCTGAAAATAATGTCCCATATAGGGTGAGCCAACGCCCAGCAGAGATATGCTAAACACAATATGGGCAATAACTAAGACATTAGCCGTTGATAAATGTTCAATTCCCATAAATCAATTCATAACCACTGGGTTCATGTTTCATTTCGTTTTCCATTTCTCATCTTACAATAGATAAACATACTAGTTGTATTAACATCTCGACAGATAAGCATACAAGTTGTATCCACATTTCAACAGATAAGCATATTAGCCATATCAACACTTCAAAAGATAAGCATATGAGCTGTATCAACACTTCCATAGAAAAGCATATAAGCTATATCAACACGTTAACTAACAAGCATAGGAGCTGTATCAGTGGAGTCCATCCCCTATCTCCTCCCAAGCAACATCCGGTTTAGAGGTCCATCCCCTATCTTTCCCTAAACCGTGGAGTACATCCCCTATCTCCTCCCCCCCACACACACAACATATATACACATAGGTCATATACTCAATCAATCAATACATAACGTTAATGTATTCTATCAACCGTCATACTCTATGACATATCCAATTGATTAGTTTTAGTTTACCTAATCATCATGCATTGTCTACAACAATCAAAACTACCCTCCACCGGTAGCCCAAGCAATTATTTCTAAACAGATAATAAAAGCTCCAATAGATAAAATATCTATGTTTTCAAAAGTGAGCGATTAATAAATCAAACTCCACCGTTTCACAATCTAATGAGTCAATTTCATTATTCCCAACTCAATTCCAAATATCAACACATTACCCGGATTAATTATACCAATTAATCAATACAACAAATTTGGGTTTTCTACCCCTTTTTCCAATATTAACCCAATGGTCCAAATATCAACAACCAACAACAATATCATCATTTTGAAACCAAAATACACGTTTTTAGAATCAAAATAACAAAACCCTCTTTTACCATTTTGAAACCCTAAGTCCCAAAATTACCCAACTTCAACACTTTATCAAAACAACCAAAAATCTATGTCAAAGACCATAAAAGTGAGTACGAATCCCTATCTCAAAAGTTGACACCCAACGAAGAAGATGATGAAAACGAAAATGTTCCAAATCACAAGTTTCCCGGATCAAAAGATAGCCCTCGATGATTAACAACTTTTTTGTAAAGGCCAAAGGTTAGCAAACAACTCCTATTAGATCAATACCTAGAGAGAAGGCAAGGTTCTAGAGAGAGAGGCTCAACAATGGAGTTTTTGGAAAAGTAAGAGAGAAAAGAGATGTGAAAAAGTGATTTTAAAAAGTCAAAACACGGAGCCTTAAACCAGTCATCCCGCTCGAGCGTGGAGACCCCCACTTGAGCGTCACTCACAGAACCCCGCTCGAGCGTCCCATCCGCTGCTCGAGCGGCGAATACGCACTTCCAGTACATTTGCAAAACTAGGTCCCTGCTCGAACGTTCAACTCCCCGCTCGAGCGTAACACACAAACTCCCGCTCGAGCGTCCAAACCGCCGCTCGAGCGTACAACACTACAGAGGAGATACTGGATGGTTGATTTTACCGCTCGAGCGGACAAGCTACAACGAAGGCCCCGCTCGAGCGCCAAAAGCTCCACTCGAGCAGACAGGCCAAAATCTGGGCATATAGTCTTTGTTTCTAAGTTTAACCACCCTGTTTCAAACATTCCCAACACAACCCAAGACTCAAATGCAAAGAGTAAAGGATGTAAACAAGATATACGCAACAACCACCTCCACGGAACCTAAGTCCAGATACAACAAATATAAAAAAGGGAAACCGGAATCGCTATAACCTCCCCCCTTAAAGAATTTCATCCCCGAAATTAAACACAAGTTTTTTTTTTCAAAAACAGGTTTTCTCTGCTTCCAACAATAGTACTACATAATATTTAACTTTCCGACCCATTACTGGTCAATCTCATCTCCTTTCAAGAGGCATTTCACATTACACATAACAACCGGCATTTTCAACATGCACCCCTTTAAAATTTACCAATTTTAACTCATTTTCCACAATTTCATAACACATGCAACATTAATATCATGCTTGCATTTCCACAATACTTAACATATACAATGTTAACATAACTTCCATTTACCAAAACATTCACAATGTTTTACAACTTAAGACATACATAATGCTCTTAAGGTTCAATAACATTACAAAATTTCTATACATGATTACACATCAACAAACAAGTCCGGATATTTCTCACGGACCTCTAACTCACGTTCCCAAGTGGCTTCCTCCACTCCGTGATGTTTCTACAAAACCTTTACCAAGGGAATGGTCTTGCCTCGCAAGACTTGATCCTGTCTATCCAAGACCCGCACCGGTCTCTCCTCATACGAGGCATCCTCGTCTACCTCTAAGTCGGTCCAATCCAACACATGGGACGGATCCGGCTCGTACTTTCGAAGCATACTGACATGAAAGACGTCATGAATCCCGGACAATTATGGTGGCAAAGTCAAACGATAAGTAACCTCCCCAATCCTCTCGAGGATCTCAAAGGGACCAATAAATCGAGGGGATAACTTCCCACTCTTCCCAAATCTCATCAAACCTCGCCTAGGTGATATCTTCAAGAAAACATGATCACCTACCTCAAACACCAAAGGCCTCCTCCTACGGTCGGCATAACTCTTTTGGTGACTCTAGGCTGTAACAAGCCTCCTACGGATAAGCTCAACTTTCTCCGTCGTCTCCCTAACCAACTCCGGACCCAACAACGGTGCATCACCCACCTCGGCCCAACACACTGGAGATCTACACGGTCGGCCATACAAGGCCTCGAACGGTGCCATACCGATACTAGACTGAAAACTGTTGTTATAGGCAAACTCCACCAAGAGCAAGTGCATCTCCCACGTCCCACTAAAGTCAAGGACACAACCCCGAAGCATATCCTCAAGGATCTAAATGGTACGCTCGGACTGCCCGTCAGTCTATGGATGATAAGCTGTACTAAAAGTCAACTTAGTGCCCAAGACACTCTGCAAACTCTGCCACAACTTAGCAGTAAAACGAGGATCTCTATCTAAGACGATCGTCACTGGGACCCCGTGCAACCTCACTATGTCCCGAATATACAAATCGGTAAGGTGATCTACCGAATCTCTCATGCGCATAGGGATAAAGTGCGCTGACTTAGTTAACCGGTCTACAACCACCCAAATAGCATCACTACCTCGCTGAGTCCTCGGAAGACCTACAACGAAGTCCATAGTGACATGCTCCCATTTCCACTCGGCAATAGGCAAGGGTTGCAACAAACCCGCTGGCCTCTGATGCTCGGCCTTCACTTGCTGACAAGTAAGGCACTTAGACACGAAGACTGCCACGTCTCTCTTCCTTCCTCGCCACCAGAACTGGTGACCCAAATCCTGATACATCTTAGTGCCTCTTGGGTGCACCGCAAGGCGTGAATGATGAAACTCTCGGAGTACCTCCTCTCGGCAAGACTCCGGTACAAACAAACGGTCTCGGTATCTCACACTTAGGTCGGGATACACCGTCAAACCCTTCTCAACCTTCCCACTGGAGATCTTCTCTCGAAGGGATTCTACTTCATGGTCACCTCTCTGTGCCTCTAACACTCGTGTTACAAGTGTAGGCTGCGCAACAGCAGAAAACAAGGCCGCAACCTCAACAGATTTGCCCAGATACAAATCAAACTCGTCAAGTGCCCCCAACATCTCCCACTCCCGGATGGCTACACAAGCTACATTACTAAAGGATTTTCTACTAAGTGCATCGGCCACAACATTGGCCTTACCCGGGTGATAGTGCAACTCGAAATCGTAGTCCTCAATGAACTCCATCCACCTTCTCTGCCTCAAATTCAAGTCCTTCTGTGTAAACAGATACTTCAAACTCTTGTGGTCCAAGAACACCTCGAACCTCTCGCCATAAAGGTAGTGCCTCCAGATTTTCAAGGCAAAGATCACGGCTGCTAACTCAAGATCATGCGTAGGGTAATTCTTCTCGTGTATTTTCAACTGACGTGAACCATAAGCTACCATTTTCCCCTCTTGCATGACCACACAACCCAAACCCTCTCGTGAGGCATCACAATAAACTGCATAACCTAAACCTCTCTCCGGAATAATCAACACCAGAGCGGTGGTCAATCTAACTTTCAGTTCTTGAAACGACTTTTCACAAGTCTCACTCCATACGAATTTGACTCCCTTCCGAGTCAGTCTAGTCAACGGTGAAGCTAACCTGGAGAAATCCTTCACAAACCGGTGGTAATACCCAGCTAATCCCAGAAAACTGTGGATCTCAAACCCACTCTTAGGCTGTGCCCAATCTTGCACTGCCTCAATCTTGGATGTATCAACAGACACCCCTTCCCCGGATACTACATGGCCTAAGAACTTGACTTCTCCTAGCCAGTACTCACACTTCCCAAACTTGGCATACAGCCTATGGGCTCTAAGCAATTCAAGCACCACTCTCAAGTGTTCCACATGCTCCTTCTTAGAAGGCGAATAGATAAGAATGTCGTCCACGAAAACGATCACAAATCGATCTAAGAATTCCCGGAAGATCTGGTTCATTAAATCCATAAAGACTGCCGATGCATTGGTAAGCCCAAATGGCATCACCAGAAACTCATAATGGCCATACAGCATACGGAATGCCGTCTTCGAAATATCCTCCTCTCTGACCCTCAACTGGTGGTAACCCGATCTCAAGTCTATCTTAGAGAAACAACGGGAACCCTTCAACTGGTCAAATAGATCATCTATACGGGACATAGGGTACTTATTCTTAACTGTAGCCCGATTTAACTTCCGGTAGTCGATACAAAGTCTCAAGGCACCATCTTTTTTTTAGCAAAGAGGGCCGGTGCTCCCTACGGCGAAACACTAGGGCGAATGAAGCCCTTATCTAGCAATTCCTGGAGCTGAACTTTCAACTCAACCAACTCTGCTAGGGCAAAACGATAAGGTGCCATAGAAATCGGCGCCGTGCCGGGCACTAAATCAATAGAGAACTTTATCTCTCAGTGAGGTGGCAAACCAACGAGATCCTTGGGAAAAACATCCGAATACTCACAAACCACCTTCGGCAACACACTCTGGGTCTCGTCACATTCACCACTCATAAAGCTAGCAAGTAGACCACTAAGCTCACTCTGTCCTCACGGATCACACGACGATGGCAATACACTACCAACCCGATCCCCCAAGAAGTGGAAACACTCCCCACTCAAGGTACAAACTGTAACCCTCTAGCGGTAGCAATCAATAACAGCTTGGTATGACGATAGCCAGTCCATACCCAAAATAACATCAAAACCCTTCATGAGTATAACAACAAAGGAAAAAGGAAGCCTACGATCGGCGACCTCTATATCACAACCTCTACATCCGTGTTTCAAAATCAGTTCACCCCCAACAGGCGATACTACACAAATAGGGGATGCTAACAATGCCAACTCCAACTCCAACACAGATGCAAATGCAGCAGATACAAAAGAATGAGACGCACCCGTATCAATCAATACACTAGCAACTGAGTTGCAAAACAGAAAGGTACCTCTCTGGACGGAGCTAGGTACTAGGTCTGTGAAGAATAAAGATACATGCACCTCAGAGGCCTCGATCCACCTGCCACCTCTAGGAGCATAAGAGCTGCTTTGCCTGTGGGATGACGAAGCTCTCGGGTTGGCCCTCGAGGCCTGCACAGACTGAGCTGGCTGATAACTCTGCGTCTGCCTAAAACCAGACGCTCTCGAAGTGGCACTCAACTGTGGGCAAAACCTCTTCAAGTGCCCAGGCTGACCACACTGATAGCAAGACAAAGGCTGGCCCCTACCCTGACTCTGGCCCTGAGGTCTAGCTGAAGAAGAAACAGCTCGCTGACCCCCTCCCTTCTGCAGGCACACCGAAGACTTGTGACCCAGCTGGCCATATACAAAACAAGTCAAGCCTCCCTGACTACCTCTTCCAGAACCTGCACTCGGCACTGGAAAAGTCGATCTAGGCAAACCCCCTTGAGACTGCTGAGGGTTGAAACCCCTCTGTCTCCTGCCATCACCCTGGCCCTCTTAGCTCCTCTTGGAGCCGCCATGCTTCTCCTCATCCTCCTCCTGCATCATAATTTCCATATAAGCTGCAGCATCAACCAAACGTCTGTACTCTCGAATGAACGACCCTCCAACCCTCAACTTGAGTCCACGCCTCAACTTCCACTCAAATTCAAAGCAACGGCGTTCCACGGATGCCACAAGTTTAGGTGCAAACCTGGACAGACTAGTAAAAGTAGCTTCAAACTCGGCCACTAAAAAACCCTGTTGTTTAAGCCGGCAAAACTAATCCCTCAGCTTCTCCCTAGCAGCTGAAGACAAAAACTTCTCCTAGAAAGCTGTCACAAAAGCCTCCCAAGCACCACCAACATTGCCCTTCTCGTACTTCCACCATTGACCTGCATCTCCCTTCAATTGGAAGGATGCCAAGGTCACCTTTAAAGCCTCATCCTCGATGCCAAGCATCTCGAATGTCTTCTCCATCTGTTCCAACCACTCGTCAGCCTTAAGTGGCTCCTTTAGATCCCCAACAAACTTGTCCGGGTTAGACTGGAAGAATTCCCTCTTCAAGAAGGAAAGCCCTGCCTCAGTAACATGGGCCTGATCCTGATTCCCTACTCTGAGAATACCCAAAGCTCTTGCTATCTCTCGGGCCAAGGCACTCATAGTCTGCTGACCCGCTGGCTCGGCCACATTGGCCTGACCAACCCCCTCCTGCATTGTCGGAACATCATCCGATATGGGCATCTCGTGTCTCCTAGGCCTACCACGCCTACCACCTCGTCCTGACATCCTATTAAAGATAACAAAGACGTTAGCACATTCATAAATGTGCTGAAACTAAACACCCACGTCCTAATGCATGGACAACTGTAATTCACTCCACGTAAGCACATAAACACATAAGCACTTACGAATTTCATTCCCAGACAATGACAGTCCCAAGGCGTTACTAGAGTTCCGGTTAGAAACAGCATTGATCAAGTGCTTTTTCAACAAGACTTATAGAAACCCAAGGATCCAATCGGTATTCCAGAAATCAAATCCCATATCCATATAGTCACATAAGCATGTTATCACATAAGCATATAACATTACATCTAAGTCTCTCAATAAGCGAGACAAACCCATTGTGATACTAATCACTTCTCACGTACCCAAAGTATTCGAACCCGGTATACTCTGATACCAAGTTGTAACGCCCTCAAAATAATACATAAAACCCATCTATTAAACATGCATTGATATAAGATAAATCAACCATTTCTATTCATCAAAGTAGTTCTTACAACAGTAGTACATGTTAACAACAAAAGCAAATGCCCTATGGGCTTCTGACTTTCAAGTCAACACTTGGTTTCACAAAAGAAGAGTACTAACTCTGTACAGAATAAGCCCTTGGCTTGATATACATGCAATACAAACAAAATAAACAAAAAGGGTCTTCAATCCTCATCATCATCCAAGCTATGTCCTTAGAGGTGGCATGCTACCTGTACCTGAAAATAATGTCCCATATAGGGTGAGCCAACGCCCAGTAGAGATATGCTAAACACAGTATGGGCAATAACTAAGACATTAGCGGTTGATAAATGTTCAATTCCCATAAATCAATTCATAACCACTGGGATCATGTTTCATTTCGTTTTCCATTTCTCATCTTACAATAGATAAACATACTAGTTGTATCAACATCTCGATAGATAAGCATACAAGTTGTATCCACATTTCAACAAATAAGCATATTAGCCATATCAACACTTCAAAAGATAAGCATATAAGCTGTATCAACACTTCCATAGAAAAGCATATAAACTATATCAACACGTTAACTGACAAGCATATGAGCTGTATCAGTGGAGTCCATCCCCTATCTCCTCCCAAGCAACATCCGGTTTAGAGGTCCATCCCCTATCTTCCCCTAAACCGTGGAGTACATCCCCTATCTCCTCCCTCCCACACACACAACGTATATACACATAGGTCATATACTCAATCAATCAATACATAACGTTAATGTATTCTATCAACCGTCATACTCTATGACACATCCAATTGATTAGTTTTAGTTTACCTAATCATCATGCATTGTCTATAACAATCAAAACTACCCTCCACCGGTAGCCCAAGCAATTATTTCTAAACAGATAATAAAAGCTCCAATAGATAAAATATCTATGTTTTCAAAAGTGAGCGATTAATAAATCAAACTCCACCGTTTCACAATCTAATGAGTCAATTTCATTATTCCCAACTCAATTCCAAATATCAACACATTACCCGGATTAATTATACCAATTAATCTATACAACAAATTTGGGTTTTCTACCCCTTTTTCCAATATTAACCCAATGGTCCAAATATCAACAACCAATAACAATATCATCATTTTGAAACCAAAATACACGTTTTTAGAATCAAAATAACAAAACCCTCTTTTACCATTTTGAAACCCTAAGTCCCAAATTACCCAACTTCAACACTTTATCAAAACAACCAAAAATCGATGTCAAAGACCATAAGAGTGAGTACGAATCCCTACCTCAAAAGTTGACACCCAACGAAGAAGATGATGAAAACGAAAATGTTCCAAATCACAAGTTTTCCGGATCAAAAGATAGCCCTCGATGATCAACAACTTTTTTGTAAAGGCCAAAGGTTAGCAAACAACTCCTACTAGATCAATACCTAGAGAGAAGGCAAGGTTCTAGAGAGAGAGGCTCAACAATGGAGTTTTTGGAAAAGTAAGAGAGAGAAGAGATATGAAAAAGTGATTTTAAAAAGTCAAAACACGGAGCCTTAAACCAGTTGCCCCGCTCGAGCGTGGAGACCCCCACTCGAGTATCACTCACAGAACCCCGCTCGAGCGTCCCATCTGCCGCTCGAGCGGCGAATACGCACTTCCAGTACATTTACAGAACTAGGTCCCTGCTCGAACGTTCAACTCCCCGCTTGAGCGTAACACACAAACTCCCGCTCGAGCGTCCAAACCGCCGCTCGAGCGTACAACACTACAAAGGAGATACTGGATAGTTGATTTTACCGCTCGAGCATCAAAACCCTCGCTCGAGCGGACAAGTTACAACAAAGGCCCCGCTCGAGCGCCAAAAGCTCCGCTCAAGTGGACAGGCCAAAATCTGGGCATCTAGTCTTGATTTCTAAATTTAACCACCCTGTTTCAAACCTTCCCAACACAACCCAAGACTCAAATGCAAAGAGTAAAAGATGTAAACAAGATATATGCAACAACCACCTCCATGGAACCTAAATCCGGATACAACAAATAAGAAAAAGGGAAATCGGAATCGCTCTATGGATGGTCTGCCAAAAAATTAGCTAAAACTTGTCCTTTTATTGCCTTTTGGGGGACATATTCTAGATAAAATTCTGATAAAGCTAGTATCCATTTACCAATTCTTCCTCTCAACATGGGTCTAGATAACATATATTTAACCAAATCTGTGGTTGCAATTGCCAAGACAGTTGTAGGCAAAAGAGAGTATCTTAATTTCATTGCAGCAAAATACAATGCAAGGCACAACTTTTTTACAGCTGATTATTTACATTTACAAGAATTTAGAAACCTACTAAGGTAATAAACAACTTGCTCATTGCTTTCTTCATTGTCTTGGGCTAAGAAAGCTCCCAATGAATCCTCTGTTGCGGCTATGTACAACTTCAAGGGCTTATCACCCTTTGGTGGCATCAGCACTGGAGGGTTGGCCAAATAGGCTTTGATTCCTTCGAAAGAAGTTTGATGCTCTACTGTCCACACAAACTTCTCTTTATCTTTTGGCCTTAACAAGGAAGAAAATACTTTAGTTTTCCCCGCAGTATTAGAAATAAATCTTCGAAGAAAATTAACCTCTCCAAGGAACTTTTGTAATTCTTTCTTACTTGATGGAGGTCTGGCTTCAATGATGGCTGTGGCTTTATTCTGATCAATCTGTATTCCTTTCTTGTGTACTACATAGCCCAAGAAGTTTTCAGATGATACGCTGAAAGCACACTTAAAGGGATTGAGTTTCAACTTAAACTTTCTTATTCTTTCAAAAGATGCTTCTAAGTGAAACAAATGTTCCTTGATGGATTGGGATTTCACTACAATGTCATCAATATAACACTCTAAATACCCTCCAATGAGGTCATGAAAAATAGTGTTCATAGCTCTCTGATATGTAGCCCCAGCATTCTTCAGGCCAAATGGCATTTTAACCCATTCGAAGGTACCAATATTCCCAGAACATCTGAATGCTGTCTTATGGACATCCTCCGCTATAATGCAGATTTGGTTATAACCAGAGTGCCCATCCATCATTGATAAAATTTGATGCCCTGCTGAACTATCTACCAACCAATCTACTATAGGCATAGGATACTCATCTTTTGGAGTTGCTAGATTCAAGTTTCTGAAATCGATGCATACCCTCATTTTACCATTCTTTTTAACCATAGGTACAATATTAGATAGCCATTCAACGTGCATTTGTCCTAATAAAGCCTGCCTTGAGGAGTCTAAGAATTTCTTCCTTAACTTTTTGAATCACTTCTCGACTCATTCTTCTTAGTTTTTTCTTGTATGGCTTGAAATTAAGCCTCATAGGGAGTCTATGTTCTACAAATGACCTATCTAATCCTGGTAGTTCATTATAAGACCATGCAAAACAATCTTTATATTTCTTCAAAACAACCAACAACTGGCCCCTGTCAAGAGCATTCAACCAAGCACTTATATAGGTGGACTGTTGTATAGAACCTTCCCCTAAATTTACTTCTTTCAAGGGATCTTGTATCTGAGAACTTACTAATGCTCCTTCTTTGATTCCTTCTGACTTCGAAACAATTTCCTTGCTTTGTTCTGCTCCCAGCCTCTTTGATTCAACATCTTTACCCTCCTCTTCATAGACAAAGTCTGTCCACAAGGCTTCTTTCTCTTGTATCTCCTAGACTTTTGTTTCAATATCCAAAACACAATATTTATCTAAGGCCAAAAATCTAACCTGTTGCTGTTCCTTCTTACAACCAATCGTCACGGCTTCTTTCTCTTGCTCTTGCACTTTCTGAATTATTGATTTTACATTCAATACTGAGAACTTAATTAGAGCCAAAGACCTGGCTTCTTGGATTTCATCTCTTTGCCTAAAACCAGGCATCATTGTCATCCTTAATGACAAACTCTTCATCAACACTCTCTTGGACCAAGTGCTTTAGATATGCAAATTCCTCATCAGCCGTCACTTTGGCTGATCTATCAGGTTTTCTCAGTATACTAAGTGGTGCCACTCCTTCAGTATATAATTTGGCCTCTGCAAAATCTGCACAAGCTATGAAGGGTTGAGGATCTGTATTGATCTCCTCTGTCTCTCCATTACACAAGGCCATCATGATTTTTCTGATGTAAAGAGGAAGACACACATTTGTTGGTGTGAATCCAATCTCTTCCAAGTAAAGCATTATACTTAGTATTACTGTCGATAACGAAGAATACTGTCATGCAGTCTCTGGTTCCCACACTCAGGTTGATGGGCAAAATACCTTGGGCCATCTGTTTGTCTCCAGCGAAACCAGCAATGGCTATACTGGTTGGGATTAGTCTGGGGTTCTTCTTTCCTAGTTTCTTCAACGAAGATTTTGAAAGCAGGTTTACTGCTGCCCTGTTATCTACCAGCACCCGATTCATCTGTATTCTATCGAAGAAGGCCTTGATATACAAGGGTTTGACATGCTGTGTCATAGACGTTGTAGGATACTCAAAAAGGTATGAGAGGTTAATACTTACCTCTTCCTCACTCTCGTCTTTAGTTTCCATTGGTGTGGCTACTTCAGATTCGTCTTGCACCATACTTACTAGTGAGTCTTCAGTGGAGACTGAAATTGGGTCAATTTCCTGACCTTGGTTTTCATCTTCAGCTTGAAACTCCTGTGGTAATATAAGCGCCATATTCACTGACACCGGAGGGAACGAGCCAAATTGGACGACTGGCTGTACCTGCTTTCCCTCTTGGTCAATTTGTTCAATTACTTCAGAAGCGTCCTCCATGCTGCATTCTGGCACTTCTATATTAGTAACTTCCTTCGAATGGTCTGTTTCTGTTGGTTTTTCGACCAAAAATGTCTGTTCAGCCATGAAGGCTTCAAACATTTCTTCTTCAACCATCCCCTTCGTTTGGCATGGGATGACTTCATCTTCTATCTCATTATCACTTTCCATCAAAGCTTTTTCCAATCCTACCAAGCTGGATCTTTCCTTGGCCTTTAGTTCAGAATGAACTTTGGCCAACTGCTCCCTACTACAACTTCTTTTTTCTGGAAGAGTCGATTTTAGATTATGGTCTAACTTTGAATCTTCTTCTCTTTCTGCCTGGCTCTTTAGCTAAACCAATAAAGAACTTTCTTCACCTTCTTTCAGATTCTTCTGGTACTGAGTGTACCTTCGTTGGATCTTCCTTCTTTGGGACCTAGAAATCATTGGGACCATATTTGGTTATTTTGTTTTCGGGTGCTTAAGCAATACCCAATTGTTTGGAGCCACCAAAGGAGGTTTGACCATCCTACCTTGGTTTCCAACAACATTTCTTTGGGTAGATATCTCCTTAGGTTTGTTCTGCATGACAAACTAATCTAGAACTCCAAGTACCCATGAACCTACTAACTCAACTGTTGAACTGTTTCTTTTTTCCTTCAAAGCCATCTTCAAAGCTGGCTGTGAAGGTCACTGCTTGGCCCTGATTCCCTATTTTGGGCCTAACTCAGGCCTTTGATGAAGGTGGCCACTTTCCGTCCTACGTGAAGCTGGTCTAGGAGGCCAATCTCTGGTTTTGATCCCATAAACTGAACCCTTCTCCGATCTCCTTTCAGGATGACTACTCTTCATTCTGTAATAATTAGGTGGTCTGGACTCATATAAAGGCCTCTTGCCTTTAGAATGCATTATAGCGGCTATTGGCTTAGCCATTAATGGCTGCTGCCTAATACTAGTTGGATATGGCCTTTTGTTATAAGCACTGGTTGGTTTAGGATGCCTCTACACATCCTTGTAATATTGTTTCCCATCAATTGGAAGCCTTTTCAACCACTTGTAGCTCAGCCTGCATCTGGGACATATTCTTTGCATGACAGCTGCTTCTAAAGAATCGTCATCTAGTGCTTCTTTATCAGAGTCTTCCCTCTGATCTGAGAAACCTTGTCCAATTGCTGGTAGATTTTCAGTGTCTTTCTTGACAGTTGTTGTCATGACTTGAACCTGCCCTTATGGGTTAAGGCTATAACCGGCCAGTAATCCTGAGATTATCTACGGCTTCAAACCAAAACAGACATAACTCATCAGAGTAAAGAGACCAAACGGAAGCAAAATTTAAAACTTTGTCTATAGAGCTGTGCTTACATGGCACATCAAAACAAACCATACGTATAGACATTAATAACTTACAACAGAAATACAGTAGCATAAGTTCTGTACAAACAGGATCATCCAAAACTAAGTCAATCCATGAAAACTATATACAGGCATATTCAGAAACTTTGCCAACATGACAACATAGAACAAAATAACAAAAAGGCGAAGGCGGGTCTCGTGCGTGAGACACAAGGGCTAACTTTCCAAAACCTTTGTTGTTCCATATAGACTTCACTGGGGCTAGGTTTGGACTTCTCTGGGCTCACCTACAAACACATGAATGAGCGTGAGCGATAGCCCAGTGAATAATATCAAATACAGAAGTTATACAAACAATATGCAGAATGACATGCTCCAAATGGCCTGGGGCCCAATTCATATTTCTATCTAACATATATATACATAATTTAGGTCAAGTGACTGTGGTTCCAAAGATACTGGCCTTTGGCCTATTTATCTTTCCATAACAGATTGGCCTTTGGCCCATTCAGACTTTCATTCGTGTCAAAACCGTCTCTGGCACATTCATTCATGTCAAAACGGCCTCTAGTCCATTCATTCATGTCAAAACGTCCTTCGGCCCATTCATTTATGTCAAAACGTCATTCGGCCCATTTATTTATGTCAAAACGGCCTTCGGCCCATTCATGTATATCAAAACGTTGTCCACCAATCAAATCGACAAATTAATAAAACTTACATAGAAGTAAGCAAATGGACAACAATATATTTCAAATATCTCTGATAAGCTATTACTCACAGTGATCGGTTGGTTGGTTTGCCCTAGAGCTCGACCCTATACAGTCCATGAACACAAAAGGGTCACCAACAATTCAATTCGTTCTTAAATTCACATTTTCCTCTTTAGGCTTTATTCATATCTCTTTAACTCAATTACAATGCTTAATGCATGCCTAAAAGTGCTTGCAAGTGAAAGAGAATGGAAAACGAAACACAGAACGAGCATACAAAATTTCAGAAAACAGGGTTCCCGCTTGAGCGTGGACTTCCCCGCTCGAGCGGACCCAATTGGTCTGCAAAAGTGCTGGTTGCATCAAATTCACGCTCGAGCATGAACTCGGGCGCTCGAGCGGAATGCCTGTTTACATAGCACCCCGCTCGAGCGTGAACTTCCCCGCTCGAGCGGACCCATGCCTGCAAAAAAAATACTGGGAGCATGAATTCCCCGCTCGAACGGCGGTTCCCCTGCTCGAGCAGACATAATAAATTCTGGGTTTTCCAAAGTGGTTTTTGAGTTCAAATTCGACATTTCAACCACATTTCTTGCATATTATGGCTCCAATTTCACATATACTTGTACTAACATGGTACCAACACTAAAATACATTAACATGGAGCTCAATTTCACTAATTGATCACATGCATGTCCCAAATTAACTCAAACTCATGCATTCAAGGTTTCCATTTTTAATAAACAACATGCATGCCCATTTTGACTTTCATTTTCACTTCTAATGATGCAATTAGTGCTCATTCCCATGAAACTCAACAAAAACATGCTTGCATGTGGGATTACACTTCCAATCTTTCATAATTCACAAATTACATGCTAGAATTTTGTGATTCCATAAAAGTTCTTCACATGCATGCACATATCAAGCCTCAATTTCAACAAAACCAACTCAAACCATGCTCTTGATCACAAACAAATCTTGAACTTACAAGATTACAAATTCAAACTTACAAATTCAAGATCAATGCTTACCTAGAGGCTCAATTCTTCTAATTTGGTCAAATCTAGAGTTAAATCTTCAAATTCCCAAGCTTGAGTCAAAAATTGCACAAGTCTCTCCCTTCTATCTCTATGGCCGCCCTTCTCTCTCTCTCAAGGCACCAAAATCAGATTTTGAACTCAAGTGCAAGGATTAAATGTATAGTGTCTTTCTACATAAGTCCCCACTAAGTCATTATTTTAATAATAAGAAATAATTGGGCACCAATTCACCAATTTAATCAACTTAATTTGATCCGAATCAATTTTTCAATTAAACTTCACCGTAGGCTCTAAAAATTATGCCAATCACAATGGCGCGACCAATTTCGGTTTCTATGGCCGATAAGGCCTTCAATTTAATTTTCAAAGCAGATAGTCAAATAGATATTCCTACGGTAAAAAAATAGAAATTCAAAACTATATATTTTCACATAATGGCACACAAAATCATATTAAACACACAATCATACTCATATTAAGGACCAATTAACCTATTACAGAACAGGGATATCACAGTTGTCTGGCTGGCAACATGCATCTGCACATTGACTTCTTCTAATTCTTTCAAGGACAAGTTCTAGAACTCTGACATAATAACATTGGCTGCCACCTCTCCAATTTTCAGGAATGGATTAGTATCAATCCCTATGGCCTTTTCTGCTTTAGTTGGGAATTTTAAACTTCCCTTTCGAATCTGCTCTTGGATCTTGTCTTGAAAAATAATGCAGTTTTTAGTTGAATGAGACCAATAATTATGTCATTTACAATACACTTTTCCTTTAAGTTCTTCTAGAGACGGAATTTTGACTAATTTTAGTAATTTTAGGAAATTTGCAGCAAGCAAACGATCAAAAATATCATCTGCTTTTGTTAAGTCAAAAGAGTATTTCCTCTGAAGGTCTTTCTTTTACACTGCTGATCAATTGTTGTGTCTTTATGAATTAATGCCTCACAGATCACAGGTTCTTTCCCTACAATCTCTGCTACATCAATCTCATAATTAGGATCTCTATAATACGTCTTGTACGATGCATTACTTCGATCTTGTTTTTCTTCAAGTAATGCTTCATACCTAGACACCTTATAGGTTAATTCTACTAAGTCTCTAAACTCAGTTGAGTTAAACTTTTTTCGAAGCCTAAACTTTAAACCGTTTTGAGCCAATCTCACAAATTCAGGCTCTGGTAAAATAATCCTACATTTATTTCGTGCTCTTTTAAATTTGGCAATAAACTGAGTAACCTTCTCATCAGGCCTTTGACTCAATCTTGCCAAGTCTGCCATAGAAACCTCTGGCTCTGTTTGGAAGAATTGGGCATGAAATGCCTCTTCCATTTGTTGCCAAGTTTGGATAGAGCTAGGTGTAAGGTTAATATATGATACAAATGCTCTCACAGTTAGAGAATTTGGGAATAATCTTAACTTCATATAGTCATTATTGGTAAATTCACCGTGCTGAGCTGCGAACCTAGCAATATGCTCAACCGTTGACTGGTTTCCATTCCTATAAGGGCAAAATCCGGTATCCTAAAACCTCTTGGGTATTCATGTACCCTATCTACCCATTCTGGATATGGTTTCCTGTACACAGGAGTCTGAACCCCCCGAGCCATTGGTCCACACATCTCTCTAACAATGTCAGCAATTTGGTCCCTAGGGACCATATTTTGTGCCTGTTGAACCACTACTGGAGAAATAAATACAGGATTTGGTGGACTACTTTGTGCCTGGGGTCTTCTTGGTCGATAGGGTGGTATATTTGGGACTGGTTGTCCCTGTGGTGCTGGCTGCTATTGAGGGTATGGATGACCTCTTTAAGCTTGTCTTGCAAAAGGACCTGCGAAAGGTGTTGGAACAGGTGTTGTGTCTATTCCAGTTGTAGGAAAACCTTCCAACCCCCTGGGTATAAATTCGAACAAAGGATTAGTGAACCCCCTCGTATCAGGTATGGCTTCGAACATGGGATTTGGAATCATTCTTACACCATTATCTTATGTTGGGCCAGATCCACCAACTTGCATGGCTTCACTATTAAGTAATAAAGCATTTTGATTTGCCATAAGCCTCGAAAGAGGCTCATACCAAGACTGAGGTGTGGTCTTTCATGATTTTGGTTACTAGTTTGACCATTAGTATGCCCATTACTCTGTATAGGCTGTTTGTCTCTAGCCAATCTTTGCTGAAGGACATTTGAATTTTCCTCTATGTGCCTTGTGTTTGTCGGTTGGTGGGTATTCATTCGATCCAAAAAGGATATTGTCCACATTTCCATTGTGTTTATTAACTGCTGTCCCATGGCATCTACTAGGTCACCCCATAGATTCATTGGCTGAGTAGATGGAACAGTGGATGGTCCAATTCTTTGGCCTCGTCCAATATTATGAACATGTGGTACTTGTTCCGAAGTGCTGGTCTGTTCGACCATAGGTTCTGATAAAATGGGTGTTTTCACAGGATGTGTTATCACATTATCCTCTGTATTAGACATTTCTACCTCTCCTTCCACACCTTCTTCCAAGCGTTCATTTTCTCCTTGTCTCCTACGTCTAGCTATTTCAATTAGTCCCACCGGGTGTGCCAAAAATATATGTTGGCTTTTTTGGCTTTCGAAAGTTATTTTTGTAATTGTGAGCGTGCCAGTAAGGATAAATCAGTCATTACAGAATATTAATTCCTAACCAATTATCAGACGATTGTGTTTTAGTTCTTTCAGGCTCAATGAAGAGGACTTTTACTGGTGGCTTTACTTAGGAGAATTAACTGGCAATGATTAAATGAAGAACAATTGCAGCATTTCATTGAGTAAAAATGAAAGACTTACAATGATTCAATTCAGCCTTGTAGAGGTTTACAGTAACAATCTACTTGAAACTACTTCTATGAACGAAGTGCAGTGCAAGAATTTTAAAGTACAGCAATGTAAAGAACAAGAAATGTAAAAACTGGAAAAGAAATAAAGTTGATAAAACTGGTTTTCTGGATTTAAGTCTGGGCATTTTTCTAGGGCTTTCTCTGCTATTTATACTTCTCAAGGATAACTATCGAACTGCACTTCTAACCGTCGAACTATTTCTCCATGATCGCTAATCATGTTGCCTTATAGTTAGCTCCACTATGCCAATACCTGCAGTTAGGCTTCCCTCCTGATTTTGAATTTAAACGTGAGTAACCGTTGAAACCACATCACTTTGTATCTCTTTGCTGATCCAATACTACGTAGATCATATGAAAACCAATACTAACTGTCACGTGTACGATCACGATCGAAGGTTTGAATTGTCTTCCCGTATTACCCTTAACCTGCCACGCGTCGAACTGTGATTGGCCCGTACAAAATATATAGCCAACAACATCCCAAACTCATTCATCAGGTAATATGTATATAAAAAAAATTTATTGTGATTTAGTTTTGGAATTGTGATTATCTTTTTGAAGTTATGATTTGAGTGTAAAATTATGAGTTGAGTTTTGAAAAGAGAAAATTTGTTTGGTTATGAATTTTTGAATTTTAAATTTTGAAAGAGCATATTAGGTCTACCCGGACGTCCGGCCGATTGAATTGCAACATGTTATTTGAAATATATATATATGTTTTAGATATTTTTTAAATATAAAAATTATCTATTTTAAATTTTTTATAAAAATAATTTAACAATCCCATCACTAACCATTTTCAACACTATCATCAAAAGAATTTTGAATTGAGCTTTGAGTTGTGTGCTTGGTTACGAGTTTTGAAATTAATTTTTGAATTTTAAATTTTGAAAAGAGTATATTAGGTCTACTCGGACGTCTGACCGATTGACCGGACCAGTGCAATTTTTATTTTATTTTATTTTTACAATTGCAACATGTTATTTGAAAAAAAATATATTTGTTTTAGATATTTTTTAAATATAGGAATTATTTATTTTAGATTTTTTATAAATATAATTTAACAATACCATCACTAACCATCTTCAATACTATATCATCAAAAGAGTTTTGAATTGAATTTTGAGTTGTGTGCTTGGTTATGAGTTTTGAAATTAATTTTTATATTGAGTTTTGAGTAATTTTGAATTGTGTGTTTGGTTATGAATTTTGAAAAGTGATTTAAAAATTTTGCCTTTGGAAACACAATCTTAATTATTATATAATTAAATTCAATCACACATTATATTTCTTAAATAAATATATTGGCATCATTATAAATTTAAAAAATTTGTATATAAATTTAAAATTTTGTTAAATAAATTCAATCACACATCACCATAAATATGAGTTTCAATAAAATCAATATAGATTAAGTTTAGATCCCCAAAAAAATATATTTTTTAATGTTTTATAAATAAATAAATAAATAAATAAATGAATAATTAATTAATTAATTTAATAATGGGCTAGTCTCTGTTGAAACATTACGCTGTTTGGTTGGGAGATTCCAGAAGACATTTGAAAAGGAAAAGGAAAAAAGGTATGTGAAAGTAGATGAAATGTAGGTATATTTTATTTACATTTCACCTATTTTTTCTTTTTCTTTTTTCAAATACCTTCCCAAATCCCGTAACCAAATATTTCGGGCTAAAAATATTGGGTCAGCTTAACGTTATGGGTTAAAATAACATTCCCAAACTCTAAAAATATGAGCTGACCACTGTCTACCCTTACTGTCAGCCTTATTTTGAAGTAGTAGTTTATTTTGCCTAAAAATTGTGATAGAGACCTCCATCTATACATGACCCCTACAACCCTTACTTTTATCTCAATCACTCATAATGTGAGACTCACACATATATGAATCAACAATGCTAGAGACCTCTAAAAACACACCTCTAAACACACCTCTAATGAGGTGGAAAAGGAAGAAAAAAAAAAAAAATCAAGACACATGATTGGTTATGGCAGTGGTGGGACCCACTTCCACATCATTAGTGGTACCTCTAATTAGAGGTCCCAAGCATTTTTCTATATGAATAGATTTCACACAGAAATCAAAGGCCAAAATTAAATTAAGAGCCATGAAACCTCAAAAAAAAAACTCCCAAACATTTTCCTTCCCCTACTTCTCTTTCTCTCAATTTGGACGCGTCTTTAATGCCAACCACGCGTAAAGAAACAAGAGAGAAATTTCTTTTGTTAAACTAACATTTTCTTTATTTTTTTGAACCCTTGTTAAACTAACTTTTAATGAGATGTTTTTGTTTCATTTGATCATATAATCTATACTATTATATTGAGTGAAACTCAAATTTAATATAATAAAGCTCTGTCATGTATAAATTGAAGAGATCCCTACAAAACATAACTCCTATAACTTTCAAAATGATCTGAACCATTCATGTCACTATCAGATACAACTTTCAAAATAGTCTCCGTTGAAACATTACGCTGTTTGGTTGGGAGATTCGAGAAGACATTTGAAAAAGAAAAGGAAAAAAGATATGTGAAAGTAGATGAAATGTAGGTATATTTTATTCACATTTCACATATTTTTTCTTTTTCTCTTTTCAAATACCTTTCCAAATCCCGTAACCAAGTACAACGTTAATATTTCGGGCTAAAAATATTGGGTCAGCTTAACGTTATGGGTTAAAATAACATTCCTAAACTCTAAAAATATGAGCTGACCAATGTCCACCCTTACTGTCAACCTTATTTCGAAGTAGTAGTTTATTTTGCCTAACAATTGTGATAGAGACCTCACGACCCCCACAACCCTCACTTTTATTCCAATCACTCAAAATGTAGGACTCACACATATATAAATAGATTTCACACAGAAATCAAAGGCCAAAATTAAATTAAGAGCCATGAAACCTCAAAAAAAAAAAAAACTCCCAAACATTTTCCTCCCCCTAATTCTCTTTCTCTCAATTTGGACACGTCTTTAATGCCAACCACGCGTAAAGAAACGAGAGAGAAATTTCTTTTGTTAAACTAACATTTTTTTTTTTTTGGGAACCGTTGTTAAACTAACTTTCAATGAGTTGTATGAGTTGTTTTTGTTCCATTTGATTATTGTTGGCTTTTTGGCTTTTCGAAGGGTATATTTGTAAATGCGAGCGTGCCAGCAAGGATCAATCAGTCCTTACAGAAACTATAATTGCCAATCAATTATCAGGCGACTATGTTTTAGTTCTTTCAGCCTCAATGAAGAGGACTTTTACTGGTGGCTTGACTTTAGGAGAAATTAAGAGAAATAACAATTAATACGAAGAACAATTGAAGTATTTCATTAACATAAACACTTACAATAGTCCAAACTCAGCCTTGAGGAAGTTTACAGCAACAATCTACTTGAATCTACTTGAAGACTACTCCTATGAATTGAAGTACAATGCAGGTATTTAAAGAACAAGTATTTAAAATACAGGAAAAGGTAAAACTGGAAAGGAAAATATGAAGTAAAACTGGTTTATATGATCTGAGTCTGGGGGTCTTTTCTGGGAACTTCCTTGCTATTTATACTTGTTAGAGATGACCTTCAGATTTCGAACCGTCAATCGCTTGGTCCATGATCGCTGATCATGTTACCTTAGAAATAGTTCCACTATGCCATCACTTGCAGTTGGACTTCCCTCCTGTATTTGAATTTGAATATAGGTAACCGTTGAAGCCACGTCACCTTGTATCTCATTCCTGATCTAGTGCTACTCAGACCACTTGAGAACCAATATTTATTGCCACGTGTATGATTGAGATTTAAGATTAAAATCATCTTCCAATAATACCCTCATTACGCGCGTGTCGAATTGTAATTGGCTTTTACAAAATATGTAGCCAACATTACCCCCCGCACTAATATACCCAATACTTGGAAATATTAGTGAATCAAAAACTTTTCCCTCGCTTTTTTGGAACGTGCATAGAATCTATTTTCAGGAAACACAACCGTCACCTATTTTGGTGATCATTTGCATTAACTCTTAACTTTGTTGGACGTTCCAATACCTTCAGCATTCGAACGGATTATGATTCAATCACCTTCTCACTCTATTGATCGAGCATACGAAGAGCCATTGAGTAATGCTGTTTCCCCTCGAAAGAATCTCCATGCATTTATTAGCCATCTTTACCCACCTTTCTATATTCAAGTCATGGAGGCTTTCGCAGATTATCAACCTTTGGACTACGAACACATTGCCCTCAATCCTTTGGTCTACAAACTCGTTGATACAAAAAGTTCTTCCTCTAAACTTCCCTCGCACTTTGAACGAACAACTCTCAAGCCTTCGCTTCAACAAATTGCAAATATGGAATTGGGAAATTATTCTTCACAAACTTCTGCTTGGGATGAAGCTACAACTTCTTCATCTTCAGGGGTTTCTGGATGGACGAACTGGTCTGCACCTGAGTCCTGGGACTTGAGGGAGCGGATCAATCATCATTTTATTGAGTTCACTGACCCTTTAGATTTTCCTTCCTACGCTCGAAGCTCGGTGGTTTATCCTTATGTGCCCATCGACCTTCGACGTAGTTTAGAGGAGAATTTGCTTGTGGCTTGGTATACATCCTCCATGCCCACAAGGATAATGCACCCTGCCCGGTGCTTGGAAGAATCACAAGGATATACCCCTTCATTTTTAGCCAAGAAAGCGCAGATTTGCTCTTCTGACTGGCTTGATTATATTAATGCCTTTGTTCCTCCCATCCCTGTGTCATCTTCCCTAACTGAAGCATCCATTTCTTCTTCTCCATCTTCTGAAATAGAAGCATCCACACCTTCTTCATCCTCTGGACTAGAGGCATCCACACCTTCTCTTTCTTACGGGCGTAACCATCTACTCCTTCTCCTCCTCCCACTCTTTCTTGGACAGAGAAATTAAAGCTTGCTCTTCCAATGGACAAAATCTTCCCTCCTTACAAACCTCCATCATCCCCAACTCCATTTGAGCGGAAAGAAGCCCAACTTCTGCTCGCAGCTTTTTCTCACCTACCCTTCAATGTTCTTGAGGATGACATTCTTCTCAAGAACTTTCGATGGGCTTGTGATATTCTGACTAGGGGCCATATCCTTAATCCTATCGCCCAAGCAGAACTTCACATGTTCCTGGATCAACTTCCAGTACTCTTCCATTGGCATCGAAATTCCAAAGTCACCATTCAATCTTTGGATCAACTTTCATCTCTTCGAATTCATGCTCAATACGAAGCAGAAAACTTTATTGAAGACTTTGATGACTTCAAAAATAAAGATTCTGCGTATTGGGATGATTTAGTTATAGATGAGTTGGAACAAAAATTGAGGGAGGAGGCTTTCGAAGCAAAGGCTGAAGAGCTCTATTACGAAGTGAGAGCACATCAACTCATGCAGCCAACTTTGGAGGAAATGGAAGACATAATAAAGAAAGAACAAATATTCATTGATCATTGTTGGACGAAATTCCATGATCTTGTAATTTATTCTATTCCTTATTTTTATGAGCTTGAATTTGTACCTAGATAAGATTACTTAATGTAATTGTCTTGGCTCTAATGAAAGCAAAGTCCTCTGTACTTGACATTGTTTGACTCTGTCTCCTCTTACTTTTAAAAGCCAACTTATAGCCTTAAATTAAATAATCTCATCCTTTGAATTTGGACTCACTTATTTTCACTGAAACACTAAAGAAACCAATATGTCTTTTTCCAATTTATGGAACAAAATTTGACAATTTTTGGTTAATATTATCTCAAATCAATGCTTCGAAGTTAACAACCTTACTTTTCAAAGCTAATCATAACCAACAACCAATATGTCTTTTTCCAATTTATGGAGCAGAATTTGACAATTTTGGTTAATATTATCTCAAACTAATGCTTCGGAGTTAACAACCTTACTTTTCAAAGCTAATTATAACCAACATATGGTTATAGTTAATATAGTCAGTCATTTTTAAATTGACCATTCTTACTTCGAAAAGCATCTTATGCTGTCTTAATTCAATGGACAATCTTCTCTTGCAAAAACCAACGATTGGTTTTGATGTTCTTTGCATCTTAGCGTCTTCAAACATGTAGTATACTTCGAAGCCGGATTCTGTATTTCGAAGCCGTTTTTATTTGATTTCTTGGAGCCAAAATTGGCTTCGAAGCCAAATATCTTTCTTCGAAGCTGACGTCAACATTCAGAATGTGTCCTTCCCTCCAAAACTATCAATATTTGGAAGAGTCTCCTCATATTCGTACTTTTAGTACCTAACGATTTACGCAATATATTTTTCAGACGTGAAACCTTTTAAAGGCCCCTTTGCTTTATATTCTGAAATCACTTGCTCTTTTGACTCGCAAACCC
Organism: Camellia lanceoleosa; assembly: GCA_025200525.1. Lineage (NCBI taxonomy): Eukaryota > Viridiplantae > Streptophyta > Magnoliopsida > Ericales > Theaceae > Camellia > Camellia lanceoleosa. The sequence continues at coordinate 25,137,161 of CM045768.1, forward strand.
TACCGATCTCCTGTTAAACCCCTCTTCCTTATTACCCATTATCAATGGATCCTTCCTCACTAAAAGTATTTACTGGCGATCGTATCAGTCCTACTATGGCTTTGAAGCGATGTATCGATGAAGAAATCACCAAACTATCATCTGGTGAGTCAAGCCACATAGATGGACGTCTTTTCGTGCCTCGTCATAGCAATAAACAGGAATACGTCCTTGGCCCTATTTTTTCGAAGCTCTGCTCAACTCGCGTTCTCTATATCCTCGCTTGAGGACCATTTTCTTTACGAAGAAGGGCTTGATTGGGGAAATCGAGGGTGAATCGTCCTCACCGTTCTTTGGCCGACAATGAGGATCGAATGGGAAGAATGGTATGACAGAGTTGTACGCGAGAGAAGATGACCTGCAAGAGCTCAGATTCTCGATGCCCTTCGCTTTCCAGTTCATTATTCGAAAACCCTTTCTTGATACCCTTTTGCCTTATGTTTACGAATATGTCTTTTAATTTCTTCCAATTTCGTGCGGCATGATGGCCCCACCGTTCTTGATATTTGCCATCTCTTAGGGCTTTCCATGGTTCTCCATTTACTCCCAACTACCCAGACCTTCCTATTAAGTTTTCTCTTCCATCCTTAAGCTCCTCTTACAGTGACTTCGTAAAGTCTGAAAATAAAAAGGAAGGTCCTGTGAAGGACAGAGAGCTATTTTCCTTTATTTTATATTGGTTATGCAAATTCCTCTTTTGCACCTCATCTCAGAGGATTATGCCTGAGTTTGTTCCTCTCGCGAAGGCACTTGTCTTGAAAAAACATATAGCTCTTGCTCCTTATCTTTTAGGTCATGTCTACAGAGTCTGCTCCCAATTTTGTGAGAAACCTCTTGATGCTAACCAAGGAGGTCCCTTCTGGGTGCTTCAACTTTGGCTCTTCGCCTATTTCACTGACCTACACCCCAAATGTCTAAAATTCCTCGTTCAGGATCCTAGTACTTATGGGGAAAAATATGCTAGGATTGCTCTTTACCCTGCTTCCTTCGCTTACTACTTTACCTTCTTTTATCAACTCCCCATTTCTCCATCTGCCTCTTTCTTCTGTCCTTTTGAAGCCAATAAAGGACCAACTTGGCTGCAAGCTTTCCTAGCTGATAAAGAATGCTCCACTTCTCCTCATAAAGATATGTGGGCTTCTATACTACTACCAAGGGAATTGTTCATTGGTAGTTTAAACCCTCGAGCCTACAAATGCATATCTGAGGTGTCTTGCCTTCTCAATTTGCCGACAATTTGGACTCACTCAAGGGATACCAGCCTTCTTGTAGTCTCTCGAATGTCCATCTTATCGTCGAGATTTGAGAATATCCAAATCCGACTAGAGACGGCAATCCTCAAACCATCGAAAGAGCTTAATGAATTCCAATTTATCCCTTTCTTCCGTATGGCTCTTCTTGAAAAGATTCCAGAACTGGTGGACAGTCAATATGGAAGTACGCCTATCTGAACATCCCCATGACTTGCTGGTAGGATTAGGAGTGCCTTCGAAGGCTAAGCCAGCGACATCTAGGGACATTCCTCCTCTTCACGTGGCTGCCACAACTAATCCTACAACTTCATCCCCTCCAGCTAGAGTTACTAGAGCTGCTTCGAAGAAGGGTAAATATTTTCGGACTTCTCCTTTTCCTTTCTTTTGAATCTTTTGTTCCTTCCCTTTACACTTTTGTTCTTTGGTGCAGGGCCCCCACACGAAGAATCTCCCAAGAGAGCTGAAACTTTAACTGTTCTCAAAAAGAAACAACAACAACAAAAACAAAAAAGGAAGCTAGTCCTCCCTCCTGAGGAATCCGAATCTTTGGGAGAAGAAGAGGTTGAGCAAGAGCCAGAAGTGTCCTTGCAGAGAACAAAGAGACAAAAAGTAGTTGCCTCCCTTCCTGATACAATTACGCATCATTCTTTCGAAGCACCCACTCTAGTAATAGAGAAAGCACTTACCTCTGAAACATATGAAACCCAAATTGAGGAGAGGGAGATTGAAAAAGAACCAGTAGCATCACTGCCAAGGAGGAAGAGAAAGAAGATGACTGTTTCTGCTGCTGACTTGGTAGAAGATCCGGTTCATGAAGCCGCTGCCAAGGCAGTAGAACAGGAACATTCCAAAGCAATAATCATTTTTGAGAGGGCTGAGAAGAAACGGCAGCAACAGTTTCTGAGAGATGAAGCTGCTGCTGCTGATGTGTTACAAAGAGAAACTGCTCGAAGACAACAAATTGTCGAACATTATTCTCTTCGTAGCTCTCCCATCAACATCAACATTTCCGAAACAAGTAATTTCTTTCATACTTCTGCTATTTTTCCTTTGTCAACTTTAAATATTTGAAGTTTGACATTGTTTTACATTTCTTCCTTCTGCAGTAACAACCACTGCGCTTATCTTTCCAATGGGGCCTCTTCCAGTTTCGGTTGAATTTGACTAGATGAAAAACGTGAAGACTATTCAAATACAACTTCCACTTCATAAGCCTACGCTTCCTGTACTTTCCTTGAGTCCCAACATTCCTGCATCTCTTCTTCTTGGCCTAGAACCGTACCTTCCTTTCTTGACTTTCAATTCACCTCAGTCCATTCCTTCTTCGAGCCTTACTCTTCCTTCTTCCAAGGATATTCCAGCTGTTACTCCAATCCTAATGGCAGTTGATTCTTCCACAGAGGGTGCTGGTAATTCTCCAATTCATGGTTCATCACCTATGCCTATTTCTAGCCCTTCTTCACTTGATTCATTGGTGGCTAAAACCATAGAAGCTGCCAAAGATACTCCATCCATTTTTCCCATCCCCATGCAGCCCTCTGTGTCTTCCACCACCATACTTTCTATGCCCTCCATGTCTAGGGATGAAGTAGACATCTTCGAAGGAAGACTTGCTAGTCTTTTCGACGTATCTTCTACTTCTCCAACATTTAGTGTTGAAGCTGAGCCATTAATCTTGGCTGACTCCTTGCTGGAGATTTTTGAGAGTCCTCCTTCTCCTAGCAGCAAGTCTCCTGTACCTTCAGTGGACTTAGACACATGTCTGGAACTGTTGACTTCCTTTTCGAAGATCCCCTTCGAGGCTCTACAAAGGCCTATTATCAGGAATGGGTTTCTTGGTCGTAATATTGCCGAAAGCGCCTAATATGAACGTCTCAAGTCACCTATCCCAGGCTGCAGCTACTATTGATTTCTATATCAACATTTGTCATGCTGCCAATACTGCCAATGAGAAATTGGCCAGGGATCAGTGTTTTGTTTCTCAAGTGCATACCGAAATATCAGATCTCAAGGAACAACACTCTTCTACCTCCCAATTTCGAATTCAGCTGCTGGAGAAGAAAGCTCAACTTGAGGAGGATTTAGCTGCAGTGAACCAGGCCTTGGTTCGAACTGACACCAAATTGCAAATCACCAACCAAGAACTGTCCGAACGAAAAGAAGACATGGCTGCAGCTATTCACCTGTTTCCATCACTTAGCAGTAGGAAATCAACTGTACAAAAACAATTGAAACATTGTAATGATTTTTGGGCCAATTTGTGGCACCATGTACTTGATTCTTTATGAAAAATCAAGCTTTTATCTATTACCTGAGTGTCTTGTGCGTTTGTACATAATGTTTATTCTAATCCTTGTGTTTCCCAAATGGTTGGAAAATAAGGCTTCAAATATCTTCCATTAATCTTTTTGGGGTGCACATAGCCATTTAAATTTCTTAAATGGTATGCTCCAAAAGGCAGCACTCTATGAATTTGATATGGTCCTTCCCAATTAGGTGACCATTTGCCAAACTTATGGCTTTTAATCCCTATTGGGAGTATTGTTTTCCATACCAAGTCACCTTCATCAAAACCAATATGTTTGACTTTCTTGTTATAATTCTTGGCTGCTTTCTTCTTTTGAAAAAGAATGCTATTTAATGCCAAAATCCTCGCTTCATCTATGTCTTCTAATTCCAAGCACATGCTTTGATGATATTGCTCAGAGTCTAATTGATCTTGACATCTTACCCTCAGAGATTTAACATTAATCTCCACATGTAACACTGCATCATGCCCGTATACTAAGGCATAAGGGGTGACTCCTGTACTCGACCTTGGGGAAGTTCTGTAAGCCCATAAAACATCCAACAATAAGTTTTGCCAATCCCTAGGATTATCTTCCACCACCTTTTGTATTCCTTTTTTCAAGGATTTATTGGATGATTCAGCTTGACCATTGGCTTGCGCATAATAGGGAGTAGAATTAATAAGGCTAATCCCAAATTCTGCCACAAAAGACTTCACCATTTTCCCATCAAACACAGTTCCATTATCAACTGTTATGGTTTGTGGAATGCCAAACCTATGAATCAGATCTTTAATGAACCCAATGACCTCTGTCTGGTCTACAGCCTTATATGATTTGGCTTCAACCCATTTAGTGAAGTAGTCAGTAGCCACTAGAATGAAACAATGATGTTTCGAAGAAGGTGGGTGAATTTTACCCATCATATCCATGGCCCATCCTCTGAATGGCCAAGGCTTCACTACTGCATGTAAGTCAGTTATGGGCACATGTCTTATTGTGCCATGTTTTTGGCATGCCTGGCAACCCTTTGCATATTCTATCCAAACTTTAAGAATAGTTGGCCAATAATAGGAATGCCTTGAAGCAACCATCTCATCTTTACACCAGTGATGAGCACCACAAATGCCTTCATGAACCTCTACCATAGTCATAATGCTTCTTTCGGGCCCTAACATTCCACTCATAAGCCATCTCCTCCCCTTTCCTATAGATCATTACCATATCTCATGTATTGCATGGATCGCATTTGATTTTCCCGCTGGCCTTCAAGATGGACCACCTAAATCATCGCATTATTGGATGCCTCCAATCATGTTCTTGTAAGTCATTATGATTGACTTCCAAGATCACATTCCTTTTATTCAAAGGTTGTATTAATCTCTGATATGTTGTTTGGCTTATATCCCTTCTCTTGAAGTTCGAAGCTTTTTGAGCCACATCATTAGCTCTATTGTTCAAGAATCTTGGAACATAGGTTACATTTGCTATTTGAAACTGAGAAAGCAAATGTAATGCAACAACATAATATGGTAGGATGCTTATGCTTTGACACTTGAAAATCCCTTTTACTTGGTTAACCACCAATTGAGAGTCTCCAAATATGTCAACTGCATGTACCTGTAATCCAATAAGGATTTCTAGTCCCACTATTAAGGCTTCATATTCAGCCTGGTTATTAGAACAACTAGCTTCATCCACTCTGAAACCATGCGTGGTTTCTACCCCTTGTGGAGACTTAATCACGATACCAATCCCAACTAATCCATTGGCCTTCGATCCATCGAACCACATTTGCCATGGTTCAACACTAGCCATACCAAGTTCCATTACCTCTTGGCTCTCTGTTTGAGATGGATGATCCGCCGTAAAATTGGCTAATACTTGCCCTTTTATCGCCTCTTTGAGGGACATATTCTAAATGAAATTCGATAAGGCTAATATCCATTTGCCAATTCTTCCCTCAACATAGGTCTAGATAACATGTATTTAACCAAATCAGTGGTTGCAATTACCAAGACAATGTAGGTAAAAGATAATATCTTAATTTCATTGCAAAGAAAATACAAAGCAAGACACGACTTTTCAACAAATGAATATTTACATTCACAAGAATTTAAAACCTACTAAGGTAATGAACGCTTGTTCCTTGCCTTCTTCATTGTCTTGGGCCAAGAAAACTCCCAATGAATCTTCACGCCGCTATGTATAACTTCAAAGGCTTATTTCCTTTTGGAGGCATCAAGATCAAGGGTTGGCCAAGTAGGCTTTGATACCTTCGAAAGCAGCTTTGATGCTCGCTGTCCACAAATTCCTCTTCATCTTTCAAATTTTAACAAGGAAGAAAATACTTTAGTTTTCCCTGCAGTGTTAGAAATAAACCTTCGAAGAAAGTTAACCTGCCCAAGGAACCTTTGTAATTCTTTCTTACTTGATGGAGGCCTAGCTTCGATGATGGCTCTGGCTTTATTCTGATCAATCTGTATTCCTTTCTTGTGCACTACGTAACCCAAGAAATTTCCAGATGACACACCAAAAGCACATTTAAGAGGGTTGAGTTTTAACTTGAACTTCTTCATTCTTTCAAAAGCTGCTTCTAAATGAAGCAAATGCTTCTCCATAGACTGGGATTTCACCAGGATGTCATCAATATAACATTCTAGATACCCTCCAATAAGGTCATGAAAGATAGTGTTCATAGCCCTCTGATACGTAGCCCTAGCATTCTTCAGACCAAATGGCATCTTAACCCATTCGAAGGTGCCAATATTCCCAGGACATCTGAATGCTGTCTTGTGGATGTCTTCCTCTACAATGCATATTTGATTATAACCAGAGTGGCCATCCATCATTGATAAAACTTGATGCCTTCCGAATCGGCCCACCAACAGATCCACTATAGGCATAGGGTACTCATCTTTAGGAGTTGCTAGATTTAAATTTCAAATCGATGCATACCCTCATTTTGCCATTTTTCTTAACTACAGAACAATATTAGATAGCCATTCAACATATCGGTCAGTCCTAATAAAGTCCGCCTTTTTAAGTAGTCTAAGAATTTCTTCCTTGACCTTCAATTACATCCGGACTCATCCTTCTTGGTTTCGCTTTGTATGGCTTGAAATTAGGCTTCAAAGGGAGCCTATGTTCCACCAATGATCTATCCAACTCGTAGTTCATTATAGGACCATGCAAAACAATCTTTGTATTTCTTTAAAACAACCAACAACCGGTCTCTGCCCAGAGCATTCAAACAAGTAATTATATAAGTGAAGTCAGTGCGTAACCTTCCCTAAATTCACTTCTTCTAAGGGGTCCTGCTCGAGAATTCATTGAAGCTTTCTTTGGTTTCTTCAACCTTTGAAGCAACCTTTTCCCCTGCTCGCTTCTAGTTTCTTTATCTCGACATCTTCGCTTTCTTCCTCACGATAAAATCTGTCCATAAGGCGTCTTCCTCTTGTATTTCTGGACTTTTATTTCAATGTCCAATGCGCAATATTTCCCAAAGGTCAAACTTCGACTGTTGTTGTTCTTGTTTACGTACCAATTATCATGGCTTCTCTCTTGTTTCAGTACTTCGGACTATTGCTTCTACATCCAATGATGAGAATTTAATCAAAGCCAATGACTTGGCTTCTCGTCTTTCACTTCTTTGCCTACAACCAGGCATCGGAGTCATCTTTCACGACAACCTCTTCATCAGCACTTTCTTGGACTAAGTTCAGATGTGTAACTTCCTCATCAGCCGTCACTTCGGCTGAGCCATCAGCTTTCCTCAATATACTGAGTGGGGTTACTCCCTCAATATATAGTTTGGCCTCTACAAAGTCTGCACAGGCTATGAAGGGTTGAGGATCTGCATCAATCTCCTCCGTCTCTCCATTGCCCAGAGCCATCATGATCTTCTGATGCAAAGAGGAAGGTACACACTTGTTGGTGTGAATCCAATCTCTTCCAAGTAAGGCATTATATTTAGCATTGCTGTCGATCACGAAGAATGCTATCATACAATCCCTGGTTCCCACACTCAAATTAATAGGCAGAATACCTTGGGCCATCTGCTTATCTCCAAAGAAAGCCAAAGAATGGTTGTACCGGTTGGGATCAACTCGATTCTTCTTCCTAATTTCCTCAAAGAAGATTTGAATAAATTAACCGCCGCCCATTGTCTACTAGGACTCGGTTTAATCAGATACCATCAAAGAAAGTCTTAATGTACAAAGGCTTGACATGTTGGGTCATGGAATTCGAGGGGTATTCAAAAGGATATGAGAGGTTGATGCTCACCTCCTCCTCGCCAAGACTCAACTTCCATAGGAATAGCCATTTCAGAGCATCCTGCACCATGCTCACTTGTGATTCCTCACTAGAAACAGAATTGATCCATGTCTTGGTCCTCCCGATCCTCATTTTCACTGAAATTCATGAGGTAGTATATGTACCATGTTGATCGACTGGTGGAAATGAGCCAAACCGGATGGTCAAGTTGTACCTTCTTCCCCTCTTGGCTACCTTGCTCAGTGTCTTCAGCAGCGTCCTCCATGCTGCATTCTGGTATTTCATTGATAACTGATCCCTTCGAAGGATCCTTCTCAACTAAGCTTTCAGTCAGAAATGTTTGTTCAGCCATGAAGACTTCGAACATTTCTTCTTCTGCCATTACCTTCTTTTGGCTCATGCCAATCTCTTCTTCTATTTCACTATCACTTTCCATCAGAGCTTTCTCCAATCCTGCCAAACTGGACTTCTCTCTGGCCTTTAGTTCAGAATGAACTTGGGCCAATTGTTCTCTGCTACAAACCACTTTACTTTGTAGCGTCGGTTTTGGAACATGGTCTGACTTCGAAGCTTTCTTTTCTTCTGTCTTGACATGTGGAGAACTCCCTTCACTCTCTTTCGATCTTCTTTGCTTGGGTGTACTTATACTTGAATTTTCCTCCTTTGTGATCTGGAAATAACCGGAACCATGTTTGGCTCCTTTGTCTTTGGGTGCTTCAACAATACCCAGTTGTTTGGGGCCACCAAAGGAGGCTTAACCATTCTGCCTGTGATTCCAACATCTCTCCTGTCAGGCAATTTCCTAGGTTTGTTTTGCATTACAAACCAATCTGGAACTCCAGGTACCCAAGAGCTTACTGATTCAGATGTTGAACCACCCTTTTCCACTTTCGAAGCCATCTTCGAAACTGGCCGTGGAGGTAAGTGCTTGGTTCTGGTCTCATGTTTCGAGCTTGATTCTGGCCTTTGTTTGAGATGGCCATTTTCTGTTCTGTGTGAGGTTGATCTGGGGGGCCAATCTCTGGCTTTAGTCCCATAACCTGAACTCCTCTCTAATCTTCTTTCAGAATGTCTACTCTCCATTCTATAGTAGTTAAGTGGCCTAGACTCATACAAGGGCCTTTTTCCCTTAGCATTTATTCTCTAACCGCAGCTCAACCACCATCGGCCGCTTATCACTAGCCGCACGGCCTTTTGTTGTAAGCGTATTTCGATCTAGGACGTCTCTGAACATCCTTATAGTATTGCTTCCCATCAATTGGAAGCCCCTTCAACCATTTGTAGCTTAGTCTACACCTTGGACACATTCTTTGCATTATAGCTGCTTCCAAAGAATCGTCGTCCAATATTTCTTCATCAGAATGTTCCTTCTGATGTGAGAGACTCTGTCCAACAACTGGTAGATTTCTAGTCTCTTTCTTGGCAGCTGTCTGATTGGCAATATGCATTTGCACATTGACCTCTTCCAATTCCTGCAGAGATAAATTCTGAAAGTTTGGAACAACCACATTAGCCGCGCTTTCTCCAACTTCTGGAAACGGGTTACTATCAATTCCCATGGCTTTCCGCTTTTGGTCGAACTTGATTTCCTTCCTGGATTTGCTCTTGATCTGTCTCAAAAAACAATGCGCTTTTTAGTTGAGTGAGACCAAGAATTATGCCATTTACTGATACTTTTCCTTTAAGTTCATCAAGAGAAGGCGCTTTTACTCTTTTGGTAACTTAAGGAAATTGGTCAAGCAAATGATCGAAAATGTCATCCGCTTTTGTTAAATCGAAAGAATACTTTCGTGAAAGTCTTTCTTTTTAAACTGTTGGTCGATAGTCGTATCCTTATGAATTAATGCTTCACAGACATGTGTTCTTTGCCCACAATCTCGCCGATCAATCTCATAATTGGGATCTCAGAGTATGTCTTATATGAAGCATTGTTTCGATCTTGTTCTTCCTCTAGTAATGCTTCATATCGAGACACCTTATAGGTTAATTCGACCAAATCCTCGAATTCGCTTGAGTCAAACTTCTTTCAAGCCCGAACTCTAAACCGTTTTGAGCCAATCGCATAAATTCGCTCGAAGGATGACTCTACATTTATTTCGAGCTTTTAAATCTTGCAATGAATTGAGTAGCCTTTTCTTCAGCCTTTGACTCAATCTTGCCAAATCGCCATGGATACCTCTCGCTCCGATTGGAAAAATTGGGCATGAAATGCCTCTTCCATCTGTTGCCAAGTTTGAATGGAGCAGTGTAAGGTTGATATACCATACAAACGCTCCCCGCTTAGAGAGTTTGGAAATAATCTCAATTTTATGTAGTCATGATTAGCGAATTCACCACACCGAGCAAATAATCTAGCAATATGCTCTCTTGTTGATTGATTTCAGCCAGTAGAATAAGGTGAAATCTGGTATTCAACCCTCTTGGGTATTCATGCACCCTATCTACCCACTGGGTATGGTTTTCAGTATCTGAGTCTGGACCCCGAGCCATTGGTCCACATATCTCCCTAACAATATCAAGAATTTGGTCCCTATGGACCATATTTTGGGCTTCTCAACCACTCATCGGATGAGCAAACACAGGGTTTGGTGGACAAACTTGTGCTCGTGGTCCTCTTGGTCCATACAATGGTACATTTGGGATGGTTGCCTGTGGTGCGGAGTTCTTTGTTGGGGTATGGATAACCCTTTGAGCCTGCCCCGCGAAAGGACTGTGAAAGGTGTTGGAATAGGCATTGTGTCCTTCCATTTGTAGGCAAACCTTCCAACCCCCGGTATAAATTCAATAAGGGATTATTATAACCCCGGTGCCGTATGGCTTCAACATGGGATTTGCCACCATTCTTATGCCGATTTCTTGTACTTGACGAGATCGCTAACCGGTGTGGCTTCACCGTTGAGTATCGAGGCATTTTGGCCTACTACAGTGCCTTGAAATGGGTTCATACCAAGATCGAGGCGATGGTCTTTCATAGTTCTGAGTACTAGTCTGACCATTAGTTTGTCCATTAACTTGCATAGGCTGTTTTTCTCTAGCCAATCTTTGCTGAGGGACATTTAAAATTTCCTCTGTATGTCTTGTATTTGTTGGTTGGTGGTTGCTCATTCGATCCAAAAAGGATGTTGCCCACCTTTCCATTGTGTTCATTAGTTGTTGTCCCATAGCATCTACCAAGCCATCCCATGGATTTGTTGGCTGAGAAGATGGAACGGTTGATGGCCCAATTTCTTGGTTTCGTCCAATATTATGAACATATGGTTCTTGTCCAGAAGTACTGGTCTGTTCGACCAAAGGTTCTGATAACATAGGAGTCTCCACAGGGTGTGTTACCACATTCTCCTCTGGATTAGGTATTTCTACCTCTCCTTCTACGCCTTCTTCCAAGCGTTCATTTTCTCCTTGTCGTCTTCGTCTAGCCATTTTAATTAGTCCCACTGGGTTTGCCAAAAATATATGTTGGCTTTTTGGCTTTTCGAAGGGTATATTTGTAAATGCGAGCGTGCCAGCAAGGATCAATCAGTCCTTACAGAAACTATAATTGCCAATCAATTATCAGGCGACTATGTTTTAGTTCTTTCAGCCTCAATGAAGAGGACTTTTACTGGTGGCTTGACTTTAGGAGAAATTAAGAGAAATAACAATTAATACGAAGAACAATTGAAGTATTTCATTAACAAAAACACTTACAATAGTCCAAACTTCCTTGAGGAAGTTTACTGACAACAATCTACTTGAATCTACTTGAAGACTACTCCTATGAATTGAAGTACAATGCGTATTTAAAGAACAAGTATTTAAAATACAGAAAAGGTAAACCGGAAAGGAAAATATGAAGTAAAACTGGTTTATATGATCCGAGTCTGGGGTCTTTTGGGAACTTCCTTGCTATTTATACTTGTTAGAGATGACCTTCTTGAACCGTCAATCTGCTTCCTCCATGATCGCTGATCATGTTACCTTAGAAATAGTTCCACTATGCCATCACTTGCAGTTAGACTTCCCTCCTGTATTTGAATTTGAATATAGGTAACCGTTGAAGCCACGTCACCTTGTATCTCATTCCTGATCTAGTGCTACTCAGACCACTTGAGAACCAATATTTATTGCCACGTGTATGATTGAGATTTAAGATTAAAATCATCTTCCAATAATACCCTCATTCTGCCACGTGTCGAATTGTAATTGGCTTTTACAAAATATGTAGCCAACAATTATATAATCTATACTATTATTGAGTGAAACTCAAATTTAATATAATAAAGCTCTGTCATGTGTAAATTGGAGAGATTCTTATAAAACACAACTCTTATAATTTTTAAAATGATCTGAATCATTCATGTCATTATTAGATATAACTTTTCAAAAAAAAATTTAAACACATCTATGATCAATACATCAATGGGGTCATGGGAGTCCTCTTTTATGGGCTCCAAACATTTTCCAATTGGATAATAATAAAAACAACAATGATTCATCCTTTTAATTTGGGAGCACTAATGAGATAGAAATTCAAAAAAAAAAAAAAATTTAAAGCCAAAACATCACATCAATAAGTGGAGCCTACTCCCTAATACTGTGTTTGGTTGGAGAATTTGGGAAGGAATTTAGAAAGGGAAAAGGAAAATGTGTGTGAAACTATGTGAAATATAAGCATGTTTTATTCACATTTCACCTACCTTTTTCATTTCCCTTTCTAAATCCCTCTCTAAATCCCTCAACTAAACACAACATAAAACTCAATTAATACTCCAAATTTAAAGGAATGAATCATCGTCGATAAAAATAAAAATCTCTACATTACATGTTGTTCACGTCATTTTAACGGTCACAACTGTCATGACTTTTAAAAATCAACTTTGCAGGTCCACAACCTTTTCGAAGCTTCTTTCCATCAAACCATTGACAGGTTTGATTATTTCTATTGTCTTTTTCTTTAATTTTCCTAACTCACTTTAATCTTCTTAATCAAATTATTGTAGTTTTCATTTTCAATCTCAATTATTTTGTTAATTTTGGAAGCGATTGTTTCTCAAATAAAAGTATAAAGATAAACATTGTCAAGTAAATTTTTTTTATACAATTTACTTTTATATTATTGATATGTAAAGCATGGATTGAGTACTATAAATATATATATATATATCCTTCCAGCTCTTTCTCAACGATTTTTTTTTTTTTTTTTTTTGGTAACTGAAACTCTTTTTTTCAATTTTTTCTTATTTTTTTAAAATTTTATTATTTTATTATGATGTATCAATTGATATCTCAATTGCTTGTTAATTTAAACTTTTTTTCTCGAGTTCTCTTTTTGGTGATGAACCAATTCTATTGTCCCTCTTTTAAAATCTTTATTTATTTATGTTTGATATATAGAACCCTAGTGCATAAACAGTATAGCTTTTTTTTTTCCCACCCCACTCGATAAAGCCATACAATGGCGGTTGGTACGGGTGTTTTTTGTTTGACATATAGAACGCGGTGGATAAACAGTTTAGTACTGGTATTTTTCACCCACTTCTCTCTCAATTCCTATCTTAATCCAATTCATTTTTTTCCCAAAAAAATTGCTTGAACTTATTTCATTCACGTTGGGTTTAGTTGGGGAGATTTGAAAAATGAAAAGAAAAAAGTGGGTGAAACTGCATGTAATGTATGTATATCTTATTTACATTTCACTTACCTTTTTCATTTTTTTTTCTAAATTCCTCCTCAAATCCTCTAACCAAACACAGTATTAAGGGTTGGTTTGGAATGTTCTAAAAAAGTACACTTTTTGACTTATTGGCTTATATGGGTTGGGTTTGATGTGATGTATTAGAAAGGTGATGTGATTTAAATAAAATGATGTGATTTAAATAGGATAGTGACTTTTTGACTTTTTGTATTATTTAGTATACCCCAAACCAAGCCTAAGGATGAAGCATAAAAAACCAATTAGAACAATAAATTGGATCAAATTTGATTTTGATCAATAATTCCATTACATATGAAATTTATTAGATTCAGGTATATTGGATTGTTAGATTGTATTTCAAAATTTTCAGATCAAATCTAGATTAAATTTGAATTGTTAATTGAATCAAATAAAATAAAATAAAAAATTTGATAAGTCGAATAGATAATATCAACAGATGTAATACAATATAAGGTAAATTACAAATACACTCTCTGAAATTTGATTAAAATACAAATTATCTCATGTAGTTCTAAAAATTACATTCCACCATATGAGGTTTTTAATTTCATAACAAATCGCCTATTTTATTAATAAATCATCAAATCAATTAATAATTTTTAATGATGTTAGAAATATGTTTCAATTAACAATTTAAGTAATTTTATTATTGTATAGAAGAATAATTATAAATTTTATTTTTTTAATTAATTCTGTTAAATAATTTTTTTTAACAAGGAGGTATTTATAATTTTTTAAATCACAGGAGACAATTTGTACTTTAAATAAACTTCAAAGGTATATTTGTAATTTATCCTATAATATAAAGAGAACTTCTATATCAAATCTCTCTAGCTTCTTTCTTTAGGGTTTTCACAGTCGACGCCGTTTGGCAGGGGGAGGGGGCTCCAGCCTCCGGCCACCCCTCTCCTCTCTCCTCCCCCCATTTTTCTTTCCTTTTTTATTGCTTAATAAACCTTGTGAGATCTCTATTCCCAACCTCTTCCTCTTTGTGAGGCGTCTCTTCCCCTATGGTGGAAGCTTGCTGGATTGCTCCTCCTCCCACAGGTGCCGGATCTGCCTTGGTCTTCTTCTTCGTTGCTCGCCGTCACTGTCTTCCCCTTCCCTCAACCAGATTTGTCTTGGATCTGTTTGCCTCCATTGTTCACAAATCAGATCTGGTTTGCCTCTGAGTATAAGGTGTATTTTTTTTATTTTTTTATTTTTTTTTTGGGAGTGTTTGTATAGAATCCATCGGTACTTTTAGGTGACTTACTCACTCTGTGGTTACAATCTATGACCTATCTTAGACAAGCTCTATAGTTGATTTTTTCGACCTCTGCTTTGCAGTATGAGCACGAGCACTTGTTGTGCGTTTGAGATTCTCATAGTTTTTATACATGTGTGCTTGTTTGTTCTGATTTTTCTTAATTTGGGGTAAGCCTTTTGTTAGATAGATTCCTGCGTAAGTGCCGTTTGGCTTCAGTAATAAAATTTCTTTTTGATCAAAAAAAATATATATATGGTCGTGATCTTTTCATCTCCAGACAAAGCACCAACCAAGTCAACTAGTTATACACATATTATTGAAAATAATTACTGTAATAAAAATTCATTTTATACAATATTTCTTATCAACAGTTCTTCAAGAAGGAAATTACACAATATTTTGCAACTAGTAATAATAGAAAAAGAAAGCAACCTCTCTCCGGTCCACAAACGGTATTATTTGGGTCAGTGAAGCTCATTGTAGATTTTAATTTAATAATTTGATCCATTCATTTTATAGTAATCATATATATAGATCATTCACATTAAAAATAAAATAAAAAAACTAAATTAATCTGATAATCATATTTAGATAATTTTATTAAAATTTTCATTTCAAAAATAGACGAGTGTGCTTTTAAAATAGGCGATCCATTTATTTGAAAGCAAATTTAGTAAAATTATATAGTTATGATTATCGAATTAACTTAATTTTTTTATATAAATAATCTACCCACAGAAAACTTCAAAATTAACTAATCGTATTACCGAAATAAAATCTATGGTGAGCTACACAGTCGTCAAATCCGCTTTGTGAGCGAGAGAGAATCTAAAACAAAAGAAAAATGATATATATAAACGAAATGCTCATAAAATTTTCGAATCATTAGATACAAAATAAGACACGGTCTCACATATAGACCCTACTATCTTTGTATCCATTGATAAGAAAATCCGACAAGAAATCGGTTTTTTGCATAACACTTATTGACTTTTAGCAATGGCCGTTGCCACCAGGAATGAAAGTGCATCCGGAAGGGCTCGGCGGTGTTTTGGGTTCTTTGCGAGGCTGAGCATCGAAAGGCCTTGTAGCTTCAACTGTTTGAGTGGCAATGGAAATGAAGAACATAACTAGAACCATCAACTGAACAATCTTCAAGAAAGCTTTCCAGAACAAGTACTCCATTTGCTCAATTTGAAGATAAAACATGAAGGCGAAAAGCTTTAGTTTTTTAGGAAGTAAAAGGTAGATAAGATTGTGGTTGTTGTTGTAAGTGTGGAGATCTCGTTGACAAGATTTGGTATTTATAAGTTTGAGGAATAGTGAATGAAAATAGGACACAGTTTCATGGAAGTTGATGCGAAAATAGTTCGAAAGAAACAGAGATATTGCAGCCATGCATGCATAATTTTAAACCATCAAGTTTACCTTCGGTGGAATTAAAATTTTTCATTTCATTTATAAGATTAATTCAAATTTAAAATTAATTGTTTACAACTATGATTTCATAGTTTTTAAGACTTTTCTTAATCTCGATCTTTAACAATTATTAATCATGAAATATATATTCATTCCACACATAAAATGAACAGGATTTAAAAATATATAAATAAATAAAAAATAGGGGAAATGAAGAGGATTTAGATGGTTATATAAATGGGCATTGCCAGGACCACACATTTGGGTATCCAAAAATTTTATACAGAACAATTGATTTGATGGTAGCACATTTTTGAATTAATAAATCCATTTTAATAGGTGGTTTGATTTAAAATGAATGAATAAACCTTAGTACCTTAGATAACCATCTACTACAAAAATAAATAAATAAATAAATAATTGTTTTGGAATGAATGATAGAACATCAATGAGTTAGTAAATTATTAGATTACAAATCAAAAGGTCACAATCTAGGTTGCAATCATTTTATTGACTCTAATTTTAAACTTCTGACATTTTTATTGTCTTAAGAGACAGTTACATGGATTATAATGGCCAATTATTATGTACATCTAATGTCTTATATGTCACTAATCACATTATTTAGTAGGCCCCAATCAATAAATGATACTCAAAAACAATATAAAAATATAATCACCTTAATATTTTATTGGAATATGGTATCAAACATTTCTAATTTTTAAAGTCTAAAAATAAACATTATATAAAATTTAAAAAAGAAATCCCTGTCATATAACCTACGAGTAATATTTGATTCATTAGAAAGAAAAAAAAAATAGAATAGAATAATTATTTAACATTGTAAAAACGATTCATTTCATAAGAGAGCATTATGAATAATAATTTCATTCAATTCTATCTCATTCTAGTTAATCAAATAGAGTATTAGGGTTGGTTTGACAAGTGACTTTTTTAGTAATTTTTTTGGTAAAATATGAAGTGAAAAAATTACAGTATTTCAGAATGACATTTTGAATTTTTATAAATAAAAAAAAACACTTACAAAAAATAGGGAGAAGGGAATTTTATTGCTCCGTATATTGCTCCATTTGGCAAGGGTTTTTGTGGCTATTTTAGTCACAAAAGACAAAATAGGCTATTTTAGCCACAACAAATAAAACATCATATCCAAGCCCTAATCATTATACTCTTCTCTTACAAAAAAAAAAAAAATCAAAAAGTCAAAAAATCCTTCTCCAATTAAGCTTTTTAGGCTAGGCTAAAATAATCAAAAAAGTCAAAAAATCAACCCACTTCCTAAACGGAAGCATAAAATTAAATGGATGAATTATTTTTGGGTACCCAAAGATGCGGTGCTCGGTTGAGTTGAATAAGCAATTCTATTTATGCGATGGAATTTATTTTTCAATGTGATATTTTATGATTGATTATGATATCACTTGTTAAGAATGATATTTTAAAAACTTGTTAATAATATGAAATTAAGGGTTCATTTGAGAATTATTTTTTATAATAAATTTTTAATTTTTTTTATTAAAAAAACTGTGTAAAAAATTGAGAATTATTGACAAATTTTTAATTTTTAACCAAAATATTTTTAGTTCCCAAACATAGCCTAACAGAAACTTGGCGGGGAAGTTTTGCCACCGTGACTGAACAAAAGGTCAATTGGTTTATGTGTTCCAATAAAAAAAAGTTGCCGCGTGGAGGCAGCACGAGAACACCAAAAAGAATTCCATGTCGGAGCAGTTATCTCAGTGATTCCCCCATATTTTCACATTTATTTACATATTTATTATATTTATTAGTATTTTAATTTACTAATTAAAAATAAATAAATAAATAAATCTTTCATTATTTGGAGTATTAGGCAATGTTCTGATAAAATAAATATTAGATATACTAGTGATATTACCAACTAATAAAAAATAAGAGAAATTACCCATAAGTGGGGTAATTTGAGAAAATTATTACATATTTATGATTTTAATTATTAATATTTATATATTTTATCATTTATTTGTAATTTTTTTTTTTTTACTTGTACACTGACATAAAATATTCCCTAAAAAATATCACATTGCAATAGTAAACTAGATAGTTGAGTTATTAGTTAGTAATAATATGATAACACTACATAATATGGTGCCAAGATTTGAGTAAGTTGATTCGGATATTCAGTTATTAAAATAAATAATAATAATTTGATGTCACTATTACACTTAATTTCTATTCACATACTTGAGGTAGCACGAGTTTAGAAGTAAAAACAACAAACACAACATCTTTTAGGTTATTTGGATAATAATATCTTCATCTTTTTGCAGCAAATTTTTTAGAGAAATGCTACAATGTGTACTTGTACATTATAAGAAAAGTTATGGTTTTTGTGTTTCCCCAATTTAGAGAAATTTTCCCTAAAAGATCCCGGTATAAGTTATTATGGATAACATAATGTGAATATAACACAAGATAATTTAATTATGAAATAAAATAGTTCTATGCCATTTTTTTTTTCAAAAAATATATTTAGAATCAAACATGATCTCAAAAGCATTGCAGGTACGTTGGAGTAAGTATATCATGTCGATTGAGATAGGCTCAAATAAATTTGAGAATTTAAGAAGTAAAGGAATTTGTGATTTTACTAGAAGAGTCTAGCTCTGTCAACACAACCAAAGTTCATTTAAAGAGTATATTCCTTGTTGTAACATAATTTAACAACAATTATTAACACATCATTGTAATTTTTCCATGAACAAAAGCATATAAATTAAATTAGTGCTACTAATATTAAAAAAAAATAACAAAATGGCATACATATACTTATATGCCTGTAGTATATTCTGTATTGTAAATATTGATGGAAACTCATGTTTGGCTTTCCAGCCCAACAACCCTGCACTTTCTAATGTTTATAATTATGCAATTAAAATTTATATATAAAACCGAATCGTGTGCAATTACAACTCCATGAACAGAGCCCACTAAGGAAGAAGGAGAGAAAATAGGCCACTATGAGTTTCCAGGCAACATCATATAAATACAATCTAATACAAAATTTCAAGACAAATTAGTTCTTAGAATTAATATATACACACAATTAATAAATTATTAATTCAAAATGAATTAAATATTATGTAAATTAAAATTTTGAAGAGTTTAGTGGTAATTATATCAGATTCGGATGTCCCAAAAGGACAGTGTAATTATATAAGACTTGTAGGGTTGACGTACAGAGGTGTTGTTTGACAAGTTGGTTTGTGGTTAAAATAGCCACAAAAGACAAAATAGATTATTTTAACCACAACAAATAAAACATCACATCCAATCCATAATCATTACATTCTTCTCTCACAAAAAAAGCCAAAAAAGTCAAAAAGTCCTTCCCAAACCAAGCTTTTTAGGCTAGGTTAAAATAGCCAAAAAAGTCAAAAATTCAAAAAATCAACCCACTTCCCAAACGGAGGCACAGTCCACATATGGGGTTTTGTAGGCCAATGTATTTTCCATGCAACTTTGTATAGTAATTTATTTCATATGATTGGTCGCTGCTAAAAAACTAAGCTTTCTTTTGACTTATTTTTATTTTTTAAAACCTTTGTGTCAATTTTTTTATATGGTTCTGCTACGTAGTTCGAATTTTTTGAGCTCGAAATCAGCCCGAATTCAAAACGATGTCGTTTTGATTTTTTTTCTTTTTTTTTTTGGCTGAAGAAGAACGAAGAAGAAAAAGAAAGAAAGAAGAAGAAGAAGAAAAGGAGAGGAGCAGAGTAGAGAGAGAGAAAGAGAGATCATCGCTATCATCAACCAAAAATCAAACCCACCCCAACAATCATTAACAAATTTTTTTTTTCTTTAATCATCAACAACAATCAACAATCACACAAAAAAAAAAAAAATCAAAATCAAAATCAAAATCAAGGGGACGGTTCTGTGTGTATACACAGATCATTAACAAATTTTTTTTTTTTTTTCTTTAATCATCAACAACAACCAACGATCACACACCAAAAAAAAAAAATCAAAATCAAGGGGACGATTCTGTGTGTATACACAGATCTGTGTGTATATAGATCGATTTTTTTTTTCTTTTCCTTTTCTCTCTGAAACAGAGAAGGGAGAGAAGAAAGAGAGGGGGCGTCGATCGGAGGCGGCAATGACGACGGAGGCGTCGATCGACGGGGACGATGGCGGCGGTGATCAGCGGCTGAGCCCCTCTCTCTCATCACCATCAACATCTACCTCTCTTCTTCCTTCTCTATTTCTCTCTCTCTTTCTCCCTCTCCCTCTTCCTCTTCCTCTTCCTCTTCCTCTCTACGTTTCAGACATAAAGGAGGGGAAAAAAGAGAAAAAAAAAAAAAAAAAAAAGGAAACTGCCCAAAACGACGTCGTTTTGGGCAGTCGGGAGATTTGGGAAAAAAAAATTCGGGGGGAAAATCATTTTCCTTTTTTATAATGGGTTTATATTAAAAACTATTCAGTCAATTTAAAAATCATATTCACCCAAAATAAAAAAATAAGCCAAATTATATGTATAAACAATTGGTCTATTTGTCTTTTTAATTTTTTTTCAAAAAAGCAAAATAATTTTCAAATTTTTTTTTTAGAATTGTCTAAACGAGACGGATATAAAATGCTAAAAAGATTTGGCATAACTTAAAAAAAAATAAAAATAATAAAAAATAATAAAATAATAAAAAATCACTAGATACAAAAATAAATCTAACTAAAAAAGTCTACTCATAAATCTAATAAGGTCACGTTTGGGGTGAGTGTTTGGACTAAAATAGTCATATAGGACAAAATATACTATTTTAGTTAAATAGAACAAAATGTCACTTCCAATCCAAAATTATTTTATTTTTTCTCTCATAAAAGTAAAAAAAAAAAAAAAACTAAAAATCTATCTCAAATGAAATTTTTAGCCCTAAATTAAAAAAGTCAAAAAGCCAAAAAACTAACTTACATTCCAAACCAACCTTAAAAGTACTGTGTGTATAAATAATTGGCAGATATATTTATGTGAGAGTTCATTATATGGTATCACCGCTCTTCTTAAGTTTCTCAATAAAAATAAAAAATAAAAAAATTTGCAATATCTTTTGTATATCTTGGGGTGTCAATTGGGAATTAGGATCCGTCCTTACATTTTCTCCTTATATTTCTTACTTGTAGGGCCATTAGGCCCACTTTTAGGCCCAATTTTAATAATTCGAACTGTTCATATTTTAAGATTTGTTCAGTATATCATACTTATAAAAAATCAAGTTGATCGGATATCAAAAAGTATGTGTTCGGAAAATTGTTTATTAAATTCTTTAAAAAAATAGTTTTCAGTTCGAGTTTTTCAAACACACGCTTTTTGATATCCGATCAACTTAATTTTTTACAGATATGATATACTGAACAAATCTTAAAATATAAATCGTTCGAATTATTAAAATTGAGCCTAAAAATGAACACAATAACCCTATAAGTAAGAAATGTAAAGAGAAATTGCAAGGAGAGGATCTCCTGATTCGTAAATTGGAGCCTTCCGCTGCAGCCCACAATTTTCGGTCTAAAACTTCGAGGCCAAGCAGAGAAGAGTAAAAAAAATCGGCCTAAAACTGGTTTTGGGACCCAATT
Source organism: Camellia lanceoleosa (assembly GCA_025200525.1). Lineage (NCBI taxonomy): Eukaryota > Viridiplantae > Streptophyta > Magnoliopsida > Ericales > Theaceae > Camellia > Camellia lanceoleosa. The sequence continues at coordinate 25,159,016 of CM045768.1, forward strand.
TTAAGAAACGCGTAGATCAAGTTATACTTGGACTGTTGGTGTTGGTGTAATCCGTATTACGTACGGTGTTGACTTGTTAATAATTCCTATTCCTTTTCTATTACTTACTATAACAGGAAACTTACGCCGCAGCCCAAATGGAGAGAGTTATTGAGTATTTTCTTAGAAGCTAACTGGTAATGCTTATTTTTTAAAGTCACACCTTTTAATTAATTAACAAGTTAAAAAATTATTATAAAAAATAAATATTCTTTTACTTTTTTTCATATTTTTTATTAAAATTAAAAAATCACTAAATAAATCAATTCTCAATATAATCTTAAATTGCGTGTGCATCACAAATAAATGAAAAGTTATGAGAAAATTATAAATCAGTTTGAAAGTAAAAAAATATTTATATTTTTATGGTGGTATAAATTTTGTGCACATACTGAACAAATTGTTTTTGTATTCAATGCAAGTTCTTACTGTATATTAGAGTTGTATCAAAAAAAATTTATAATAATTTTCTCAAAACTTATTAATTGGGAGTGGGAGAGAGAATGGGGAGGGAAAAGAGCTGCAACTAGGCAAAGTGGAAAAATCATATAGTTCATAATCATATTTTCAAATGAATTTCGTTTTGGTGGTTGGTGGTGGAGATAGTGTGGACATGATACTGAAGATGTTGAAATTCTCTGAGTTTCAAGTCCGCGTTCGGTCAAGTAAACAATTGCTCTACACCTGCTAAACACAAGCATAAAAGGAGTAATTGTTGAACAAAATACGTGATTTGTTTATGTAATATTTAAAAACAATTCGTTATATAAATTTATTAATTATTTTGATACCAGAAAATAGTTGTGGTTTACAATATATATATATATATATATATTTGAGATTTATGTGTAAATTTTAATAGGTAAACTTATTATTCAATAGATCATGTTATAATTAACAGTATTTTTCATCAAACATTATTAAAAAAAGTCGTTAATTGTTAATTTTCAGTGACAATTTAAAAAATTTATCACAAAAAGTCACTTATAAGTTTTAGCAATAGTTTAAAAAAGTCGTCACAAAAAATGTTACTAATTTTTAACTTTCAACGACAGTTTAAAAAATTTGTTATAGAAAAACATTACTAATTATAAATTTTAGCGATAATTTATAAAAATCTTGACAAAAAATATTACTAATTATCAATTTTTAACTACATATACAAAAAACATTACAAAAAATTATTTTTAGCGTTTTATGAACTTTCAATTCGGGCAATTCGGGTTTAACTCGGATCGGGCTTGGACATGCAATCTCAAGTTACAATTCGGGCCTGGACAGATCTCAGCATAACTTGAACTGGGCTTGAACAATCTCTCAATCCGACTAAACCCGCCCAAGTTGCACCTCTAATTTTTTTTATTTGATATATAGAACACTAGTGGATAAACAGTTTAGTACCGATTTTTTTTACCCACTTCTCTCTCTCAATTTCTCTTTTATTTGTTTATTATGAATGAATCAATTCTTTCTCTCAAAGTCCTATTTTTCAATTGGGTTCTAGATTTTTTTTTTTTTTTTGCAACCAAAAACTGTTTTTCCAATTCTCTCTCTCAATTTTTTTACTAAATTCTTTTTCTCTCTCTCAATTACTTTTTATATTATTTCTTTTTTCCAACGTAAGGTTGTCGTTTTGTTTTTTCACCCACTACTCTTTCTCTAAATTTTTCTTTGTATTCATTTAAAGAGAATGTCACATTAATTCCATGCTTGGTTTTGACTTTTAAAAAAATAGAAAAGACAAAATTAGTTATATAAGTCAATAAGACAAAATGTCACATCCAAACAATAATTAGTCATTTTTTCTCTCACAAAAGTCAAAAAAGTCAAAAATAAAAACCAAACGAGGCTAAAAAAGCAAAGCTAAAATAATTAAAAAGTCAAAAAACCAAACTATTTTAACTCTTTCCAAACAAAGACTTATATGTATAAATTGGTCTATTTGTCTTTTTAATTTTTTTTTCAAAAAAGTAAAATAAGTTTCATATTTTTTTTAGAATTGTCTAAATGAGACGGATATAAAATACCAAAAAGATTCAGCATAACTTTAAAATAAATAAATAAATAATCATTAAATACAAAAAGAAATTTAACTAAAAAAGTCTACTCCCACAAAAATCTAATAATTATGTGCATGAACCAATAAATCTAATAACTAGTATGTGTGTAAAAATAATTGGCAGATATATTTATGTGAGAGTTCATTATAATTATTTGGTATTTATTGTTAGCTTATGGTATCACCATTCTTCTTAAGTTTCTCAATTAAAAAAAAAAAAAAAAAAATTGCAATATCTTTTGTATATCTTGACTTTCAATTGAAGCCTTCCGCTTCAGCCCACAATTTTCGGTGTAAAACTTGGAGGCGGAGCAGACCAAAAAAAAAAAGGGGGGGGCTTAATTTTAAGTCACGCGTAGATCAAATTACACTTGGACTGTTGGTGTTGGTGTAATCCGTATTACGTACCGTGTTGACTTTCTAATAATTTTAACAGGAAATTTACGCCGCAGTCCAAATGAAGAGATTTTATTGAGTATTTTCTTAGAAGCTAAGTGGTAATGCTTATTTTTTAAAGTCATACCTTTAATTAATTAACAAGTCAAAAAATTATTATAAAAAAAAATAAATTACTCTTTTTATTTTTTTTCATATTTTTTATTAAAAATTAAAAAATCACTACATAAGTTAATTCTCAATACAATCTTAAATTACATGTGCATCACAAATAAATGAGGAGCTATGAGAAAATTACAAATCAGTTTCAAAGTAAAATAAAATATTATTTTTATGTTGATATAAGTTTGGTGCGCATACTGAGCCAATTTTTTTTTTTTTTGTGTATATTAGATTGTATAAAAAAAAAAAAAAAAATTTCTTAAAACTTATTAGTTTTCACGATCACTAAAAAGATAACTTACTAACTTATTAACTTAGAGTTGTATATTTAAAAGATAGCTTGATAAATATCAAATAATAAATGATGTTGAATAATATTTCAAGATTACTAAATAATCACTCAGAGAAAATTAAGAACTACTGACATGACATTACAGGGTATTCACATGTATTTAGATATGCACCAAATCATATGTAAGACCATATAATTAAACTATCAATTTAATTAAAATAATTAGACACATTCAATTAAATCTTAAATTTTTTTTATAACTAAAATAGATTTAAAAACAATAACTAACTACTTCTTTTGAGTCATTATTCATTAATACCTTAATTTTTTTATTTTAAAATTATTTACACTTTTTTCTCTCTCTTATCATTACAAAAATTTTTAGATTAGGACTTTCAATTTCAAAAGCCTTATAATGTTTTTATTTATACAGTAATACAGATGACTTAAAAATAATAATAAAAAAAAAGTTTAGATCTAATTTCATTATATTATATATTGAAAAATCCAAACTCAATTGTTCCGGGTTTTTTTTTTTGGTGGCTTTGTTGTTGGCTTATTTTTTACGTTTGGGAACATACTATTTTAGTAATATTTTAGTTTTTTGACTAAAATATGAGGTAAAAAAATTAGTATATTTAAAATGACTTTTTAATTTTTTACGAAAAGATGTGCAAAAAGTAGAGAGCAAACAGAATATTTGACTTTTTGGTATAGATTATAGACTTTTTTATTTTTTTTAGTAATTTTTTGACTTTCAGACTAAAACTGTTGCATGTCAAATGAAGGATAGTGATTTTTTTTGAAAAAATTTCAAAAAGTTTTAGGCTTCCAGTTTTTAATAGACAAGATGAATCAAAAAATTTTAAAATATAAAAAAAGAAGTCCAAAAAAGACAAAAATAAACAAAAAATAGTAGCTTTTTTAGACCTATTTTGGCTTTTTCAAAAAATATATATATTAGCATACGCCTGTGCCTGAAGGTACGGTGTAAATAATGTTGTAATCAAAATACAGTTGTAATTCATACATATCATATTAAAATTTATGAAATCTGTAATATTTTTTGATAAAAATATTGAAAAAATATAAAGAAATACTATTCTTTTTTAAAAAAATGTAACAATTTTACTTGTATCATACGCTTTATAAAATTCAAATAAAATAACAACTAAATAACCCAAAATTCCAGTGATGTAGCTCACTGAGAAGCACCAAAATACTCCAATTACCGGCAAACAAATAATTCTTCTATTGTTTATACCCATTGATATATATATATATATAATACTACCAAATAAATAATTATTATGTTGTTTAAGAATTTCAATTTAGTAGTTTGTCCAACAAACAATAAAAGCTAAATAAATTAAGATTCTAAAAATAAAAATAATAATAAATACAGTATTGTGATTAGGGCTGTGCAAAATACCGCACAATTCGTTAAAACTGCACTGATCCACATCTATTCGCACCGCTCTAACCGCTAACTGCGATTTAAACTTTAAAATTTGTAATTCGCCAACTGAACCGCTCCGTTCCGCTATAGTTAATACATATATATTTTTTAACCTCTAATGAAATATCAATGTAAAAATGAGTGTGAGAGAGATTTAAGATATAAAATTTATTATAAATTAGTGGTTATATATATGAAACATATTATTTAAAATTACATTGTGTTATATATCTAAAAAATATTATATAAATTAGTATTATATATTACGCAAATGTATGATAATTAGTTAGAATATTCTTTAATCCGCCAAAAATCGCCCAAACCGCAAATTGTCAATTTGCTAATCCGCCAACCCGTCATTCAGTTTGTAATTTTACTCTCAAACCGTCCAAACCACACTGCTCACACCCCTAATTGTGATTTCTCAAAAGTCGTGGAATTTTCGAACCCCCTTCCCTGGTTGGTGGTGGGTCATCCAATGCTCTTGACTTCACTCTCTATCGCTTTTCCTGCTTGCTTTTTCCATCCAGCCAATCACATTCTGCCCGCATGGTCTTCGTTTTGATAAACCAATTTCTAGAACCTTTAAAGCTTACAACAACTTGAAAGTGCTCAAAAAGTTTAACTATCCTTGACAACAATCATAATTTATCTGGCAATAGATTCTAACACCTTCAGATTTTAACAACTTTAAACTATTGATTTATCTAGCAATAGATTCTAACCAGGCAAGTCTCCAAGGTTGGTTTGGAGGTTTAAAAATGTATCACTCATAAAAGTAATGTGTCACCTAGTGTATATCCGTGTCTAAATTAATTATAAAATTAAAATATAATTAAATTTAAAAGTATTGATTTAAAATGTAATTTATCAAATTTATTGACTTTGAAATGAATTTTGTAAAAGTACCCAAACATAAATACACCCCAATAAAATTAAAGTAAAAAATAAAAAATATAATTTATTAGAAGAATTTGAAGTCAAAATTCTATTAATAAAAAAACTCTTCTTTTTAAGTTTTGAACAAATCACACGACTCCCATTATTTCTCCTCTCTTTCTCAAAATTCACTTTTATGAGCATTTTTTTAACATAACCTAATTTAAACTTAATTGAAATTTTGAGTTTAAATTTATCTACACACGCACACACAAAAATTATACATAAACATAACTCATAAACTCAAATTAAACTCAATTTTCATACAAATTTAAATTCACCTATTTTTTTTAACAGAACTCAATTTAAACTCCATTTAAATTTTGAGTTTAAATTTATCCACCCAAAAAAACTAACATTTTCTACAAACATTTTTCAAAAAGAGTGGATTTATAAAAAAAATTTAACCCACTTTTTTTGTGTAGTGTTGTACTGAGTGACCCCCTAACCTCTCTGTACTGTCTCTCACTCATTGTCCCTCTCTATCTTGCCCACTTTCTCTCTCTAATCTCTCCAGAAAGGTCTATCTTTCTCGTTCTCTCCTCTCATAGGAAATCAACACCCATTCTCTCTCTTTCTCATTCTCTCATTTCTTTCTCAGTTTTAATGTTTAAAAAAACAAATCTTAGAAAAACAAATAGAAACCCAAATCTTAGAAACACAAACCAAATTGATGTATATCAAGTGTGATTCCATTAAATTTATGGATTAAGATTTAGAAAACACAAACCCAAACATCCATGCCCCGTGGGGTACCAAAAGGAGGCTTTTAGCCCAAACCAAAAATACCAAAAAAATAACCAATATAACCAAAATAACACACAAAGGTTGATTATCCAACTACTACACATCATTATGCATTATGAGCAAACACCTACTGAGACAACGTGTCCAGGCTTCGTTTTATCATTTCCTATAGTACCACCACAAGCATTTCATACTCTTTCCAATTTTCTCGGGTTGCCAATGGATGCAATTGGAATTCCAAATGCTCATCTGTAAGCCTAAACAATCTAATTTTGTTAATCAAAAGATATCAGACAATTATATTGATCAATATACCACAGGAACAAGCAATCAAATCAAATCTGCATGATTGACAAAATATGGATGCTAACATCCATCACAACTTCTACAATAAAAAAATTTATGCAGTAGACAACAGCAAAGTAAGATGGAAAACCAAAATGCAATAATCACTATAAAGTGTGGCAGTGTAGCTATACACAATTCCCAAAACAACTCATCTTCATACATTCTTTTTAAATTCATAGTTTCATACATCTTTCTTAATATCATAATTGGAAAGAGAAAAAAGAAAGTTCATAGATATACACATATAAAATCCAAAAATCATGGCCTTATTAAATATCGTAAAGATCTTTGGTGAGATTTTTTGGAAAAAAATGCCAAATCTTCCAACATTTTCAAACTAAAAGCAAACCCCTCATGTCCAATTCAAAACCAATTGATTATTTTAACAAATCCAAACACACACAAATCCAAACCCATTTCAAAAACTCATCTCTCTCTTGATGGTGGAGGATGGAGACGCCGTGGCGGGAGAAAAAATGAAAAGTTGCTATCGGTGGAGATCGGAGGTGACACAGTGATGGAGGTGACGTAGTAGTGGAAGCGACGCGACAGTGGAGAGTTCCTGTTGGTGGTAGCCGAAGGGGAGGAAGAGGGAGAGGAAAAGAGAGACAGAGATCTCTAAGGAGAGAGAGTTTGAGACCTAAGAAGTTTGGAGAGAGAGAGAGAGAGAGAGAGAGAGGAGAAGTGCAAATTTGAAATGGAAAATGCGCCTCTTGGGTTTGTCTTCGGTTGGCAAAGGAGAGAACGCGGAGTGACAAAAAAAATAGGAAAAGGGAGGTGGGTGGGATGTAGGAGAAAGTTAAGGGGATCATCTCAGTTGTCCATCCAAATACAGAAATGAATCATAACCATTAAAATATCCTAGTAGGACAATTGTCTCTAGGATAAATTCAAAAACCCTCTTCCCTTATTCTATAGATACATATATATATATTTGAGATTTTTCAAAAAAAAAAAAAAACTTTTTAGATTTGATACAGACCGAAAAGATAAAAAATTTTGACATAATTTTAAAAAAATTCCTAAATTGTTTTTAAAAATAAAATAAAATAAGAGATGACTTTTTTATTTGTTCCCAAACAACCACGACTTAGAGCTCCAAACAAGCCCATCAGGATGAGCCGAAGTAGACCATTTGCGGGGCCGAGACTAAGTTGGGCGGCAATTAAGGCCTAAGCTCTGGCCTTTATTTATTACTATTAGCATCCTCAGGCGACCGAAGTCCATTTAATATTCAAATGTGATAATTATGTTCTATGCTGCTAAACGGATCGGATACCTGTGCAAATTTGAATATAATCCGATTAGAAAATTTGTGAATATCACATATTAGTTGTAATTCGAATCCGATATTTCTCCGATATTAATTTGATATGTTTCCAATACCCCAATATCTATCCTGGCCCAATTTAGTTTTTATTATAAAAAAATTAAAAAATTAAAATTACTTTAAATTATTTCTTAGGAACACAAAATAATCAAAACAATAAATTGGATTGGATTCGATATTGTTCAATTAAATCCGATTACACATAAGATTTGTCATATTCATGTCTATCATAATATTAAATCAAATTTCACCTTATTGATTTTGAATTTTTTAGAATAGAGTTACCTAAAGTGCGCATGGATCGGTATAACTTAGGATAAGATTAACTCATGTTTCATGTGATTTCAACAATGATGGGTTGGTGTGTGGTTGTAAATCTGAACATTTTTTTATTTTGTGCTACACATATATTGCATCTAAATCAAAACATTTTTTTTAATACTTAATTAGTATAATTACCCGTGCATATAAATAAATAATTAAAAACTAATTTTTAAAACTAAATAATAATCCAAAAAATTTATCTTCAATATTTAGTAAAAATGATTTAGAATTAATTAAATTTTATTCATTTTTATCATAGTTACATATAAGAGATTTTTTTTTTCTTATGTCATTATTTGTGGGAATTTTTATTGATAAATCATATTTAGAAGTGTTCTACCTTAAGAAGTTCATGAAATAATTTTTTAACTCACTTAGTTTCATGTATGTATACTTTTATTCCATAAAATCATTTTTCTTGATTTACACTATTTTCTTGGACTCTTATGTCCTTATATTTAATATTGATATTTAATATTAATATTTAATGTCTCTAAACCCTAAATCAAAAAAGCTCCCTTTCATCAAACTTTAATGTTGATATTTAATGTCCCTAAACCTTAAACCAAAAAAGCTCGCTTTTTATCTAACTTATTAAAAAATTTGATAATCTTATAAAATGGACACCTTTCCGGAAGGTTCTTTAATGGTTTCAAAACCCTGAGAATTCTCTCTCATCTGATGTAAACATTCACAACACATTTTTGAAAAATTCTCTCTCATCTAATGTAATAATGTGAACGTTCACAACATGTGAACATTCATATTTTTAAGTAATAATAATATGTTATTTTCCCCTTTTTGTGATTGTGATTGTGATTGCTATTGGTATTGATGGTGTTCAAAGGATGTGAACCCTCTGTTTTTTGTTTTTTGTTTTTTTCAAAAAATAATAAAATGGTGGTTTGATATATTATTGTCTATGTGTGTAGCTAGTGTTGTGATGTGAGCACTCACATCATCTGTACATTCTTATTTACATCATGTTTGATTATCCAAAAAAAAATAATGGTGTGTGGTTAATGCATTGTTGATGTTGTCATGTTCTTGTACTTTCTCTCTCATCTGATGTGAACGTTCACAACACCTTTCGAAAAATTCTTTTTCATCTAATGTAGTGATGTGAATGTTCACAACATATGAACATTCTTATTTTTAAGCAGTGATGATATGTTATTTTTTTCTTTTTGTGATTGTGGTTGCTATTGGTGTTGATGGTGTTCAAAGGATCTGAACCTTTTATTTTTTGTTTTTTTTTTTCAAAAAATAATGAAATGGTGGTTTGATATATTATTGTTTATGTGTGTAGCTAATGTTGTGATGTGAACATTAACATCATATGTACATTCTTATTCACATCATATTTGATTATCCAAAAAAATAGTAGTGTGTGGTTAATGCATTGTTGATACTGTCATATTTTTGTACTTTGTAAGCTACAATGTTATTAATGTGAACCTCGACATTACCATTGTGGACATTAACATTTATACGTGGATATAATATGAAGATTATCATTGAAAAGTATCCATTATTACTTTGTCCATTTTTTTACCCCAATGCGAACTTTCATACATGTCACTATGATCATATTGATATAACATTGTGAATATTAACATTTGTATGTGGATATAACATGAAGATTACCATTGAAAAATATCCATTTCTACTTAATATTGTCCATATTTTTGCCCTAATGCAAATTTTCATGCATGTCACCATGATCATGGTGTCTTTCTCTATATTCTAGAATTCATGTGAACATTCACATTTGTATGTTTTATTATGAATGTGTACATCATGTAATTGACAACACAATCACAAAAATTTATTTTCAAATTATTGTGAATATAATGACAATCGATATCCTTATGTATGAAAACTACCAAAATATAATAACAATCAACATTAAATATCAACATTAATGGGAGCAAGAGAGATTAAGAGTGTTTTGATCTTCTTACCTCAAATAGGACCTAATGGACTAGTCAAAAAGAATATGGATTGAATGGAATAAAATTCTTAAAAAGGGGATTTATTAAAAAAGCTCCCTTAATTGTGTGCTCTAAGTTCTTAATAATAAATATATGTCATAATTTAAGTGGTAAAAATTAAAAAATAAATCACAAAAAGTATATACATTTCGTCTTATGGGTTTCGTAAATTTAGTTTACCATATGATTGTGGTAAATTACATTTATCAATATAGTAATTTTTTCATATTTTGTGAAGTCTAAAAATTATAATTTGTCTTCTGTTATGAGATTTACGTAAAAATGAATTAGGATTCACTTATGATATTGAATTTGAGCTTAACATTAGATTTATGCCAACTTGTCATTCACCTAATAATTAAAAATTGTCTTATTATGTTCCCAACTTTTATGAATCATTTGATCTATCTACTTATTAAATTAGTAAATAAATATTTGTAAATATTTTTTTTAATAAAAATAAGAAATATGGACTTATTTTATGCGTACTTATTAAAAAGTTTGAACTATAGTTTAAAAGAAAAAAAAAAACTATATATTTATGTTTAAAGCAATTAAATGAATAGTCATATATATATATACATATATGTATAAAAAAATTATTTAAGATAAAGCCACCCTAAATTGTAGGTCATATTCTAATCCTAATATATTTAAATTATATAATAGTTTATCAATTCGTGATTGATATAAGCTAATTTGAAGATTCTAATATTGGATTAAACACTAAAAAGTAGCCAAGAAAATTTAGTTCAAGTCGATTTTTTTTTGCCAATAATTCTTGATTTAAGCCTAGTCCTTAGAGAATCATCTAGTTCATATCAAATCCATGAGTTAGTAGACCAACCTATTTATTTAATTTTTAATTAGTAAATATATATATTTTTTAAATTTATAACAAAAATTAGAAATATGTACATATTTGTTTGGTATATTTATTAAAAATTTCAAAATTAATTAAGAAATTATGTACTTATTTTTGAAAGGATAAATTACATTGGTAATCCTTATATTTTAACTCTTGTATTATTTTTGCCCTTGCAATTTTAATTTGCTCAATTTTGAATCTAAATCTATAATTTTGTCTCAATTTGGTCCAATTGTTATAATTGCTAGTGTTTTTTTTTTATTTATTGAAAATACACACATAAGTAGCATATGTTATACTTCTGTAGACAAAATTATAAACTTATTCAACTCAATAAGTTAATCTCAATCAACTCAATAACTATTTTCTTTTAAAAATCTTAACTAACATTATCAATTGAACCAAATTAATACAAAATCTAAAATTAAAAGTAAAAATCAAACTAATTGAAATTACAGAGACCAAGTTGACACAAGAAACAAAATACGGGGACTATCGATATAATTTACCCTTCTTAAAATATGTCTAATATTGATCGTATCAATATTGAGATAGATTTATATCTGAAAAACTATTTAAGACCAGATTAGATTAGAACCTGAATAAAAAATTAATGGCTTATTAAAAATATTTAATAATTATAAATTCAAATTTGATCAATTTTTCATTTAAATTTTTTCATAGAATTAGGTGGTTTGATAATTTTAATTTATAGTTCAAATTTTTCATTATATTTTTTTTTAAAAAAAATTATAATTATATATAATTATATTTTCTTTTGAAATTTCCTTTTCAATCTCAAATTAGTTATAACTTGAATTTGGATAAAATTTATTTTTGACTTCTCATCTACAAAAACTAACAATAAACATAAATTAATTTTTTGAACATTATAAAAAGGTAAATAAGGAAATGTATTATTAATAATAATAATGACAAAACATATTTTTATTTATCATGTGGCATCTCACCACTGCGTTGATAATAGATATTAATAATAAAATTTATTACGATAATACAACAACAATAATATATTAAATGATAAGTAACATATGATCACAATAATTTTTTATAGTTATACAAAACTACCCAAAATTATATATAAAAAACAATATATGGTGCATATTCAATTTTTATATGGTAAAATTCACACTTAATCTCAACCACACATTAGTTTTCTAAATAATTTCATCACCCAAACTATCTATTATTCTTTTACTATTCATCTTTTCAAAATCCAACCAAACAATGCTCTGACCGAGTTCATCATCACCCTTGTTGTTACCATGCTCACCACCTCCACTAACCATTATGTAACTCCGGTCTAGTTTTTTATCTTTGTAAATATATAAAGACAATTTTATGGAAACAAAAATGTATCAATAGAGTTTAAAGAGTTAAAAATGAAAAATAAAAAAATGCGTGATTTTAAGTTTTCTTATTCCATATATGGGTGTTAAATTTTTAATTTTAAATCCATAAATTACGGAATAGTGTTTATTATTTAAAATTTTATTTATTGATGGGCAAGTCAATTAAATGTTTTTAATTTTTTACAAATAAAAAATTTGAAAATTTTGTTTAAGAAATTTAAAAAATGGCCAAATCATAAAGAATAATATAAAACAACTTATTCTATATAAAAAAAAACCCATAACTATATTATCAATTCACATATATCAAAAGAAATAATAACAACAATATAAAAAATACACAAACATCAACCAAAAAAAAAAAAAACTTTAAATCAACTCCCAAAACAAAGATAGTTAACAGATATATATTTATTATCAATTTAGTTGGAAAAAAATACATTAGCAAAAAAAATTCATATAGAAAAAAAAAATACTCACACGAAAATATAAATTTACAAAAAAAAAAAAAAAATACAAACAAACAAACTTGAAATAAGTTTGGACTATTAGCAAAAGAGAGAGCCATTGCATCATTACATTTGGGGAGGAGTTGGGCCGGTTGAAAAAAAAGATCAAATATTGAATATTTTAAAGAGGGAATTGTATTAAATTTTTAATTTAATTGGGTTATTTTTAAAATTTTAGATTTATATTATTTTCAAAAAAGGTGATAGAGGGATGAAAGTGACTTATTATATTATTTTGAATTTTGAAATTCAAAATCATAGATAATTAGTGCTTTTTTTTTTTTATTTGAATTGTTTTGTTAAACATTATTTTTTAAAAGAGTGAGGGTAACTTATCATATTGTTTTGAATTTTAAAATTCAAAAATGTAGATAATTAGAACTTTTTTGTTTTTGGATTTTTGACTTAAGGAACTAACCAATAGTTTTTTTTTATTTCTTTAAAAATTAAAAAATTAACAAAATTACTTTGGGAGTTTAGAGCTTCCACAATTATTGTTCTTAAAAATGCCATTTTCCTTTGAATTGTTTTGTTAAACATTATTTTTTAAAAGAGTGAGGGTAACTTATCATATTGTTTTGAATTTTAAAATTCAAAAATGTAGATAATTAGAACTTTTTTGTTTTTGGATTTTTGACTTAAGGAACTAACCAATAGATTTTTTTTTATTTCTTTAAAAATTAAAAAATTAACAAAATTACTTTGGGAGTTTAGAGCTTCCACAATTATTGTTCTTAAAAATGCCATTTTCCTTATATATATAGATTTTAAAATAATTAAGTTAATAATAGAGCCTATCAGTTTATTTTATTTATTTTTTGATACAAGCTCTGTTTTTGAAGTATTGGAAAACAATAATATTTTATTGATTTTTACAAGGAATAATAATATGACATTCTCTTTAAAAAAATATTGACAAAAATTTTCATTTTCTAATTATAAACTAAAATAACGAATCTTTATAAAATCATGAAATATTATTTTGTAAAATTATATTTTTTCCATCAAATTATGATTATAATCATCTCTAAAAATATATGTAATTAATAATTTAAGAATAAAATACAAAAATTAGTGATAACTGGGGAGATTAACAATTTCGAATATATCAGAAACAACCTAACTTCAATCAGTCCATCTAAACTAGAGTAAGAGCTATAAGCAAGCCCGGTGGACTCAATCAGGAGTAGCCAAACTGGACCCGTAACTGGGCCAAAACTTTGATCCGTATGAAGCCCAACATTGGTAGACCAAGTCATATGGTGTACCGATCCATGGAAAAGCTAGCCTTCAATTACTGGTCATTCTTCATGAGTACCGCTAAAAGCACCCTTACACCTAAGTTAGAGTGGATGATGTATCAATTAAAAGTGCACTATTTAACACCAACCTAGAATTAGGAGTGTAGAAATGACAGGAGACTGTAGGCAGTTTGAAACCCGCCCACGGCCTAGGTTAGGCCCGGTCTAATTAGGCTCGAGCCCGAAACCAACCCGGGGATTCTGGGCCTAGGCTTGGGCTATCATTTTGAAGCTTAGCTCGATCCATCAGTCCGCTCATAGCTCACTCAAAACTCGGTTCGAGGCTCAGCCCGCCCAAGGCCCAGTGTCATTTTTGGTGAAAATAAAAATTATTCAAGCTCTGACTAAGCTTGAGCCCAGGCCCAGGCCCAAGCCCAACGGCCTGTCTAAGGCCCAAATACTCCCTGGGTCTGGGCTTATTTTTTTGGCTTGTGGATCGATCGCCCAACTTCGAATTTTGGCAGAGCGCGACGAGACGATATGGCTCAAGCCATTGCTGAGCTTGCTCGGGCAGAATGGGCCGAGCCAGGCTGGGCCAAATTTACACCCCTAGAATCTATGTATATAAGTAAGATACTACTAGAAAAGTAACTTTTTGCAACTAATTTTTTCGATGGGTTATTTAACAGTCACAAAAAATAATATTTGCAACATCAAATTAGAGACTGATTTTCTCTTTTGTTTTTGCCCCTTTCTAATACTTATGCCCTAACTCTTTTCATTTTCACTTTCATGACAATTCACAAACAAAGATCTTTGTCTTACTTGTCATGGTCTCTCTCTCTCTCTCTCTCTCTCTCTCTCTCTCTCTCTCTAAGATTATGATGAGAATCAGCAAACAACAATGTCGGAGCCACTAGGGTTTGATGATCAAAACCAACAGAGATCATCTGCATTCGGGCTTCGAGATGCCAGCCTTGATTCTGTCATCTTCATCGTCAAGTCCAACTTCAGCCTCTTCTTTTCCACTTCTAGTAGCGTCGATCGTTGCTCCTTCACTTCCGATGTTTATAATCACGACTCTTTCGTCTCTTAACTCACTCAGGTTCCTTTTTTTTCATTTCAGTTTTATCTTCCAAAAAAAAAAAAGAAAAGGATTGCGAGTTTGATTTTTGATTGATTTATTGTTCAAGTTACATATTGTTTTGGATTGGTATTCACTTTTGGCGACTATGCTGAGATTGTTATTCTTTCAGAATTGATAGAAACTGATCTATTGTTTAAGGCGATGAATTTGATTTTCAGCCCTAGAATTTGAAATTTGTCGATTTCAAAGAGTTAAAAAACTTCAATTTGAACTAGCATTTGGCAGGACATGATCTGCGTGAGACTTCGAGTAGTCGAAATTCAGATCCAAACAAGTCCATAGGACACAGGAAGAGTCGCCTAATCAGAAGAGTAGAAAAAGAAAAAGGTAATCTACAACTCACTTTTAGGATTAAACAAGGAAACAACGGTACGAACTCTCTCGGTCTCTCTCAATCTCGTTTTCTCAATCTCGTGCTCTCTCTCTTCATGGTTCTTTTGAAATCTCTATTTTTTATTCATTGTCACTTAGACCGCCCCTTGAATTGATATCTCTAGAACAACACAAAATCAATATTTTCAGGTATTTCAGCATCTTTTTCCCTCTCTCTATAAATATTCTTTGTATTTTGTAGTAATTTATGCATATATATTTATTGAATTTGAATTTGAAATTATTAATTTTTTATGTGTAATGGAGTTTGATCCGTTGGTGATTTATGTATGGTTCTGTGTTTTCTACACTAATATGTCATTATAGATTGCTATTCATCTACTTCAATTTAATTTTTTCCCATTTTAATGAAATAAGAAATTCTTAGCTAAATTGAAATGGCATCTGGTAGATGCTTAGTTCACATTGATGATGTGTTAGTGATATAGTATATATTCAAGTTTAGGTTCCTAACTACTATATAGTTAGATATTGGATATTTCCATTGGTAGTGTTCTTGCTTGTAGTCTATTTTACTTTAAGTATTGCTTAGGGTGTTGCTCGTGTTCTATCACAGTTATATACAAATGATGAATTTTCAGAATTCTATTAAACCTAAACTAGTTTTAAAGGCATTTCTCCAATTTTGTAAGATAAAAAATAAAGTATGGCCTTTGTTTTTGTATGAAATTGAACACAGTTGAAGAAATAATTTTGAAATTAGGAGGGCTTGAAATTGATATGAGAATAGTATTTAAGCTAGTTATTGATGACTTTAGAATATAATTACATTTGTGTTTGGAAACTGCTATAAAAAGATGGGAGCTATTTTCTCATTGGGTAGCTGCAATGACCGTGCAAAACAACTTCATGCTTCTCCTAAAGGTTCCTCTTCTATTTTTCCCTCCTTATTCTCATGACTTTGGAACTGAAGGATGCTACTGCTTTATATGGGTAAATACTATTTAACAATATTAGAATTTAGAGTCACAACAGCAAATTATAAGTGATATGATGTTATGAAGTTTCTTTCCGGATTAGTTTAAGGGAAATAACATTTTTCAACATTTTCTTTATTGTGATTGGCAGTTAGCTCCAACATGCTACTTAAATTTCTAGTTCATGATATAGTAGTATTACTTTCTTTTTAATTATTAACAAGAAAAGCTTAAAGGAATATTTAAATCTTAAGCTTAATATGTCATAGACCAATTTCATAATGGCATTGTTGATAGACTAAAACGTTTAGGGAAGCTGGAAGCATTTAAAAGAAAGGATCGATTGACCCACAAATTTTGTCGAAGGTGGAGTTAATTTTTAAATGCATTTTGTGTAGTGAAGAACATAGCAATTGATTTGGAGTGGTTAGTGATTATTTACAGACAGAGCTGGCATAATCTTTTGATAACTTTCCAAATTATGCAGCTTGTGTTTAAGCTCCAAATAATAATTATTTTCATAGGTTACATTGCAAGGTTTTGACCCAACTTTAACAGAATTTTTTTTGCCTGGCTGCATTTTTACCTATTCTGGATTTGAGTCAGTTAAAATATATGAACCTTCGGAAAGATTGAGTAAAGGGGGGCTCAAGTTAACTCCATTTTAAAATTTTATCATTCTATTGTATATAGAATCGGAGGATGTACGAGCTTGTCTCCCTGCCCTACCATCCTTAAATTAAAAAGGCTTTCGACTACTGCAGAACCTTACAAAGTACAAACACTCACTTGCATACTAATTTCCTTCCAAACTAATTTAACTGATTCATGAGTGACATGTTTGATTAAAGGAAAACTCTTTTCACAAATTTACCTATTGGCATACTTTTGCTTGTGTTTTTTAAAGATGTTAAAAATTTAATATGCATTGTTTGCCCTTATCTTTTATTACATCTTACCTTTCTAATCTATATCTGTTGTGCATTTCTTGTCTTGCACTTTTATGCGCTACATGCAGGAAAGCTGCTAACTGCACTGATATGTGAATACTTGGACTGCGCACAACTAGACCACACACAAAAAGTTTATCTACCAAAGTGTAATTTGGTAATCATGTACTGTCCAATAATGTTGCCAAATTTATTACAATAATTTTTATATGTGTTTTAGTCACCTTCTAATTTTTCTTGTAATGGATTTGTATTAATAAATTTATTACAAAGTATTGCAACAGTGACTAGAAGTACCAGTGGTGTGGTTGAAAAAAATAACATATACCAGTAGTAAAGGCTTGACAAAGTGCCCAATCACGAGCAAAAAAATATATTTTTTACAGTAACTTTTTTTTTTTATAAATTTTTTCTGTAAATTTTTTTTAGTGTAGCAAGATCGAAAAGTTATTTAAATAAAAACAATAAAAAAAATATTAAAAAAATATTTGACAAACTAGTCCTAAAGCAGTTAATTTTGACGAGACTTAAGTCTATTTTGATAAGTAAATTAAAAGTTAATTTTTTAATTTTTTAATTTTTTTTAAATTATATCATTTCTTTATTTTTTTATTACATATTTTTTAAAGAAAAATTAAAAAAAATTAAAAAAATTAATTTTTAACCAAATACTCAAAACAACCCTTATTTCTGTCGCCCCAATTACTTTTCTCCCACGGCTTCGTCTCATATTTCGATTTATTTATTAATTGATGGATACAAAGGTCAAGTTTAGCATCTCCTTAAAAAGATAAAAAGTTAAAAATTACTCAAAAAGTTAAAAAATTATTATTATTTATTAAAAAGATATTAAAAAATTAATTTTTCACACATTTATAAAACTCAGCAATCATGTATTTTCAGCGCTGTGCAGCATTTGTTAAGAAAAATTACACAATTTTGGTGCAATTTTCACACACTGTTGTTTAGCCTGTGGGGACCCATCACGAGTCTTGTTTTGATAATTTGAACCGTCTAATGTGTAGAACCCGTCGAGTACTATATGTTTATAAAAATTCACATTGATCGGATATCGATAAGTACATGATCAAATCAGTTTTGCATAAAAAAAAAAGATTGTGTCATAATTAACGATTGAAAAAAAAAAACAAATCTAATAAGATAGCTATCGATATCCGATCAACGTGATTTTTTAAAAGCATATAGTACTCGACGAGTTCTACACATTGACGGTTCAGATTATCAAAATGGGACCTGTGATGGCCCTCACGAGCCGAACAAAACCGTCCAGTACAATGCTCAAAAAGTAGCCAATAATTTTTTACCATCAATTCGGCTATGCAGATTGTACGGCTGGACAACACACATTTCTAACATTCTCCTACAAACTTCTTTATACAATTTTTTATATACATTTTTTCATAAAAAGTCAAAAAATTAACCCAAGCATCTATATTTTTTTTTCAATTTTTTAGTCTAAAAATACAAAAAGTATACTTATTTAGGACACCTCAAACAATTCCAAAATCTTGTAATAAAATAAAAAATATTAAAAAAAAAAAACTAGTGTGCACACTTTGCAGTAGGAGTGGACAAACGTTGCATTGGATCGGGTTTAGTCAGTACTATATAAACATCGGGCCTTTATATCTATTTAAGCTTGGTCTAAAAAATAATTATAAATCCTCAATTCATTCATCGGGTTTAATGTTAAAAATAAATAAATTTAAACATTATATAATTAAGTTTAATCACATATTATATTACTTAAATAAATATATTGATATCATTATAAATTAAAAGATTTTATTTATAAATTTAAGGATTTATTAAATAAATTCAATCACACATCACCACAAATGTGAGTTCTAATAAAATCAATAAAGATAAAGTTTAGATACCAACAAAAAATATATTTTAATGTATTATAAATAAGTAATTAATTTAATAATGGGCCGAGATGGGTTTAAAGTATAAATTTTAAACACAAGTTATTAATATTTTGGGCCTGAAAATTTTGGCTTAACATGATGCTATGGGTTAAAATAATATTTCCAAATTCTAAAATAATATTACTAGATCAGACAAACTAAACGGATTAACGGGCCGATACCTACCCCTATACTCAACTTATTTTGAAGTAGTAATTTATTTTACCCTAATTCATTTTCTCTCAATTTGGACCCGTCTTTAATGCCAACCACAAGTAAAGATATGAGAGAAAGATATAAGAGAAAAACATGTTAAACTAACATTTAGGCCTCGTTTGGCAACTATCTTTTTTAGCCAAAAAGTTACTAAATTAGCCAAAAAGCCAACAACCCATACCAAAAAGTCAAAGATTCTCTTTTCTCTCCACTTTTTGCACATATTTTCGTAAAAAGCCAAAAAGTCATCCCAAACATACTAGTTTTTTTGAGTGACTATTTTAGCCAAATAACCAAAAAATTACTAAATTAGCCTGTTCCCAAACGAGGCCTTAGTGAGATGTTTTTGTTCCATTTGATATATATAGTACTAGCATATTAGGGGTGAAAGAAAAACCGGAAGGACCCACTAAACCGACCGAACCAACCAAACCGAACGATTTTCGGTCGATGTCTTAAGTTTTCAATCATTCGGTTCGGTTCGGTTTATGTTTTTCTGTACATTCGGTTCGATTTACGATTTTTAGTTTTTTGAACCGAACCGCACCGAACCGAACCGACTTATATAATATTAATAGGCCCAAAATGTGAGGCCCCAAACCTATGTAGAAATTACATGGCTTGAGTCCAAATTTTATGCAAAATAGATAGAAATATAGGCCCAAAATGTGAGGCCCAACCAGGAAAAAAAAAAGGCCAAAAAAATCGAAAAATTGAAAAAACCGCACTGCACCGTAATAAACCGAACCACGCCGGTTTATGTTATTTTCTGGGCAGTTCAGTTCACAAATATGCAAAACCGAAATCATCGGTTCAGTGCAAAATGAGTGAAAAAACAGACCGAACCAAACCGATTTCACTCCTATAGCATATCACCCGTGCTATGCACGGGATTGAATTTAAAAAAAAAAAAAACTATTCATAGTTATGGTAACCATATTTTAAAATTGTTAGCATAATATATATGTAATTTTAAAAGAAAATGTTGACATTGCATAATTAAAGTAATAAAAATAAGAATTTATTACATTTGTTCGAAATTTACTGAATAAATAAAACAAAATATAACTAAAATCTAAATTATTGTGAGCCATCCATCAGCATTCCTGCATTGTCAACATGATAGTTGCTGTTATAATTAATGAACAACACATCTATTATATATTTATAAAATGTTATAAAGTAAAAATGTTATACTTACATATATATATATATATATTTACCTTCTGAAAGGTATAGACATTCTTCAGACCAATCTATATTTAAAACAAAGGCCACACACGGTGCACAATCTAGATTGAGAGAAGTTATTATAAGAGATAATGCATTAAAGTGTTATTATGAGGGGATTTTGACCAAATCTCTCAAAAGGCTTGGGGGTTGGGTGAAGTTAACAAATGGTAAGTTTTTTTTAAAATTACATATAATTATTTGTACGGGGGATTTTAAATGTTGATTAGGAAATTTTGACCAAATCAATAAATGTAGACATGTGAAAAGACATGTGGATTGAAAAAATTAATAAATGTTGATCAGAAAATTTTGACTAAATTAATAAATGCTGAGATTGCATATTTGATATTACCATTCATTGTTTAATTGACATCTCACTTATTAAACTTGCAAATCGTATAGATAAGTATTGAGAACCATTTAATCGACATCTTACTTATTAAAGTGTATATATACAAAAAGTTAAGAAATTAAGATTTGAATATTGGAGTTATCAGGATTTAGATTTTTTTTTTTTAAAAAAATCAAAAAATTAGAAAATTGAGATTGAAATATTGGAGCTCACACATGACTTGTGGGTTTAAAGCCCCTTTTTCCTTAATCAATAGTAAGTATAGATAGATAGATTGCAATTTTTAAGTGTCTTTTTTTTTATATTATATTAAAGTTTAATATTTTCATAATAATTATATGTGATTTTTTTTTCAAAAAATTCATGTGTTGAACGTTTTAAGGAATTTTTTTTTATGCTTGTTCAAAAAATTAGAAAAGGTGTTATTATAAGGGATAATGCATTAAAGTGTTATTATGAGGAGATTTTGACCAAATCTCTCAAAAGGCTTGGGGGTTGAGAGAAGTTAATAAATGCTAAGTTTTTTTTTTAATTACATATTATTATTTGTATGAGGGATTTTAAATGCTGATCAGGAAATTTTTACAAAATCAATAAAGGTAGTCATGTGAAAAGACACATGGATTAAAAAAGTTAATAAATGTTGATCAGAAAATTTTGACCAAATTAATAAATGCTAAAATTTCATATTTGATATTACCATTCATTGTTTAATTGACATCTCAATTATTAAACTTACAAATCGTGTGGATAAGTATTGAGAACCATTTAATTGACATCTTACTTATTAAAATATATATATACAAAAAGTTAAGAAATTAAGATTTGAATATTGGAGTTAGTAGAATTTAGATTTTCAAAATAGAGTTTAGGTTTTCAAAAAGGCTCAAATTAAATGATGGGTGAAGGTTTGTTTTTAAAAAAAAAATTCAAAAAATTTCGAAATTGAGATTGGAATATTGGAGCTCCCACATGACTTGTGAGTAAGTATAGATAGATAGATAGATTGCGATTTTTAAGTGTCTTTTTGATAATGATCATATTTTTTTTTTCAAAAAATTCATCATAAAATTTAGATTAGGATATTAGAGCCCCCACAAGGCTTGTGGGTTAGAAACCCCCATGAATTGTGATTTTTAAATATTTTTTTTTTCTTTTTTATAGTATAGATTAAAGTTGTGGGTAAGTATAGATAGATAGATTGCGATTTTTAAGTGTCTTTTTGAAAATGATCATTTTTTTTTATTCAAAAAATTCATCATAAAATTTAGATTAGAATATTGGAGCCCCCACAAGGCTTGTGGGTTAGAAACCCCCATGAATTGTGATTTTTAAATATATTTTTTTTTCTTTTTTGTAGTATAGATTAAAGTTTAATATTTATATTAAAACAGTAAATAAAAAGACTAAATCACATTAAAATAAAACATTGAACAAACTACAATTACATCACATTTTCCTTATAATAAGGAAAATCAATCAACAAAAAGAACCATTAAACTAACTGCAATACAATCATATTAAAAAAAAGAACCATTGAACAAACTACAATCACATCACATCACATTTTTTTCATAATAAAAAAAAATAAATGAAAAAAAATCATTAAACTAACTATAATCACATTAAAAAAATAAAAATAAAAAAAAAATATTGAACTAACTACAATTATTGTAAAAAAGAACCAAAAAGAAAGAAATGAAAGTGAAGAAGTGAGAAATACTCACTATTTGCATGCGTTGGAAAGGCTCACTGTTTGCTCAGTGTTTGCAGGAGAAAAGTGAAGAATTGCTCACTGTTCACATTATAAAAAAAAATTTATTGAACTAACAAAAAAGGCGAAATTACAGTGAAAAAGTGAGAAAGGCTCATTATTTGCGTACGTGAGAAAGGAGGAACAAACTACAATCACATCAGTAAAAAAAAAACCTCGCCCCTCAGAATCCTCAAACCTAAGAACACTAATATTGGTTTCAATTCTTGTATAATTATGAGCAATTTTCTTAATCATTTCATTTATAATTCATTGGGGTTTTAAAAAGTAGATTTACAAAATGTAGTTATATATCATTTTTCAAGAAATTAAATCTGTTTTAAAAAAAATCAATTCACATATTTATTTGGGCTACTCATTGAAATAGTAAAATTAAATAACCAAGTAAATAACAAACACGTTAATAAATAATGGAAACAAAATATTCATCCCAGCTTCAACAAAAATAGAGCACACAAACATAAAATAAAATAAATGAACAAAGACTGGTTTAGAAGTTAAAAAAGATTGAAGTTAAAAGGTGTAGTGGTACAATAATATCATCCTATAATAGATTGAGTGCAATGGACAAAGTGAAAGCAAGTATGAACCAACCCAACACGAAGTATCCAACTAAGGTTTTTGGCCTTTCGTCTTCTGGTTCCTGACCAAGGAGAAAGGAAAGCAAAGAGATAGAGAAAGTTGAGTTTTTGTGTTTTGTTTTTTGTTTTTAGAAAGTTTGAAAAAGTTATTATGAAAACAATTCACATTTTAAGGATTACTAAAAGTGTTTTTGAAATTTTATCAGTAATAACAAAAATGAATAATGAAAACAAAGAATAGCATTTTCCCATTTGAGGAGTTTTAGAGAAGAAAAGAATGAAGGAAAAAGAGAATATTCTAATACAACAACATTGGATTTGGAGTGAGTATTAATTATTATTATTACCTGTGGAGGAGGAGACTGCAATAGGTATATGTCTGGCTTCTTAGTCCTAGTCAAGCTCCATGGAAAATGGCAATTTCACAGAGAGGAATGTAAATTAATTGGCAATTTTACAGAGAGGAATGTAAATTAATTGCGACTGAGACTGATCTTTAAAAGCTCAAGCTTGAGGGAGCTGCAATAGGTATTGAAAAATTAAAAATGGTGTGTTTAATGAAAAAGTCAAAAAGATTTAGAAGAATTTAATTATTGGATAAGTCAAAAAGACTTGGGAGAATTCATTAAGTATTGGGGTTTTGTTTTTAAAAAAAATCAAAAAATTAAGAAATTAGGATTGAGGTATTGAAGCTCTCACATGACTTGTGGGTTTAAAACACCCTATATAGTATAGTATAGTATAGATTATTCTTTGACTACATAATTTACACTATTATATTGGCCTCGTTTGGGAAGTGACTATTTTAGGAGGCTATTTGGTTTTTTAGTTATTTTAGTAGGCTATTTTAATTTTGTGTTTGGGAAGATGGGAGGCTATTTTAGTTGAGTTGTTGTATTGTAAATTGTGTTGAAATGATGTTTAAATTTAAAATGACTAATTTATCCCTAACTTTTTATTTTTTAAATTAATATAAAGGGGCAAAATGATAAATTTGCCGTTGATGTGCACTTTTTTTGTTGACGGTGTAGGTCAGGTTTACACTTTGGCCGCACTCCCTATTTTTTTTTTTTTTGAAAATCAAGAAAAGTTGCTACAGTGGGTGGCTTTTGGGCTGATTTTGAAAATAAGGCTATTATAGCCTGCAACCCACGTTCCCAAACAGCCCCATTATCAATTTAACATAATAAAGCTTCTATCATGTATAAATTGAATAATATTAAAAAAAAATCGCTACACTTTTTACGTCATTTTAACTGTCACAACCATTGTAATGTTTGAAAATCAACGTTCAGGTCCACAAACTTTTCGAAGCTTTTCTTTCCATCAAACCATTAAGTTTGATTATTTCTGTTATTTTTATTTTTTAATTATCCTAACTCACTTTAATCTTCTTAATCAAATTATTGTAGCTTTTATTTTCAACCTCAATTATTTTGTTAATTCTAGAAGTGACTGTTCCTCAAATAAAAGTACAAAGATAAGTCTTGTCAGGTATATATATATTTTTTTATACAATTTACTTTTATGTTATTGATGTGTAGAGCATGGATTGACTGCTATTATAAAAAAAATTCCTCCCAGCTCTCTCTCAATTTTTTTGTAACTGAAACTCTTTTCTTCAATTATTTCTTATTTTTTAAAATTTTATTGCTTTATTATGATATATCAATTGTGATCTCAAGCTCTTTTTAACTTGAACTTTTTTCGCCAGGACTCTCTTTTAGTGATGAACCAATTCTTCTCTCTCTTAAACCATCTCTAATCCTGAATCAAATTTGACATTAAATTTAAAATTTGGTAAAAAAAGGACTTTTTTATGTTCCAGTAGTTTCACCAAATTGATATCAAATCGAGATTTCACCAAACGTTTCACCAAAATGAGGACAGGCTCCGCATTTCATTAAAACACTGTGCATAACCGTTGGGGGAGACCAACCGGTCGACCACGAAAAAGTTCAAACAGCTCAAAAAAAGGTCAAACAGTTGAAAAAAAAAAAAAATTTGCCTTACCGGTTGACCGGCCGGTCGATCGGCCGGTCGACCAATAAAAGGTTCAAAAAGTTCAAAAAAAAAATTCAAAAATTTTTTTTTTGACTTAACCGGTCGACCAACAGGTTATCCCGGCACAGATTTGATGAAAATTTGATGAAAATCAACCGTTGGAGACTCGGTATCAGATTGAGAAAAAAGTCATTTTTTTACTCAAATTTGATGAAAACTTTGGCTCAGAGTTGGAGATGCTCTTAAGGTCTTTAATTTTTTATTTGGGTTCTAGAATCTTTTTTTTTTTTTTTGCAAACAGATACTGTTTTTCCAACTCTCTCTCTCAACTTATTTTACTGAATTCTTTTTCTCTCTCCCCATTTTTTTTTCATATTATTTCTTCTTTTTTTTCAACGTAAGGGTTGAGTATCGTTTTTTTCACCCACTTCTCTTTCTCTCAATTTTTCTTTTTATTTGTTTATCATGGATGAATTAATTCTTTCTCTTAAAATCTTTATTTTTTTACTTGGGTTCTTCAATTTCTTTTGGGCAAACTGAAACTAATAAAATTCTCTCCGTCAATTTCTCTTTATCTTATTTCTTTATTATGATAAAAATTGCGATGAACTAATTCTCCTTTCCTCAAACTCTTTTTTTTTTTTTTTTCCAGTTCTCTCTCAATTTTCTTAACTGAATTATTTTTTCTCCATCTCTCAATTTCTTTTTTTTTTTCAACTTAGGGTTGAGTACGTTTTTTTTTCACCCACTTCTCTCTCTCAATTTCTCTTTTTATTTATTTGTTATGGATGAATCAATTCTTTTTCTTAAAATCTGTTTATTTTATTTTATTTATTTGGATTCTACAATTTTTTTTGACAATCTAAAACTGTTTTTCCCAGTTCTCTCTCATGATACATATGTATATTATTAGAGAAAAGTTTGAATCACATAGTATATATATATATATATTTTAAATTTAAACACACATCAGTGCCTCGACCGCTAATTATAATTATAGGGAAACACTTGAGCTTAGCCTGTTAATAGTGATAGTCTACTTTGCTAACATCTTACAAAGGGTGTAAAAAATAATAATAATTATTATTAAAATAATGTTAAACACATAGGTTCATATATAAAAATTATATGCACTACAACATTTTCTTAATTTAGTGACATTTGAAAATGTCACAAAACTATTCTTCTAATGACATTTTTTAGTCTTGTGGCATTTTAAACAAGTGCCATTTATACCTGTGCCACTGTAGATACTAGTGCCACGGTAGATACTTGCAAGTGCCACTATACTATCATGGCTAAAAATTTTCAATAACATTTTAATGTCATGATAGATACTATTTGTGACACTATCAAGTGCCATTAAAAAAAGAGATAGTGACACTTCAGTGACACTTGTAAGTGTCATTACACCATCAGGGCTAAAACTTTCAGTGACATTTTAATGTCATGGTAGACAGTATTTGTGACACTATCAAGTGCCATTAAAGAAGACTTACAACCTAAAAAATGTCACAATATGAATTTTTAATGACACTTGTTATGCCACAATTGATATTTGTAACGCCCTCAAAATAACAGCATTAGAACCCATCGATTTAGACATGCATTGATATAAAAGATAAATATTCTTCTATTCATCGGAGTAATTCTTATAACAGTACTACATATTAACAACAAAAGAAAATACCCTACGGGCTTATAGCTTTCCAAGTTAACACTTGATTGCACAAAAGAAGAGTACTAACTTTATACAAAAGAAGCCCTTGGCTTGATATACATGTAATAAAAATACAATAAACAAAAAGAGTCTTCAACTCTCATCATCATCCAAGTTATGTCCTTGGAGGTGGCATGCTACCTGTACCTGAAAATAATGTCCCATATAGGGTGAGCCAACGCCCAATAGAAATACACTAAACCAGCTATGAACAATGACTAAAAGATTAGCAATTGATAGATGGTCAACACAGATACATCCACTTATATCACATTCCGGTTTCATGACATTAAGTCCATGTTACATTTCATTTCCCATTTCTTTCTCAACTTTGAGTTTGTAAACAAGGCTCAACACTTAGCCAAATAACTTAAGGAGATTTAGACTCATCTTTAAAACACTTTCAAAATTCATAGTGGATACACATTTCGATGTTGTATCAATAACACATAAACCATTTCCACACTTTACAGAAGATACACATTTCGGTGCTATATCGACATAACATAGAATCATTTCTACACTTCGCAATTGATAACGATATACATTTTAGTGCTATATCAAATCAATTCGAACACTTCCATAATCAACACTTAATACACATTGTAGTGCTGTATCAATGTCACACATAATCCGGTTTAGAGGTCCATCCCCTATCTTCCCCTAAACCGTGGAGTACATCCCCTATCTCCTCTCACACAACACATGCACATAAACATAGATCATATACAATCAATCAATACATAAAGTTAATGTATTATTCCAACCGTTATATTCGATAGCGTACTCAATCGATTAGTTTTAGTTTTCCTAATCATCATGCATTGTCTACAACAATCAAGACTATCCTCCACCGATAGCCCAGAGCAGTTATTTCTAAACAGAAAATAAATGCACCAATGGATAAATTATTAACATTTCAATTAGGTGAGTGATAATTAATCCAACTACACCCTTTAATCCCACACATTCCCAATTCCTACATTCTCAATTCAATTCTTCATTTTTTTCCAAATTAATTAAACTATGTAATTAGGGCATTCTCCCATAAGTTACATAACAACCCTAAGGTTCTATTTTCTTCCATAATCCATCATCTCTCTCATTGCTCTATGCCAATCATGCATATAGGTTTATTATAAATAAAACCCCATCTTTTGTAAAATTACACCAAAGATCCAAACTTTCTCAAAACTACACAACAACTCCCAACATATCAAAAGACTAAAATTTAAAGAAAAAACTCATAAAGAGGAGTAGGGTATTCCTACCTCGAAGATTGAGCTCAAACGGAGAAGAGACCAAAACCAAAATGCTCCAAACTCCAAACTTTTCGGATCAAAACGACGCCCTCGACGATCAACACAACTTTTACAAAGGCCGAAGGAAGAGAGAACACTCTAACTAGATCAAACTCTAGAGAGAAGGGATTTTCTAGAGAGAGGAGCTCTCAAAAATGGCTTTTTGAAAAGTAAAAGAGAAAGTGTGAATGGAAAAAGTGATTTTAAAATGCCTAATTGACTTCTGATATACGACATATCCGCTCGAGCGAAAAACACAATGCTCGAGCGTCAAGAACAAAAAACTGGGTACGCTCGAGCGCAATAAGGCCTGCTCGAGCGCCAAGACACAAAGGCAAAGCACATCCGCTCGAGCGTGAAAAACCAGTCCGCTCGAGCGCAATTTTTCCCCTCCCAGAACTTACACCAAAGATGCACTGTACGCTCGAGCGCCAACAAGCCCGCTCGAGTGCGACCCGCTCGAGCATAGAAATCACACCTACAAAAGTTTTGCAGAGCACAAAATACTGGGAGTGTGCAATCCCCGCTCGAGCGGAATGACCAAAAACACAGCAACAAGATTTTGGACCAAGGCTCAACCCACCTGCTCGAAACATGCCCAACACATCCTAAAACTCAATCAAATGGAATTAAAGGACGAAAACAAGGTAGACACAACTACCAATTTTGCGGGACCGAGTCCGGAATACAACTGAATAGTAAAGGGAATACCGGGATCGCTATAACCTCCCTCCTTAAAGAATTTCGTCCTCGAAATTAAATACAAGTTCTCAAAAACAAGATTTTCTCAATTCCTAACAATATTACAACATAATATTAAACAATCCGACCCATTAATGGTCAATCTCAACTCTTTTCAAGAGGCAAATCACAACACATAAACAGCCTGCATTATCAACGTGCACTCCTTTCCAATTTCAACAATTTCATATCATAACTAATGTTCATGATACATTTCCAATTCTACAATGCTCAACATATGCAATATAGCGATCCCGGGTTTACCCCTTGTTGTATAGTGATCTGGACATGTGTCCGAGGATGTTGGTAGTGGATTGTTGTCCTGTTTACGTCCTTTCATATATTGTATTTGAGTTATAGGATGTGTTGGGCAGGTTTGTTTCAGGTTGGTTGTGTTTGGGAGCCAAGGGTTCGCCTGAATTTTTGTCCTTCGCCGAGCGAGGAGTTGGTCGCCGAGCGAGTTGAGTTTTGTGTCGGTGGGTCGAGCGAGCGGCTTCGCTGAGCGAGCGATCTGGCTGGACTGACTGAACACCATGATTTCAGCTCGGCGAGCTGTTCTTCGCCGAGCGATCTGATTCGATCTTCGCCGAGCGGCGGTTCGTCGCCGAGCGTCGCCTAGTCGAACAGACTGAAGGTCGAGCTCTGCTCGAGCGAGCTTTTATTCGCCGAGCGAGCTTCTAGGATGTTGGCTCGGCGAGACCTTCTTGGCTCGAGCTACGGTTTCGTGTATGCAGTCGCTCGGCGACCAAGTCTTCGCCGAGCGAGCCTATTTATATCGATTCGCCAGCGATCTAAACTTCACTTTTTCAAAAGTTTTATATCTTCAATGCCTAAATTTGGGTGCCTCTCTCTCTAGACTTGCCTTCTCTCTCGGATACCATCTCCGTAAAGTGTGAATCGACCCTATGTGCTTTGTTAAAAAGATAGGGGTTGACTTGGGCTTCGATCTAATCTGAGAATATTTGGTTTTGGAGCAAGTTGGGTGTTGGGTCTTCATCTCCTTTTGAGCTCAAACTTTGAGGTAGGGATATCCTACTCCTCTTTATGGATTCTGTCTTTAAATTTTGACATTTTGATGTGTTGGGGATAGTTGTGTAATTTTGAGAAAGTTTGGGACTTTTATGCAATTTTATAACAGTTTGGGGGCTTTTGTGCAATTTTATAAAAGTTTTGGGGATTTGTTTTAAATAAACCTATAAGCACGGTTGGTACATAGAAGTGAGATTAATGTGGAATCATTGATGAAAATGGAACCTTAGGGGTTGAATGTTAATTATGGAAAATGCTATAATTATATTGTTTAATTAATTGGGATAATTAATTGTGGAATTGGGATGTTGATTATATATCCATTGCGCATTTATTTTCTGTTTAGAAATATCTGCTTTGGGCTATCGGTGGAGGATAGTCTTGATTGTTGTAGACAATGCATGATGATTAGGCAAATTAAAACCAATCATTGAAATGTGTCATTGAGTATGACAGTTGAAGAATACATTAACTTTATGTATTGATTTGTGATGTGTATAATTGTTGTTTATATGCATTGTGTTGTGTTGGAGAAGATAGGGGATGTACTCCGCGGTTTAGGAGAAGATAGGGGATGTACCTCTAAACCGGATGTTGTTTGGGAGAAGATAGGGGATGGACTCCGTAGATAAAGCTCATATGCTTGTCTTGGAAATGTGATATAGCTAGTATGCATATCTGTGAAAGTAGTGAAGTTGTAAGTGGTTAATATGAGTTTTTGTCTCATATGAGTTGTGTGGCCAGGTTCTGAGCCATGAGTTATAAATTGAGAATTTAATGAAAATGGAGAGTGAATTGAATATAGACATGAAAGTCTTGGAATTGAAATGTGTTATGAAAGAATGTAAAAGTGTTGACCATCTATCAAGCTAATCTTTTAGTCATTATTCATAACTGGTTTAGTATATTTCTACTGGGCTGTGGCTCACCCTATATGGGAACATCATTTTCAGGTACAGGCAGCATGCCACCTCCAAGGACTTAGCTTGGGAGGCTAGTGGCGGATGGACTTTTTGACTTCTATTTACTTTTGATGTGTTACATGTAATCTCAAGCCAAGGGCTTTACGTGTATTGAGCTAGAGCTCTTTTGATTGCAACCAAGTGTTAACTTGGAAAGTTGTAAGCCTTTAAGGCATCCGCTTTTATCGTTTACATGTAATACTTTTGTACAGAACAGTTCAGTTAAATAGAAGAAGGTGGACTTTTATTATGTTGATGCATGTTCGATCGATGGGTTTATTGTCTTTATTTTGAGGGCGTTACATGCAATGTTATATCAAACTTCTATTAACCAAAACATAAACCATGTTTTACAACCTAAGATATATTCAATACTCTTAAGGTTTAATAATACAACAAAATATACAATACATGCTCAAACATCCACAAATAGATCCGAATATTTCTCTCGGACCTCTAACTCGCGTTCCCAAGTGGCTTCCTCCACTCCGTGATGTTTCCACAAAACCTTCACTAGGGAAATGGTTTTGCCTCGCAAGACTTGCTCCCGGCTATCCAAGACCCGAACCAGTCTCTCCTCATACGAGGCATCCTCGTCTACCTCTAGGTCGGTCTAATCCAACACGTGTGATGGATCCGGCTCGTACTTCCGAAGCATACTAACATGAAAGACATCATGAATCCCGGACAACTGTGGTGGTAAAGCCAAACGATAAGCGACCTCCCCAATCCTCTCAAGGATCTCAAAGGGACCGATAAACCGAGGGGATAACTTCCCACTCTTCCCGAACCTTATCAAACCTCGCCTCGGTGATATTTTCAAGAAAACATGATCACCTATTTCAAATGCCAACGGCCTCCTCCTACGGTCGGCATAACTCTTTTGGCGGCTCTGGGCTATAACAAGCCTCTCACAGATAAGCTCAACTTTCTCCGTCGTCTCCCTAACCAACTCCGGGCCCAACAACGGTGTATCACCCACCTCGGCCTAACAAACTGGAGACCTACACGGTCGGCCATACAAGGCCTCAAACGGTGCCATACCGATACTAGACTGAAAGCTGTTGTTGTAGGCAAACTCCACCAAAGGCAAATGCCTCTCCCACGTCCCACTAAAGTCAAGGACACAACCCCGAAGCATATCCTCAAGGATTTGAATAGTGCGCTCGGACTGCCCGTCAGTCTGAGGATGATAAGTCATACTAAAGGTCAACTTAGTACCCAAGGCACTCTGCAAACTCTGCCACAACCTGGCAATAAAACGAGAATCTCTATCTGAGACAATCGTCACTGGGACCCCGTGCAACCTCACTATGTTCCAAATATACAAGTCGGCAAGATGATCTACCGAATCTCTCATGCGCATAGGGATAAAGTGTGCCGACTTAGTCAACCGGTCTACAACCACCCAAATAGCATCACTACCCCGTTGAGTCCTCGGAAGACCTACAACGAAGTCCATAGTGACATGCTCCCATTTCCACTCGGCAATAGGCAAGGGTTGCAACAAACCCACTGGCCTCTGATGCTCGACCTTCACTTGCTGACAAGTAAGGCACTTCGATACGAAAACCGCTACATCTCTCTTCATGCCCCTCCATCAAAACTGGCGTCCCAAGTCACGATGCATCTTGGTGCCTCCCGGATGCACCGCAAGGCGTGAATGGTAAAACTCTCGGAGTACCTCCTCTCGGCAGGACTCCGGCACAAACAATCGGTCTTGGTATCTCACACTCTGGTCGGGATACTCAGACAAACCCTTCTCAACCTTCCCACTGGAGATTTTCTCTCAGAGGGATTCTACCTCAAGGTCACCTCCCTGTGCCTCTAACACTCGAGTCACAAGTGTAGGCTGCGCAACAACAGAAAAAAAGGCCGCAGCCTCAACATATTCACCCAAAAGCAAATCGAACTCGCCAAGTGCCCCCAACATCTCTCATTCCCTGACGGCTATTCAAGCTACATCGCCTATAGATTTTCTATTAAGTGCATCGGCCACAACATTGGCCTTTCCCGGGTGATAGTGCAACTCAAAATCGTAGTCCTCAATGAACTCCATCCACCTTCTCTGTCTCAAGTTCAAGTCCTTCTGGGTAAACAGATACTTCAAACTCTTGTGATCCGAGAACACCTCGAATCTCTCACCATAAAGGTAGTGCCTCCAGATTTTCAAGGCAAAGATCACTGCTGCTAATTCTAGGTCATGTGTAGAGTAATTCTTCTCGTGTATTTTCAACTAACGTAAGCCATAGGCAACCACTTTCCCCTCTTGCATCAACACACAACCCAAACCCTCTCGTGAGGCATCACAATAGACCGCATAACCCAACCCTCTCTCCGGAATAATCAAGACCGGAGTGGTGGTCAATCTAACTTTTAGCTCTTGAAACGACTTTTCACGAGTCTCACTCCATACAAATTTGACTCCCTTCCGGGTCAGTCTAGTCAACGGTGAAGCTAACCTGGAGAAATCCTTCACAAACTTGCAGTAATACCCAGTTAATCCCAGAAAACTGCGAATCTCAAACACACTCTTAGGCTGTGCCCAATCTTGCACTGTCTCTATCTTGGATGTATCAACAGACACCCCTTCCCCGAATACTACATGGCCTAAGAACTTGACTTCTCCCAGTCAGAACTCACACTTCCCAAACTTGGCATACAACCTATGGGCTCTAAGCAACTCAAGCACCACTCTCAAGTGTTCTTCGTGCTCCTCCTCAGAAGGCGAATAGATAAGAATGTCGTCCACGAAAATGACTACAAAACGATCTAAGAATTCCCGAAAAATCTGGTTCATCAAATCCATAAAGACTGCTGGTGCATTGGTGAGCCCAAATGGCATCACCAGAAACTCATAGTGGCCATACAGCGTACGGAATGTCGTCTTCGGAATATCCTCTTCCGTGACCCTCAACTGGTGGTAACCTGATCTCAAGTCTATCTTAGAGAAACAACAGGAACCTTTCAACTGGTCAAACAAGTTATCTATTCGGGGCATAGGATACTTATTCTTAACCATAGCCCGATTCAACTTCCAGTAGTCAATACAAAGTCTCAAGGCACCATCTTTCTTTTTAGCAAAGAGGGCCGATGCTCCCCACGGCGAAACACTAGGGCGAACAAAGCCCTTATCCAGCAACTCCTAGAGCTGAATCTTCAACTCACTTAACTCGGCTGGGGCAAAACGGTAAGGTGCCATAGAAATCGGCGTCGTGCCGGACACTAAATCAATGGAGAACTCTATCTCACGGTGAGGTGGTAAACCAATGAGATCCTTGGAAAAAAACATCTGAATACTCACAAACCACCCTCGGTAAAACAATCTGGGTCTCATCACACTCACCACTCAAAAAGCTAGCAAGTAGACCACTAAGCCCACTCCGCCCTCGTAGATCATACACCAGTAGCAACACACTACCAACCCGATCCCCCAAGAAATGGAAACACTCCCTGCTCACGGTACAAACTGTGACCCTCTGGCGGTAACAATCAATAACAGTCCGGTATGACGATAGCCAATCCATACCCAAAATAACATCAAAACCCTTTATGGGCATAACTACAAAAGGAAACGGAAGCTGATGATCGGCGACCTCTATATCGCAACCTCTACATCCGTGTTTCAAAATCAGTTCACCCCCAAGAGGTGATACAACACATATAGAAGATGCTAATTGTGCCAACTCCAATTCCAAAACAGATGCAAATGCAGCAGATACAAAAGAATGAGACGCACCCGTATCAATCAATACACTAGCAATCGAGTTGCAAAACAGAAAGGTACCTCTCACAACTGATAGAACCGGCACCAAGTCCTGTAGCGATAAAGATACACGCCCAAGAGGCCATCGATCCACTGCCACCCTCGAGCATACGATCGCTGTCTGACTTGGACAATGAAGCCTCGGTTGGCCCTCGAGGCTCAGATCGACCGAGCTAGTGAAGACTACGCCTCGGCCAGATGCACTAGATGTGCCATCCAACTTTGGGCAAAACCTCTTCAGGTGCCCCGCCTGACCACACTATAACACCCTCAAAATAATAGTATTAGAACCCATCGACTTAGACATGCATTGATATAAAAGATAAATATTATTCTATTCATCGGAATAATTCTTACAACAGTACTACATGTTAACAACAAAAGCAAATGCCCTACGGGCTTACAGCTTTCCAGGTTAACACTTGGTTGCACAAAAGAAGAGTACTAACTCAATACAAAAGAAGCCCTTGGCTTGATATACATGTAATACAAACACAATAAACAAAAAGAGTCTTCAACTCTCATCATCATCCAAGTTATGTCCTTGGAGGTGGCATGCTACCTGTACCTGAAAATAATGTCCCATATAGGGTGAGCCAACACCCAATAGAAATACACTAAACCAGCTATGAACAATGACTAAAAGATTAGTAGTTGATAGATGGTCAACACAGATACATCCACTTATATCACATTCCGATTTCATGACATTAAGTCTATGTTACATTTCATTTCCCATTTCTTTCTCAACTTTGAGTTTGTAAATAAGGCTCAACACTTAGCTAAATAACTTAATGAGATTTACACTCATCTTTAAAACACTTTCAAAATT
Organism: Camellia lanceoleosa; assembly: GCA_025200525.1. Taxonomy (NCBI): domain Eukaryota; kingdom Viridiplantae; phylum Streptophyta; class Magnoliopsida; order Ericales; family Theaceae; genus Camellia; species Camellia lanceoleosa. The sequence continues at coordinate 25,194,945 of CM045768.1, forward strand.
CATGGTGGATACACATTTCGATGTTGTATCAATAACACATAAACCATTTCAACACTTTACGGAAGATACACATTTCGGTGCTGTACTAACATAACATAGAATCATTTCTACACTTCGCAATTGATAACGATATACATTTTAGTGCTATATCAAATCAATTCGAACACTTCCATAATCAACACTTGATATACATTGTAGTGCTGTATTAATGTCACACATAATCCGGTTTAGAGGTCCATCCCCTATCTTCCCCTAAACCGTGGAGTACATCCCCTATCTCCTCCCACACAACACATGCACATAAACATAGATCATATACAATCAATCAATACATAAAGTTAATGTATTATTCCAACCGCTATATTCGATAGCGTACTCAATCGATTAGTTTTAGTTTGCCTAATCATCATGCATTGTCTACAACAATCAAGACTATCCTCCACCGATAGCCCAAAGCAGTTATTTCTAAACAGAAAATAAATGCACCAATGGATAAATTATCAACATTTCAATTAGGTGAGTGATAAATAATCCAACTACACCCTTTAATCCCACACATTCCCAATTCCTACATTCTCAATTCCATTCTTCATTTTTTTCTAAATTAATTATACAAATTAATTAAACTATGTAATTAGGGCATTCTCCCATAAGTTACATAACAACCCTAAGGTTCTATTTTCTTCCATAATCCATCATCTATCTCATTTCTCTATGCCAATCATGCATATAGGTTTATTATAAATAAAACCCCATCTTTTGTAAAATTACACCAAAGATCCAAACTTTCTCAAAACTACACAACAACTCCCAACATATCAAAAGACTAAAATTTAAAGACAAAACTCATAAAGGGGAGTAGGGTATCCCTACCTCGAAGATTGAGCTCAAACGGAGAAGAGACCAAAACCAAAATGCTCCAAACTTTTCGGATCAAAACGACGCCCTCGACGATCAACACAACTTTTACAAAGGCCGAAGGAAGAGAGAACACTCTAACTAGATCAAACCCTAGAGAGAAGGGAGTTTCTAGATAGAAGAGCTCTCAAAAATGGCTTTTTGAAAAGTAAGAGAGAAAGTGTGAATGGAAAAAGTGATTTTAAAATGCCTAACTGACTTCTGATATACGACATATCCGCTCGAGCGGAAAACACAACGCTCGAGCGTCAGGAACAAAAAACTGGGTACGCTCGAGCGCAATAAGGCCCGCTCGAGCGCCAAGACACAAAGGCAAAGCACATCCGCTCGAGCGTGAAAAACCAGTCCGCTCGAGCGCAATTTTCCCCCTCCCAGAACTTACACCAAAGATGCATTGTACGCTCGAGCGCCAACAAGCCCGCTCGAGCGTGACCCGCTCGAGCGTAGAAATCACACCTACAGAAGTTTTGCAGAGCACAAAATACTAGGAGTGTGCAATCCCCGCTCGAGCGCTCCAAGACCCGCTCGAGCGGAACGACCACAACAAGATTTTGGACCAAGGCTCAACCCACTTGCTCGAAACATGCCCAACACATCCTAAAACTCAATCAAATGGAATTAAAGGACGACAACAAGGTAGACACAACTACCAATTTCGCGGGACCGAGTCCGGAATACAACTGAACAGTAAAGGGAATACTAGGATCGCTATAATATTTATAACAACTTCATAAATGCCACTAAATCCAATTCATTTGTGCCATCAAATGGATATAAGTGCCATTGGAACTTATTTTAGTGATACTTTGCAAAGCTACTATCACTACTACAAAATGTCACTTATATGTTATTTTCATTGACACTTTTAAAAGTTACAACTAAGAATGCGTAAATGCTTGTAAAAATTGAATTGATTTTATAAAAAATTGAATATTAATTGCCACATCATATATTAATTTAGCATCCATTCATCCTGTAATATTTTTATAATAATAAACAAATATTACTACCATAGGATCATCACATCAAAAATTAAAAAAAATTCAAACTACAATCATTTTTTTATCTAAAAATATAAATTTATTTATATTGCAATAAAAATCATAATCAAAATTATAAAATATTCTACCACACTAACAAAGTTAAAGCAAAAAAAAAAATTTAAAAATTATTCCAACCATAAGTTCTGAAAAGCTATAATGATATCCATCTTCTGGAGAGACAAATTATGAAAACAAATTCATTTCCCAAATTCTCAACCTCACTTGTATAAATGTTCTTGGCTGGCATCCATAACTTGCGAAATGTGCATCCAAAATATAAACATATAAAGATAATTGAAATTACATTAAGTTAATATAAATTTGTTAATAAAATTAGTATTTATGAACAAAATATACCACAAATGGAGCTGGCCAAGCAACATTAGCTCCAATAGCTGGTACACTTGTTTTGACAAGTCCATATAATCGAATCAAGCTCTCATTAGGTTTGATTGGCACTTGAACATGTACTTCCCAATAGTCAGGTCCTAATTTTTCCCCTTCTACTGCTTTGGATGGGTCTGTGCTTTTAAGTACTCCGATTGTTACTATTTTTGTTGGCCGAATGATACTTTTTAGAACAACTATATCTCCCACTTGTAAATCAAGATTTAACTACTTAAGTAATTATACATTTATAATTAATAAATAATATTTAAAAAATAAACTAGTACAAAGTGCCAGAGTGAAGATGATCACAACTGAAAGTGACATATATTTCTCTAGTAAATAAGCAAGCCACATGATTTAATCACTTAATTGGTTCACCACACTACAACAAATTATATAAAAGTAACAACCGTAAGTCTTTAGACCATATCAAACAATAGCTAAAAAAATCAACAACCAAAGGCACCAATCAACAATAATAAAAACCATGCCCATTATCAATATCAATATTCCCTAAACTCAACAATGTAAATCAAATGTAATTGTGAAAAATGACAATCAACTAATTACTTTCAAGCAAAATTTTGAGGAAATCAGAAATAACCCATGCGGTAATATAAATAATTAGCAATGTTCAACAAGTTTAATAGTCACATAAGATCTAATTCGTAGTGAGAAAGGGATATCAGGCACATGTAACACATTCCATCTTTACTCCATTTTTTCAGATAAAAAATAATAATCACATGTAGCAACCAACCACGAATAATCAAAATTTACAATATATATATTAGGTACCACATTAGCCAAGACTTGGGAATTAAAGTCAATAAAATATTTCAATCACAAAAATTAACAAACAAACAAGAATATCATCAAATTAGGATTACTATTGGATTTAGGAAGACTTGAGAGATCCACGACTATGACTGTGACTTTGATTTTTTTTTTTTTTTAATTTTATTTGATTTTTTAAGTGACCTGTCTAGAATAGAGAAAGTCCTTGCCTCTTCTTACAAATGTGTGTGGATTAGAGAGAGAGAGAGAGAGAGAGTCATGTTTGAAAGCTGTTGGAAAAATGGTTTTATATAGGCATATTTTTTAGCCCAATTAGGGTGGACCCCAAACGTCTTTTGGGGTGGGTCCGAAGAGGTGAAGTGTTCCTTGCCGCGTGGCAAGTCACACGGTGGAGACGGGACGTTAAAACCATTTATGTGTGAATGGAAAGTTGACGTCGGTTTCGGGTCTAACATTAATTTTTATTTAGATAAAATTCATTTGAATTTTTTCAATAAAAATTACTGTGGGAATTTAATTTAATTCTAAATTCAAATTTTAGATTCCTAAGTGGTTTCCTAAAGTTTGTAATTGTGGGAATTTAATTTAATTCTAAATTCATATTTTGGATTCCTTAGTGCTTTCCTAAAATATGTACCTCTTACTTTATTTATTAAACTATTTAATTTGTTTAATATATATATATTTAATAGTTTAATATATATATATATATATTAAATAGTTTAATTAATAAAATAACTGTTCCAACCGTTTGGAACATTTCTCTGTCAGACCACTTTTTCAAACGTTTGAAATTGAGTGTTCAAACGGTCAACTTTTTGAATTGAAAAGGGCACCTTTTCACTTCTTGTTTTGGTACCTGTTCGGTCCTATTCTTTGCCTATAAAACTATTTGTTTTTCAGTAGTCCGGGGTTGGGAGAATTCGGAAATTTCAGTCAGTATTTGGTTCCTTTTGCTGTCCATTTCTCTTAGTGTATTATTTCTCATATTTAGTTTTAGAATAAATTTTCAGAGAGTTAGAACACAGGTTTGGTTCGCCGAACAAATTGTTTGGAGTACTACTACAATTTGTGAAGATCATTGTATCCTGGGAGATAGACGCCACTCAACCGTAAGTACCATAGCGGGGCGAATCTGTCTTAAGGACAGAGTGTCACACACTCGACTTGGTCTTAATTTTATTTCGGTTTGATAAATAAATCTGGTATGTAATTTATTTATTTTATTTGATTTATTTCAGTTCATTTTATTTACACAGAAGATTGTTCCAACAATCTTAAGACAGATTCGATTTTATTCTGTTTACAGAATATTTTCGTTTGTTTCCTGTTTTCATTCTTCGTAAATAATTTCGGAAGAAAATTATTTTCTGTGAATTTACAAAATAATATTCTGGTTGGAAAAACAAATAGTGATTATATGCTATTTGACAGATAGTAGTAATATACTGTCTCTTTTCTTTGACAACAACTAGTAGTACGATACTGGTGTCATTAACAATTCAGAATATATTTTTGTGAAATTTGGTCAGGAAATTAATTTTGGTTTTTAGAAATTATTTTCTGAGTTTTCATTAATTAAAATTTTGTTTTCAGTATTTTAATTTTTGGAGTGTAACAAGAGATTTAATTTCTTGTGTGGAATTAATTTGGTTAAATAAAGTTTATTTTATTTCCAAATTAATTGAAAAAATAAAAGTTATAGTTTTATTTCTTTTATTTTACAGAATTTAATTTTCTGTGTGGAATTAATTTGTTTAAATAAAATTTTATTTTATTTTCAAATTAATCGGAAAATAAAAGTTACATTCTTGTTTCTTTTATTTTTACAGAATTTAATTCTGTGAATTTGGTTTAGTTTTCTGTGTGGAATTAATTTGGTTAAATAAAATTTTATTTTATTTTATTTCAAATTAATTGAAAATAAAAGTTACATTTTGTTTTGTGTCTTTTATTTTAATGATTTTATATCTCAGTAGTTTTGGTTTAATTTGTTTAAATAAAATTTTATTTTATTTTTCAAATTAATTGGAAATAAAAGTTACAATTCTTGTTTCTTTTATTTTTACAGAATTTGAAATTCTGTGGTTTTTGGTTTAAATTTTCTGTAGTATAAAATTCTAATTATAATTTTATTTTATAATTTTAGAATTTATGGCTACTAAAACTGGTCAAACTTATGTTCAAACCAGTACTGGTATGGTGATTGCCATTACGCCAACCTCTCCTTATGTTGGGACTGTGCCAGTGAATAATGGTGGAAAACCAGAGAAGTTCTTAAGAACTGATTTTTGCAAAGGCAAAGGAAGATCAAGTAAGAAGGTTGCTAAAGCTAAAATGACAGAATTGGATAAAATTTCCAATGGTGTAGATGTCATCAATCTTTCTGCAGTTGTTTCCGAGGCAAATCTTGTCGGAAATCCTAAAGAATGGTAGGTGGACACTGGTGCTACTCGCCACATTTGTGCCGATAAAAAGATGTTCACATCTTATTCTACAGTGGACAATGGTGAACAACTGTTTATGGGCAACTCCTCAACTTCCAAAGTTGAAGGACAAGGAAAGATTGTACTCAAGATGACATCAGGAAAGGAACTCACTCTCAACAATGTCTTTGCATGTCTGGACATTCAAGAATTTAGTTTCCGGATCTTTGTTGAGTAAGAATGGGTTTAAGCTAGTTTTTGAAAGTGACAAGTTTGTACTTACCAAAAACGGGATGTATGTAGGAAAAGGTTACATGTCTGATGGCCTTTTCAAGTTAAATGTAATGACTATTGTACCCTCAGTTATTAATAATAATACATCTTCTTCTTACTTGCTTGAGTCTTCAAATTTATGGCATGGTAGACTAGGACATGTTAATTATGGATCTTTATGAGATTAATTAATATGGAATGTTTACCTAAATTTGAAATTGATTCAAATCATAAATGTGAAATTTGTGTTGAGGCAAAATTATCTAAAACTCCTTTTCATTCAATTGAAAGAAGTACGAACCACTTGAATTAATTCATAGTGACATTTGTGATTTTAAATCAATTCAAACCAGAGGTGGAAAAAAGTATGTAATCACTTTTATAGATGACTATACTAGATATAGTTATATTTATTTAATTCAACCAAGGATGAAGCTTTGGAAACTTTCATTCAATATAAGAATGAAGTTGAAAATCAACTTGGTAAGAAAATCAAGAAACTTAGAAGTGATAGAGGTGGTGAATATGAATCACCTTTTGGTGAATTTTGTAAAGAACATGGAATAATTCATCAAACCACCGCTTACTCACCTCAAAGAAATGGAATTGCCGAAAGGAAAAATAGGACTTTAAAAGAAATGATGAATGCCATGTTAATCAGCCTGGATTACCTCGTAACTTGTGGGGAAGCAATACTTTCGCTAATTATATTTTAAATAAAATACCCGAAAGAAAGTGAATCAAACACCTTATGAATTGTGGCATGGAAGAGTACCATCCTACAAATACTTAAAAGTGTGGGGGTGTTTGGCTAAAGTGGCTATTCCTAGTCCTAAAAGACTAAGATAGGTCCTAAGACCATTGATTGCATTTTCATTGGTTATGCCAAGAATAGTAGTGCATATCGGTTTTGGTTCATAAATCGTAACATTCAAATGCATGTAAATACTATTATTGAGTCTCGGAATGCATCTTTCTTTGAACATGTATTTCCAAAGAAGACTGGACAAGAGACTAGTATTAATAAAAGATCTTATGATGCTATTACTAGTCAGGATCAAGAACATGATCAAGAACAAGAGTTAGATCAAAATGAGGAAGATGAACCTAGGCGTAGTAAACGTGCTAGAACTTCAAAATCTTTTGGTCCAGATTTTCTAACATATTTGTTAGAAAATGAGCCTTTAACTTTTAAAGAGGCTATGTCCAGTCCTGAAGCTCCTTTATGGAAAGAAGCTGTCAACAGTGAAGTTGAATCCATCTTGCAAAATCACACTTGGGAATTAGTGGACTTGCCACCAGGTTGTAAACCTCTTGGGTACAAGTGGATTTTCAAAAGAAAATTGAAAGCAGATGGATCAATCGACAAATACAAGGCAAGACTTGTAGTCAAAGGTTTTAGACAGAAAGAAGGTCTAGATTACTTTGACACATACTCACCGGTTACTAGAATAACATCCATTAGAATGCTAATTGCCATTGCATCTTTATACAATTTAGAAATTCATCAAATGGATGTTAAAACCGCTTTCTTAAATGGTGAGTTAAATGAAGAAATTTACATGGAACAACCAGAAGGGTTTTCTGTTCCAGGGAAAGAACAGAAAGTGTGTAAATTGGTTAAATCATTATATGGTTTAAAACAAGCGCCAAAGCAATGGCATGAGAAATTTGACAAGGCAATGATGTCAAATGGTTTTAAAATTAATGAGTGTGACAAATGTGTTTATATTAAAAACACAGACAAAGGTTATGTCATTGTATGTCTTTATGTAGATGATATGCTCATCATAGGTAGTAGTAATGACATGATTAAAACTACCAAGAAAATGTTGAATAAACATTTTGACATGAAGGACATGGGCATTGCTGATGTAATTCTTGGTATGAAAATTACCAAAACATCAGAAGGTTATACTTTGTCACAATCTCATTACATTGAGAAAATACTTGACAAATTCAGCAAAGATGATGATCATCTTGCTAGAACTCCTGTAGATGTTAATTTGTATCTTTCTAAGAATATACAGGAAAGTATTTCTCAATTAGAGTATGCCCAAATTATTGGAAGCTTAATGTACTTGATGAACTGCACTCGCCCAGATATAGCTTATGCAGTAAGTAAATTAAGTAGATATACGAGTAATCCGGGAGTCGAACACTGGAAAGCAATTATAAGAGTTCTAAGATATCTCCGATTCACTCGTAATATTGGACTGAATTATACTAGATATCCAAAGATTTTGAAGGATACCGTGATGCAAATTGGATATCGGATACTAAAGACTCAAGTCCACCAAGGTATGTCTTTACTCTTGGTGGGCGGTCAGATTCTTGAAATCTTCCAAACAGACTTGCATTGCTAGGTCTACTATGGAATCAGAATTCATAGCCTTAGACAAAGCCGGGGAAGAGGCAGAATGGCTTCGCCACTTCCTTGAAGATATTCCAATTTGGCCAAAACCGGTGCCTGCTATATGCATACATTGTGATAGTCAATCAGCAATTGGTAGAGCATGAGTCATATGTATAACGGTAAGTCACGACATTCTGTCGTCGACATAACACCGTGAGATGCCTACTCTCTAATGGAATTATTTCCATAGAATATGTTAAGTCTAAAGACAACATAGCGGATCCACTAACCAAAGGGTTAGCAAGAGAGTTAGTTGAGAATTCATCGAGGGGAATGGGATTAAAGCCTATTAAATAAGAGTTACCACAACGGCAACCCAACCTAGTTGACTGGAGATCCCAAGATCTAGGTTCAAAGGGACAACCGAGTTGTGATTGACTCGTATGATCCTCGGGGAGTCTAACTCCTACCCATTTCAATGATGAACTAGTGATGTCTGCAGCGTTTTAGGTTAAGTAAAACTTTTAATGATTCTTATATCCGGTAAACCTAGTGGAGTATGGCAGATACTCTTCATAAGAATTACCTATATGAGTGTGAATGGGCTTGTTACGTGAGATTTGGGAAGGGCTACATTTCACTAGAGCACCGATGTAGACCAGGTTGTTCAGGGCCAAAATGAACACAATAGTGAGAAGTAAACTGGGTCTGAGAATATACTGGGTGGGTTCTATTGTCTTGGTTTACACAAACGGCAATTGAGCTTCAAGACATCATGTTCACTGGTTAGCTAGTAAATCCGATAGTGTCTCACAAGGGAAGGTTCAAAGCCAAAAGCTACCTATCCTTTGCAGAATATTTCCAATTTCTGTACTCTCTGATTAGATCATATTGTTGCATTTTCTCTCCGTCAAATTCCATTCATGTGGGGGATTGTTGGAAAAATGGTTTTATATAGGCATATTTTTTAGCCCAATTAGGGTGGACCCCAAACGTCTTTTGGGGTGGGTCCGAAGAGGTGAAGTGTTCCTTGCCGCGTGGCAAGTCACACGGTGGAGACGGGACGTTAAAACCATTTATGTGTGAATGGAAAGTTGACGTCGGTTTCGGGTCTAACATTAATTTTTATTTAGATAAAATTCATTTGAATTTTTTCAATAAAAATTACTGTGGGAATTTAATTTAATTCTAAATTCAAATTTTAGATTCCTAAGTGGTTTCCTAAAGTTTGTAATTGTGGGAATTTAATTTAATTCTAAATTCATATTTTGGATTCCTTAGTGCTTTCCTAAAATATGTACCTCTTACTTTATTTATTAAACTATTTAATTTGTTTAATATATATATATTTAATAGTTTAATATATATATATATATATTAAATAGTTTAATTAATAAAATAACTGTTCCAACCGTTTGGAACATTTCTCTGTCAGACCACTTTTTCAAACGTTTGAAATTGAGTGTTCAAACGGTCAACTTTTTGAATTGAAAAGGGCACCTTTTCACTTCTTGTTTTGGTACCTGTTCGGTCCTATTCTTTGCCTATAAAACTATTTGTTTTTCAGTAGTCCGGGGTTGGGAGAATTCGGAAATTTCAGTCAGTATTTGGTTCCTTTTGCTGTCCATTTCTCTTAGTGTATTATTTCTCATATTTAGTTTTAGAATAAATTTTCAGAGAGTTAGAACACAGGTTTGGTTCGCCGAACAAATTGTTTGGAGTACTACTACAATTTGTGAAGATCATTGTATCCTGGGAGATAGACGCCACTCAACCGTAAGTACCATAGCGGGGCGAATCTGTCTTAAGGACAGAGTGTCACACACTCGACTTGGTCTTAATTTTATTTCGGTTTGATAAATAAATCTGGTATGTAATTTATTTATTTTATTTGATTTATTTCAGTTCATTTTATTTACACAGAAGATTGTTCCAACAAAAGCAACTCAAGCAAGCATAAACATATTTTCGATTATTTGAATGACCAATACATGTGTTTAGATCTTGAATTTGTAGAGGAAATTGTGAATACTATAGTCATTAATGTATAAAAGGTTATTGTAAATCAATCATGTAAGGTTTCCAAGTTTGGCCAAATTATACAAAAAGAGAATCCACTACTAAACAGTTCTAATAAAAAATTGTGACTTCATTAGTCAGGAGAAGAGAAAGGTGACCATAATGCTTTGATGATCCTCAAAACACCATATAAGCTTTTAGTCAACAACAAAAGATGAATATATAAATAAAGGGTAAATTGTAATAATTTAGATTTTTAATTATTCTGTATAATTTATACTAATATTATTTAATCTCAGTTCGAAAAATATATAATTTATTATATATTATTATGTGTAATTTCATAAAATAATATAATTATTAAAAATTTATGGGTCAAAATATAAATAATAATAATATAGATAATATAAATAATAATAATAATAATATGTGTGATAGTAAAATAAATAATTAATTTTATGTTAGTATAAGATAAAGTGTAATTTAATTAAAAATTAAATTATTTATATAATTATATTAAAATATTGAGTCAAAAGGTAATTATTTTAACAATCGTGCTACGTCGCTCGAAAATAGGGCCCCGATCCCAAAACTAAAAACGACGCTGTTGCTCAATCAAACCGTATGTAAGAAGACGCAGGGAAGGGAGAGGGGGAGGGGAGGGGGAGGGGAGGAAGAGAAGGGGAGGGGAGGGGGCCCATAAACTAGGGGAGGGGGAGGGGGAGGGGGAGGGGGCTGGAGGCGGAGGCGGGGCGGAGGCGAGGCGACGCTGCGAGGAGACGCCGCGAGGCGACGCCGGTGGCGCCGAGACGAAGCTGAGCCGACGCCGGAGACGAGCTAGCCGGGCGACGAAGCTCTCTTTCTTCCTCTTCTTCTTCTTCTCTCTCTCTCTCTCTCTCTCTCTCTCTCTTTTCTGAAAATCGGGGGATTCGGGGGGGCGCGGATTCGCGCTCCCAAGCATTATTCTTATTTTAAATATTTATTAATAGATAATTATAAATCTAATCGTATCCGTGATTGAATCTGGGGAGGATTTGGCCTGCCCGCGTGTCGGCCAGGTGATGATTTCACCTTCCTATTTATAGGAAGGAGCTGATCCGGGTGAAAGAAGAAAAAGAAAAGAAAGAAGAAAGGAAAAGGAAGAGAAAAGAAGCGGGGAAGAAAGAAAGAGTAGTAGAAGGTGAAAGGGTCTTTGATAGTAAAAAAGAAGAGTAAGGTATTAAAATTAAAATGAGTTATATTATACCTTGAGTTACCAAAATATATTTTACGTATATTTTGACTTATCAAAATCTATTTTATACAAATATGTTTTATTAGTATATTAATAAAAGTTATGTTTTATAAAGGTTTCAGTTACATGGTTTATCTTCTGAACCCTATTTGTGAAAAGGAAACCCATGAATATGTTTGTTTATATTTTAAAGAATATTTGACTATGACCTTATATACAATTATGTTTTGTAAGTATCACCACAGGAGTCCCACGCTTTGGGGGACTTAAATAACCATTGGCCTTTGTTTGACCACTTTGTGGTCCTCTGTTTGTCATGGATCCATTGACCTCTGTTTTGTGCGGAACAAAGTGCTGTGCGGAGTTAAGTGCTACACTATTGTAAGAGCCACCTCTAGAATCCGTACGAGCCACCTCTTGAATCCGTTACATACATGATCTCTGCTCGCTCGCTCGCTCTGCATCGTGGTTATGGTTATATATTTATATAATATATGTATTTCAGTTTATGGTACTTAAATGATTTGTTTATGTAAATGTTTTAGCCTAACCAACGATCCATGGTTATTTCGTGTCCCTTATACTCTTGGTATAATATTTCTCACTCTGCCATGTGCTTATAGTTGTTTACCAATTTTCAGGAAATAGCTTTGGGAAAGTCTAAGATGCAGGGCTGCGGAATAGACACACACAACACTTTTATTGATATTTTTCTATGTAAATGTCGGCCTTTTTGGTCAATATATTTTGTAATAAAATAGAAACTCCAATGATTATTTTGGTACCTTTACTCAAATATTTCTTCCACTTGCATTTATTTATTTGTTCAAGAATTGGCCGGAGGTAACTTCAGTTACTGACCACCACGATACTTAACCCTTGGGTACGGGGAGCAGGTCGTGACAAATGGTATCAGAGCAATGGTTTATAAAAAAAAAAAAATTATCATTGGGGTATAGGACACATGCACATTTAAGAAGTAGGATAGCGGGTAATTAATACCGAATTATTATATTTTATTCGTCGATTTAATTATATTATAATTTTATATGATTATATACATATAATAAATTTCTTTTTTAGTATGCCTAATTTGTGAAAGATATTAGATATAATTGTTATAGTGAAAGAAGAACAAGAAAAAAAGGATATCGGGTTCAAGTATCTACCAAAATTATAATATAATTAAATCCATATAATTTTTAGTTCAGTATTCCAAAAAAAAAACTATTTTGATATTTTTTTAAAAGTGGGTTCAAATTATAAAGATACTAATTTTGAAATTATTTTTCATCAATGAAAGGTTCATCTCCTATATATGATTCTGTCATTATATTCTCATTTTATTTTATTTTTTATTTATTCTTATCGTAAACAAAACAAGTGAAAAGTTTTTAAAGTTACCAATTATTTCTCATTTTGGCCCAAATTAATTTTTGACAACTAAACAGTGAGTTATTTTTGGTAAAATTTGTTTTGAAGTACGATTTTCTATCAGATTAATCATCTAATATATATTTATCAGAGTGCGCAGCGGATAGTTTACATATGGCAAATTTCGAGGACGAAATTTTAAAAGGGGAGAAGATTGTAACAACCTAAATTTTTAATTATTCTGTACAATTTATACTAATATTATTTAATCTCAGTTCAAAAAATATATAATTTATTATATATTATTATGTGTAATTTCATAAAATAATATAATTATTAAAAATTTATGGGTCAAAATATAAATAATAATAATATAGATAATATAAATAATAATAATAATAGGTGTGATAGTAAAATAAATAATTAATTTTATGTTAATATAAGATAAAGTGTAATTTAATTAGAAATTAAATTATTTATATAATTATATTAATATATTGAGTTAAAAGGTAATTATCTTAAATATTTATTAATAGATAATTATAAATCTAATCGTATCCGTGATTGAATCTGGGAAGGATTTGGCCTGGCTACGTGTCGGCCAGGTGATGATTTCACCTTCCTATTTATAGGAAGGAGCTGATCCGGGTGAAAGAAGAAAAAGAAAAGAAAGAAGAAAGGAAAAAGAAGAGAAAAGAAGAGGGAAAGAAAGAAAGAGTAGTAGAAGGTGAAAGAGTGTTTGATAGTAGAAAAGAAGAGTAAGGTATTAAAAATATATTTTACGTATGTTTTGACTTACCAAAATCTATTTTATACAAATATGTTTTATTAGTATATTAATAAAAGTTATGTTTTATAAAGGTTTCAGTTACATGGTTTATCTTCTGAACCCTATTTGTGAAAAGGAAACCCATGGATATGTTTGTTTATATTTTAAAGAATATTTGACTATGACCTTATATACAATTATGTTTTGTAAGTATCACCACGGGAGTCCCACGCCTTGGGGGACTTAAATAACCATTGGCCTCTGTTTGACCACTTTGTGGTCCTCTGTTTGTCATGGATCCATTGACCTCTGTTTTGTGCGGAACAAAGTGCTGTGCGGAGCTAAGTGCTACACTATTGTAGGAGCCACCTCTAGAATCCGTACGAGCCACCTCTTGAATCCATTACATTGCTCATACTGTGATCTCTGCTTACATTGCTCGCTCGCATCGTGGTTATGGTTATATATTTATATAATATATGTATTTCAGTTTATGGTACTTAAATGATTTGTTTATGTAAATGTTTTAGCCTAACCAACGATCCATGGTTATTTCGTGTCTCTTATACTCTTGGTATAATATTTCTCACTCTGCCATGTGCTTATAGTTGTTTACCAATTTTCAGGAAATAGCTTTGGGAAAGTCTAAGATGCGGGGCTGCGGAATAGACACACACAACACTTTTATTGATATTTTTCTATGTAAATGTCGGCCTTTTTGGTCAATATATTTTGTAATAAAAATAGAAGCTCCAATGATTATTTTGGTACCCTTACTCAAATATTTCTTCCGCTTGCTTTTATTTATTTGTTCAAGAATTGGCCGGAGGTAACTTCAGTTACTGGCCACCACGATACTTAACCCTTGGGTACAGAGAGCGGGTCGTGACATAAATTATGCAAATAGTCTTTGTAATTTACACGATGTGTCAATTTGGTCCTTATAGTTTCAATTTGCTCGATTTTGCCCCTTAATTTAACAGATTGTGTCATTTTAGTCTAATAAATAACGGTTGTTAAGTTAATTTAACGGAAGGTCAAACAATGTGTCAATTTGGTCCTTATACTTTACGCGATGTGTTAATTTGGTCCCTGTAATTTTAATTTTCTCGATTTTGATAGGGACTAAATTGACACATTGTGGAAAATACAGGGACCAAATTGGCACATTGTTTAACTTTCCGTTAAATTAACTTAACAATCGTTATTTATTGGGCTAAAATGACACAAATCATTAAATTAAGGGGCAAAATCGAGCAAATTGACACATCATGTAAATTATAGAGACTATTTGCATAATTTTCCCATAAATAAATAAAAGATGTGATAGAATCCATTCAAAAAAAGAATAAAATAAAAAACTAGAACACACTAACTTTGACATTTTATCAGAAAGAAAGCCAAACTCTGCCTTAGATAGAGGGACCCAAGAAAAAACCTCACCCAACCTGCATCAAAGAATAATACATTAGAATTTACCAGATAAAGAATTGCAAATCTTGTCGCTGTTGAATATTAAGAAATAAGATAGCAATAATTGAGACCTGACTCATATTTAGACTACGATTGCTAATTGAAATTTTAAAATATTTAAGAGGAGAAGTGGCCAATGAAAATTAGTGAAAAGAGGGAAAGGTTTTTCTCTCTGACCATATAATATTCTACATTGCTTTAATCAATTTAATGTAACGATGCAAGCCCTAAATCAAGTATGAAAACTATACGTCACTACTAATTTAAAAATACTAAAGAATAAGAACTAAGTAACCCCAAACTAAAGCGCACTAACACGGCTTAACCCAACTCATCGTTACTCTTAAATATTACCTAAGCTTATGTTCTTCAAGGTCTAAAATTATCCAAGACATGGGTTCAGATTGAAACTTAATTCAAAGTAACTTTAAGATAAAACAGAGTTTTAAATAAGTTTTCTCAATCTATTTGCTAACTTTGAAAATTACAAAACCCACTCCACGTTGTTTGAAAAATTCCAAAACCCTTAAGATATCAACTAATATATCCTAAGTTTCAAACCCAATTGGTTTTACTTGATTTGTTTATCAAAATAATTATTTGCAATTAATTATGCCCAAACAGGTTATTTTCTGCAGTACTTTAAAGAAATTAATGGTTTTCTTAGTACACATGAGCAATCAACGCAAGGCCACAAATGTAAGAAACTCGACTCGTAACCAGTTTTAATGACGTTGATTTGGGAAATTCTATTTCCACACACTTAATTATCTCAATCCACATCATTTCTCAATACACACATTTTATAATTTAATTATTAATTTGTTTTCTCAATCTACACACTAAAAATATCAATTATATCATTTACTTATACCATTATACACACATCCCTTCAACTCTCATTCCACACACTTGTCCCTCCATCAAAATTTTGGCTATTCAGATGAAACCTATCCTTTAATCCAAACTTGTTCAATTCCTCACCCGATTTCGATCATTCTTCATCACAATTCCCATCAAAAATGGTGCTCCCTCTCCTCTTTCGTCCACTTGATTGATTAGGCCTTAGACTTAAATCCATCAGTGATAGTGCAACAGAGTTGTCATTACACTTTTCTTGCATTCTCCCTGAGCTCTTTGACGGTGATTCTTTTCTGTGTCTTTTGGGCTTGGATCTCCAACGTTAATAAAAAAAATAATAATTAAAAAAAATCCTCAACCCAATTCTTCAATCTTCTTTCTTAATTTCAGTCTTCAACCCAATTTTTCAATCATAAACCAAATAGCATTTTATGTTGATAAGAAGATAAACCAAAAATAATCAATCATATATCAAAGAGCAGAACACATTTACTATTTTTTTGAGGACTGTGTTTCACTAATTAACAATCCTCAACTCAGTTCTTCAATCTTCTTAGTTAATTTCAGTTGAATCCAAAAAAAAAAGTCTCTCTCAGTAATGTAACAACAATGCAAAAACTAGAGTTTACTTCTTTTTTTTTAACTCAAAATGTGTACATTGAGATTTTTTTGTTCTTAAAAGATGTGTACAGAGAATTTTTTCACATAATATTATAGATATTATTGGATGTCTATTATGGTCATTTTTATTTAGGATATAATTGTCATTAAATTAATATTTCATTAAGTGTGTGCCCTGAGTTAACTAGGTGTGTAGAAATAGAATTTCCCCGTTGATTTGATAATTTTTGGATTTATACGCAAAAAGAGAACGACACTTCTGAAGTTACTGTTTTATCCCAGTTTCTGGACAAATTTGAACGCACCAGTTAATATAGATTTTCGCTTCCAAAAATTATGAGAAAATTTTGATATGCAATTAAATATGTAATTAATCTACTGTAAAAATTTCAATTCAAAATTCATCCATTTGATATGGTTTCTTGATTTTTAAAGTTTGTGATTCTGTGCATAATTTTTGGATTAAAAATTACACCCATTCTTTATATATGAATTTAACTCCTCAGATTTCTTAACAGTATATATATACACAAAATACATACACCTACAACCTCTCCATCAATGAATTAAATCATAGAATATAATAAAGATAAAGAACAAAAATAAAATAAAGAAGAAAGCTAGAACCCTACCACACACCCAAAAGTTCTTTGATTGCAACTTCTTTTTGTTTTTCTTCTCTTTCAATCTCTCTCCCGTTAGTGTGGCTGCTGCTGCTGCTGTGGTGAACAAATAATAGAGTAGGGTTTGTGTTTATTTTATTTCATACTAGTGGTGGGCACACATAGGTCAAATAAATAGATAAATATACAAAATACATATATAACTTATATGCAACTCAAATGGTAAAAGCCTTATTTATTAACTTTGTGGTCTAGAATTCAAGTCACACCCTCCTCTCTCTCTCTCTCTCTCTCTCTCTCTCTCTCTATATATATATATATATATGTTTTTTAATAATAAATCTTGCTTTTAAATTAAAGACTTTCATCATAAATTTATTTTAGGTTTAAAATTAATTAAAAGACTCTCCAACAATATTTAATTTGTACTTTAGGATTCACAATCAAAATATTTGAGATTGTAAAATGATTATTACTTAATTATTTATTTGATTTGTATATTCGGGTTCCCACATTTGCCGACTAATTTTCTGGTAGCTATAGAATAACAATAAAAATAGGTTTGTTATTTCGCGACTAAACTTTCTTTTGTCTGCAATAATAAATATACAACGACTAAAACAAAATTTAGTGGCCTAAAATCTAGCCTTACGCCAACTAATAAATTTTTAGTTACCAAACGCTAGCATTTCAACTACTAATTTTTTTTTTTTAGTCGCCAATAAGTAATATTTCTCGACTAAAAAAATTTAGTAGCTGTCGCCTGAACAAACACCGACTAACACATTTTTTAGTCACCAAAAAGTTAACTTTTGGCGACTGAATTCCTTTTAGTCGTCAATTTTGGTCGCCAAAAATGTAAATTGTTGTTGTGTATAAAAAAAGGTGGAGTAATGAAGTGAAGCATTGATAGTTGTGTACAAAAAAATTTATTTATTTATTTATAAATAATTTTTTTCACATTTTAAATAGGAAAATAGATATCAATTTTGGTCTTATATTTTTATTTAGATCAATTTTAACTTTTAATAAATTTTATGTCAATTTGGTACAATTAATGTTACCGTTAGTGTTTTACAAAAATGATCACTGAAAATTAATTCATCGAGTTGAGCAAATTTATTATTTTCTCTAAAAGAATGACATATGTCACTTACATGTATATTTGTCATTAAAAAATGCTAAAATTAGGACAAATTATACCATTAGTCCCTCTATTTTCTCTATTGTGTTCATTTTAATTTTTATAATTTCAATTGAATCAATTTTAACATTGGATTTTTTAATTTTGTCTCAAATTGGTCCAATTGTAAGTTCAATTGAATCAGTTTAGTGGCATTTGTTGATAAAGTCACTAAAATAATTTATTGTGCCATTCTTTTATAAAATGCCATAAAATTGATGGTATTAGATCACTTTTTTTTTTTGTGGAAATGATGTTGTACTTCTTTATTAAAATGTCACTAGGGCCTTTTATATTTGTGGCTCTGTGACATTTTTCTAAAACATGCCACCAAATATTATTTTTATGACATTTTCTAAAAACATGCCACTAGTATAGTGTTGTGTTTTTGTTATAGTGTTGTGACACTTGTTTATTGAAATGTCACTAGAGCCTTTTATGTTTATTGGTTTGTGACATTTTTTAAAAATGTGCCACTAAATATTATTTTTATGGCATTTTCTAAAAACATGTCACTAGTATAGTGTCACTAAAGTGTGTTTTTGTTGTAGTGATGGTAAAATAATTGTGATATAAAAAGATGGCATTGGTGTAATTATTAAAAAAAATATTATGCCAAAAATCATTATCATAAGAAAATATTCGATTTTAGTTTATGTTTATGTATATATTATTTTTAAAATTTTATTTTAGGAAAAATAATTTAAAATATTATATAGTTGAAAAAAATAGTATTATTACTAATGTTTATTTTTTTGATAAAAATAGTTTTAGTATATTAATAGTTAATATTATCTACATGGACTCGGGTGCGGGTATCGGGTGCGGGTGTATATCTAGAAGTCGGACACTTCAAAATTAAAAATTAAGGATACATGTATATGGATATGGATACAAATGTGGATACGGGTAGGGAGATACGTTAAATAGTTATTTTAAAAATATATTTATTATATAAAAATGAGTTAAATAGTTATTTTTTAAATATATTTATTATATGAAGATGAGTTAAAAAAAAGTTGACCCAATAGTTTTTTTTTTTATAAATAAAATCAAACATATGGATAAGTCATATAATAACCCATGTCATTGTTGAATAGAGTTTATTAACAGACCCAAACATTTTATTTATTTATTTGGATCCAACCCATTAAGATTTATTATGATACAAACTAGCCAATAGATGTAAATTTTTTCTTTATTTTTTTGGGTCCAGCCCATTATAATTTATAATATTAATTATTATGATACAAATCAGTGCCCAAACTTTTTATTTATTTATTTGGGTCTAGCCCATTAAGATTTATAATATTAACTAGCCAATAGCCCAAGCCTTTTATTTATTTATCAGGTCCAGCCCACAAGCCTTTTATTTATTTATTAGGTCTAGCCCATTAGGTCCAGCCATTAGGGTTTGATACAAACAACAGCAGTAGCTTTGACATGTCTGTCTCACACGCACAACAACAACACGATGAGTCTGTTTCCTCTTCGCTTCTCTCTCATACGCATAACAACACGATAGGTCTATCTCTTCTCTTCTCTTCTCTTCTCTCACACATGCACAGCACAATCGAGAGAGATATCGAGGGAGAGAAGGAGATCGTGATAGAGAGAGAGAAGGAGATTGGGACAGAGAAGAAGATCGAAAGACACGATCAAGATCTTGAATCCATACATCAATGTAAGTATCTCAACCTTCTTCTTCCTTTTTGATTAGCCGTGTCCGAGAGCGGAGAGACGAATCCAACACAGATCCCACACTCGCACCCGTGTCGTGTCGTGTCGACACAGGTACTTCACTCCAAAATGCCGAGTCCATGTAACATAGAATATTATTACTAATATTATAAACAAAACAAAACAAAAAAGGTCTCTTCCTATTACATAATCAAATTACCATCATCTATTCACACAAGTCAATTCTTCAAAATATACATAGTTCAAAATATCCTCTCAAATTTTAACAGTTGAAACATGTAAGATTAATACCAAAGTCAAAAACAAATAAACCAATGAATATACTTTGCCTCTTTTGATCCCTAACAATATTTAGAAGCAAAATCAGAAATTTTTTATTTAAGCTTTTTTCTTTAATTTTTTTTTATTTTTTATTATCAACTGATAGGAGAGTAATTATAAATATAAGAAATATTTATATCAAATAGACCAATAGTGTACAACAGTTGGAAAGTCAACCAATAAACTAAAATCCATCAAGTTCAAGCCCAACAACTACTAATCACAAATAATCCCATAATGGATAAAAATAAATATCATCACAAAAGATATCAGACTACTCTCCATATAGAACTCATGACAAAGGATGTGAAACAATTCTGAGTAAAGAACTCAGTGATTTAGGAGAGAGAAAAAAAAAAACGTACACATGTGAGAGAGGGGGAAGGCACGTGACCCCGCCCTTCTCCAAGAAAGAAAAGCATGAAGATGCAAGACACTCCACAACTAGTAATAAACGTCAAATCCAAGAATAAATCAACAGAACATGACACAGTTTTGTGCCAGAAGAACAATTTTGTCACAGAATTTTAGCAATGGCTCGGGTCATTTTTGGGGATATATGTGCAAGAAGAAGAAGCTGGCGGTGCTTTTGCTACTTTGTGAGGTGGAGCCAACACCAATCCACGACCGCTACCGCCACCGTGAACCACCGTGAGCTTTCTACCATCAAAAGGCCTTGCAGCAGCTTCAAGAAGTTTGGTGGTAATGAAAATGAAGAACATGATGAAGAAAATCAACTTCACAACCTTCAAGATAGCTTTCTAGAACAAGGTCTCCATTGCTCTCAATTTGAAGAAATTAATGATGATTTTGAAAAATATATCAGGAGGACTGTTGGCTTCATATTTTGTACAAGCCAGTTACAATTCAACACGTGGCAGAATAAGGGTAATATAGGAAGATAAATTAAGTCTTCAATCCTGATCGTACACGTGGCAGTTAGTATTGGCTCTTACGTGATCTGAGTAGCATTGGATCAATAAAGAGGTGCAAGGTGACGTGGCTTCAACGGTTATCCAGATTCAAATTCAAATATAAGAGGAAAGCCTAACTGCAAGTGATAGCGTAGTGGAACTACTTATAAGGCAGCATGATCAGCCATTATGGAGGAGCAGTTCGACGATTTGAAGTGCAGTTCCATGGTCATCCTTGAGAAGTATAAATAGCGGGGAAGACCCCAGAAAAATCCCCAGACTTAGATCCAACAAACCAGTCATTTACTTCATATTTTCTTTTCTAGTTTTACATTTCCAGTCTTTACATTTCCTGCACTTTAAATACCTGTTCTTTACATTCCTGCACTTTAAATTCCTGCATTGCACTTCGTTCATAGGAGTAGTTTCAAGTAGATTGTTGCTGTAAACTTCTACGAGGCTGAGTTTGGATCATTGTAAGTTTTTATCTTAATGAAATACTTCAATTGTTCGTCATTTAACTGTTATTTTGCTTAATTTCTCCTGAGTCAAGCCACTAGTAAAAGTCCTCTTCATTGAAGCTGAAAGAACTAAAACACAATCGTCTGATAATTGGTTGGCAATTATAATTTCTGTAAAAACTGATTGATCCTTGCTGGCATGCTCGCATTTCCAAAAATACCCTTCGAAAGCCAAAAAGCCAACATATATTTTTGGTACGCCCAATGGGACTCATTGAAATGGCTAGACGAAGAAGGCAATGAGAAAATAAACGCTTGGAAGAAGGCGTAAAAGGAGAGGTAGAAATACCTAATCCAGAAGATAATGTGGTAACACATCTTGTGGAAACTCCCATATTATCAGAACCTATGGTCGAACAAACCAGTACTTCAGGACAAGAACCACATGTTCATAATATTGGATGAAACCAAGGAATTGGACCATTCACTGTTCCATCTACTCAGCCAACAAATCCATGGGATGGCCTAGTAGATGCTATGGGACAACAATTAATGAACACAATGGAAAGGTAGGCAACATCCTTTTTGGATCTAATGAATAACCACCAACCAACAAACACAAGACACACAGAGGAAGTTTTAAATGTCCCTCAGCAAAGATTGGTTAGAGACAAACAGCCTATGCAAGTTAATGGACATTCTAATGGTCAAACTAGTAATCAGAACTATGAAAGACCATCACCTCAGTCTTGGTATGAACCCATTTCGAGGCCTATAGCAGGCCAAAATGCCTCAGTACTCAACAATGAAGCCACACAAGTTGGTGGATCTGGTCAAGTACAAGAAACTGGCGTAAGAATGGTTACAAATCTCATGTTCGAAGCCATACCTGGCACTAGGGGATATAATAATCCCTTATTTGAATTTATACCCGGGGGGTTGGAAGGCTAGCCTATAAATAGAAGGGACACAACACCTGTTCCAGCACCTTTCGCAGGTCCTTTCGCAGGACAGGCTCAAAGGGGTTACCCACACCCCCAACAGCAACCTGCACCACAGGGACAACCAGTCCTAAATGTACCACCTTATGGACCAAGAGGACCACAAGAACAAATTTGTCCACAAAATCCTGTGTTTGTCCCTCTAGTAGTGGTTCAACAGGCACAAAATATGGTCCCTAAGGACCAAATCGCTGATATTGTTAGGGAGATGTGTGGACCGATGGCTCGGGGGGTCCAGACTCCTGTATACAGAAAACCATACCCAGAATGGGTAGATAGGGTACATGAATACCCAAGGGGGTTCAGGATACCAGATTTTACCCTTTTCTATGGGAGTGGAAACTAATCAACAATAGAGCATATTGCTATGTTTGCTGCTCAATGCGGTGAATTTACTAATCATGACTATATGAAACTAAGATTATTCCCAAATTCTTTAACTGGGGGAGCATTTGTATGGTACATCAACCTTACACCTGGCTCCATTCAAAATTGGCAACAAATGGAAGAGGCATTTCATGCCCAATTCTTCCAATCGGAGCCAGAGGTTTCCATGGCAGACTTGGCTAGATTGAGTCAAAGGTCTGAAGAAAAGGCTACTCAATTTATTACTAGATTTAAAAAGGCTCGAAATAAATGTAGAGTCATCCTGCTAGAGCCAAAATTCGTAAGATTGGCTCAAAATGGCCTAGAGTTCAGGCTTCAAAAGAAGTTTGACTCAACTGAATTCAGAGATTTGGTGGAACTAACCTATAAGGTGTCTAGGTACGAAGCATTACTAGAGGAGGAACAAGATCGAAATAATGCATCGTACAAGACATATTATAGAGATCCTAATTATGAGATCGATGCAGCAGAGATTGTGGGCAAAGAACCTGTGATCTGTGAGGCATTAATTCATAAGGATACAACAATTGACCAGCAGTTTAAACAGAAAGACTTTCATAGAAAGTATTCTTTCGATTTAACAAAGACAGATGACATTTTTGATCATTTGCTTGCGGCCAATTTCCTTAAGTTACCTAAAGGAGTAAAATTGCCATCTCTAGATGAACTTAAGGGAAAAGTATATTGTAAATGGCATAACTCTTGGTCTCACTCGACTAAAAACTGCATTGTTTTTCAAGACAGGATCCAAGAACAAATTCGGAAAGGAAGTTTGAAGTTCCCAACCAAAACAGAAAAGGCCATGGGGATCGACAGTAATCCATTTCCAGAGGTTGGAGAGGCGGCAGCCAATGTCATTACGTCAGACTTTCAGAACTTGTCCTTGACAGAATTGGAAGAAGTCAATGTGCAGATGCATGTTGCTAACCAGACAACCATCAAAAAAGACACCAGAAATCTGCCAGTTATTGGACAATGTTTCTCACACCAGAGGGAACACTCTGATGAAGAATCACTGGATGATGATTCCTTAGAAGCAGCAATAATGCAAAGGATGTGCCCTAGGTGCAGACTGAGTTATAAGTGGTTGAAAGGGCTTCCAGTTGATGAGAAACAATATTACAGGGATGTACACAGACGTCCTAAATCAACCAATGCTTACAATAAAAGGCCGTATCCGGCTAGTGATAGGCAGCGACCACTAGTGGTTGAGCCTGCAATGGACAGAATGTATGCTAAAGGCAAGAGGCCCTTATATGAATCCAGGCCACCTAACTATTACAGAATGGAGAGCAGTCATTCTGAAAGAAGACTGGAGAAAGGCTCAGTTCATGGGATCAAAGCCAGAGATTGGCCCCCTAGACCAGCCTCATGCAAGACAGAAAGTGGCTACCTTCATCGAAGGTCTGAATCAGGCTCGAAACGTGAGGTCAGAGCCAAGCACTTACCTTCACAGCCAGCTTCAAAGATGGCTTTGAAGGTAGAAAAAGTGTAACAACCCTCGTACTGATTATCGATAACCTACTGAATTACGTACTGATTACTGTTAAACTGAACTGATAATGACTGATAATTGGATTAACCTAAGTACTGAATGGACTGATTGAAATCGAAACTGAAATTGAATAAGTTTATCTATTGAATTGCATATTGCATCTGTTTGATTGATTGATTATCTATTTGAATTCATATGTTTAAACTGTTAATTAAAGGCCTTATCGGCGGCCGAATTAGGAACCGTTTAGTGTTTTGTAATCAGGAGAATATTTGTGATTTAATGATATATTTATCTGAGAATTGATTAGGAATGATTAAATTAGATTTAAACGAGTTAATTACCAAGATTGACTTAATTACCACATTGCCATAGCTAATGGACCTTTGTTTATTCAAATATA
Source organism: Camellia lanceoleosa (assembly GCA_025200525.1). Taxonomy (NCBI): domain Eukaryota; kingdom Viridiplantae; phylum Streptophyta; class Magnoliopsida; order Ericales; family Theaceae; genus Camellia; species Camellia lanceoleosa. The sequence continues at coordinate 25,219,989 of CM045768.1, forward strand.
TTGTGCCTTATTACATCTAGATCACCATTTGATCAGCCCTTTTCTTGCTCATAACCGACCAAACTAGAGAGAGTGAGGGAGAAGAGAGAGAGTTGGACTCAAATTGTTGAATTTGCTTGGAGATTGCTTAGAATTGAAGTATAATTGGCATAATCTAGCTTCCACACCTTGAAATTGACACTCTAGGTAAGGAAATCATCTTCTTCTTGTTGTCTTGAGCTAAATCTTGCATGTTTCATGCATCATTGTAGAGCTAAGCCATGTTTTAAGTTCAAGAATGTTGAATTGAAGCTTGATTGTTGCATGCATGACCATCTTGGTGCATTTTGAAATTGATTTCAGGGTAAATTGCACATGCATGTCCATGTTTAAGCTATGGTCCATGTTTTCATTTTGTTTTCCAACTATTGAGCTCAATTGAGCAAGAATTGAAGCTTGATTTTGGTTTAAAGATCATGCATGTCATGTTTTGAAATTGTTCATGAAATTGATTTCGTATTGGGTTTAATTGAAACACCCTTGGGCCTTGATTTCTTAAATTGAGCTTTATAACTTGTTATTCTATGTGTCTAAAAGAGTTTTCCAGAAAATGGGCTCAAGAGGATCGAATTTGGAGCATCAAAACTTGGTTTGGAACTTGGAGGTTGAATCTGGATTTCCCAGATTTTGGCCGTCCCGCCGAAGCGAAGTGCCGAGCGGGGAAAACAAGCTCCCAGTATTTCTTGGCATGTTTTACAGTCCGCTCGAGCGGAGTTTTTCACGCTCGAGCGGGAAAAACGAGCATCCAGCATCTAGCACTGTTCATCAGCCCGCTTGAGCGGGGAAATTGACGCTCGAGCGGGTCCTTTTGTTTGCTTGTCCGCTCGAGCGGGGAAAACATGCGCTCGAGCGGGACCCTGTTTTCTGAAGAAATTTTTCGAAACTGTTTTGTGTACATTTTTGCATCCTCATCCCATCCTAGGCATTCTTAGGCCTAGTTTAAGACATCTTAATGAGGATATAGACATAGAACCACACCGAGGAAATTTAGGGATTTTAATTAACATCCTTCCGACTGTGAAACTTAGTGTGTGTTCTATTTGTTAACTGTTTAGGGTTGGCTCTCGGGGACGCGCTCTAGCTGCTATTAGCCCAATCTCTGTGAGTAACAATTGTGTAAAGATATGTCCAACATGGTTATCTTTTGAATCTTGATGAACTATTTATTGAACCGATATTGTTTCTTGAATGAATGTATGTCTGTATTCGAATCAGACATGGCATCCTTAGCATTGGCTATTCTTTATAGAGCTCTGTCGGTTCCTGGTGGAACCATCATTCTTGATCGATGGCCATCATTCTTGTTGATGCTGTTAAGACCGGTCCTTGGACCTCTGTTTATAGGCTAATGGGTGTACCACATATGACTGTTTGATCGAAATATCAAGGATCGAAATTTGTTTAATGAATCGATTTCATTATCAGAAGGACATTCATTCATAACCTCTTTACGCTTTATGTTATTCACCGGGTTTTAGCTCACTGTTTATATATATATGTAGGTTCTCGTGACCGGAGCTAGGAGCGTGGGTCGGTCCCCAGTTTTGTCAAGCCAGCCTATGTGCCTCACTGCGAGGTTCCGAGTTGCCATGCTATGGCTTGGGGTGTTTTTGAGTCCCCTATCGGTCTCCTTACTGTTTGTACCACTGTATAGACTGTCTACTGTTGTACTGTACTGTTACCGAGGGATTAGGTCCCCGTACTGAATGATTGTACATGATTGTATATGATTGTATAGACTGTACTGTTTTGCACTGTATCAATGCATGAAAAATGTTTTTGACATACAGATTTTCACAGCTCAATGGACACTAGTTATTTACTGTATTGGCTTCCGCCTGTTTCGCTTAATCAGATATCGTTTCAAAGCCTTGGTAATCTTGGATTCTTGGCGATTCTGATGCTAAACCCATAGGGCCGGGTTTGGGTCGTGACAAAAAGGCAGTTCAACATCTGAGTCAGTAAGTTCGTGGGTACCTGGAGTTCCAGACTGGTTTGTAATGCAAAACAAACCTAAGGAAGTGCCTGCCCAGAGAGATGTTGGAAACCAAGGCAGGATGGTCAAGCCTCCTTTGGTGGCTCCGAACAATTGGGTATTGCTTAAACACCCAAAGACAAAGGAACCAGATATGGTCCCAGTCATTTCGAGATCAGAAAAAAGAAAGATTCAGCGCAGGTACACTCAGTACCAGAAAGATATGAAAGAAAATGGAGAGAGCTCTTCATTGGTCCAGACAAAAGGAAAGAAGACTCCAAAGTCAGACCATACTCCAAAGCCAACTCTACAAAGCAAAGTGGGTTGCAGCAAAGAACAGTTGGCCAAGGTTCATTCTAAAATAAAAGTCAGAGAGAAGTCTAGCTTAGCAGGATTGGAGAAAGCTCTGATGGAGAGTGACAGCGAGACAGAAGAAGAAATTGGCATAAGCCAAAAAAAAAAAATGGTAGAGGAAGAAATGTTCGAAGCCTTCATGGCTGAGCAAACATTTCTGGTTGAAAAACCAGTCGAGAAAAACCATTCGAAAGAACCTGTTAGCAACAAAGTGCCAGAGTGTAACATGGAGGATGCCTCTGAAGTAACTGAACAAGGTGGCCAAGAAGGGAAACAGGTACAGCCAGCCATCCAATTTGGCTCATTTCCTCCAGTATCAGTCAATATGGCGCATATACTGCCTCATGAGTTCCAGGCTGGAGATGAGGACCAAGATGGTCAAGAAATTGATCCAATTCCAGTCTCTAGTGAAGATTCACAAGTGAGTATGGTATAGGATGATTCTGGAATGGCTACCCCAATGGAAACTGAATATGAGAGCGAAGAAGAGGTGAGCATTAACCTCTCATATCCTTTTGAATATCCTTCGAATTCTATGACACAACATGTCAAGCCTTTGTACATCAAGGCTTTCTTCGATGGGATACAATTGAACCGAGTCCTGATAGATAATGGAGCAGCAGTGAACTTACTATTGAAATCTTCTTTGAAGAAACTAGGGAAAAAGAATCCCAGGTTGATCCCAACCAGCACAACCATTGCTGACTTTGCTGGAGACAAACAGATGGCTCAGGGGATTCTATCCATTAACTTAAGTGTGGGAACCAAGGACTGCATGACAGCATTCTTCGTAATCGACAGTAATGCTAAATACAATACTTTACTTGGGAGAGATTAGATCCACACTAACAAATGTGTGCCTTCCTCTTTGCATCAAAAAATTATGATGGCCTCAGGTAATGGAGAGACAGAGGAAATTGATGCAGATCCTCAACCCTTCATAGCCTGTGCAGACTTTGCAGATGCCAAGTTGTATATTGAGGGAGTGACACCACTCAGTATACTAAGGAAAGTTGATGGCTCAGCCGAAGTGACGGCTGATGAGGAAGTGACACACCTGAAGCACTTAGTCTAGGAGAGTACTGATGAGGAGGTTGTCATTAAGGATGACAATGATGCCTGGTTATAGGCAAAGGAATGAAACACAAGAAGCCAAGTCTTTGGCTCTAATTAAATTCTAAACATTGGATATAAAATCAATAGTCCAGAAAGTACAGGAGCAAGAGAGAGAAGCCATGATAATTGGCTGCAAGCAGAAGCAGCAATAGATCAAAGTTTTGACCCTTGATAAATATTGTGCATTGGACATTGAAACAAAAGTCCAGGAGATACAGGAAGAGGAAGCCTTGTGGACAAACTTTGTCTATGAGGAGGAGGGCAAAGATGTGGAATTAAAGAACCTAGGAGTAGAACAAAGTAGGGAGATTGCTTCGAAGATAGAAGAGATCAAAAAAGAAGCTTCAGTAAGTTCTCAGACACAAGACCCCATAGAAGAAGTAAATTTAGGGGAAGGTACTATACAGCAACCCACCTACATAAGTGCTTGTCTGAATGTGCTGGACAGGGACCAGTTGTTGGTTGTTCTAAAGAAATATAAAGATTGATGTAGACGCGCCCGTGGGGCTTCATTCTAACAATTCAAGGACTCGATTTTGTGTCGGTTCTAAATCTGAACCAAAGAGTCCAAATCCGGCAAATCGTTTGAGAAAACAAATTTTTGAAAAGTAGTGCCAAACATGGACTGCTTTGCCAGATTACAGAGTCGCCACCTAAATATTTTAAAATGGGAAATTTAGGAAACCCTGACTCGGTGCCGAAGGCCACATGTCTGTCATCACCAAAGTGGTCTTGGCTCGGGAGCTTGGGTACGATCGGGGAAGATCAGCTATGAGCACCCTTTCGCCGATCAAGACCGCCTCTACTAACCGTGATATCCGTTTTTGAAAACTTTATGCGTTCTTAATCCAGTTATTAACCTAGAATTACTATGTGATGCGCACAACACAAAAGTATAGACTAGATTACCTAACTTGGAAATAAACATTGCATATCCGTTTTGTCTCGAAAAACGTGTTAGATTTTGCTACTCGCAAGTAGGCTAAAATACGGATTTCAACGAGTTGTTCCAACTTAGGCAATCCAACCTCCACCCACAGGCATTCAAACAGTTTATCACATAAGCACTTAGCCGCATGGTAGACATACTGTCATGTTAACATTCACACGCATGCGACATGCTAAAGCATAAAACTTACATTGTACTCCGTGCCAAAACAAGAAACCAGTTAGCAAAACATGCATGACCTAGTTTATGTTAAGTGACTAATGCATCGCATACGAAATGTAATCTAGACAGGCTCGGCTATCCTAAGCATGGCACGTGAAATGCAACAACTATCACGTATTCAATTTGGAATTGAAAGTACGATGCAGTTTGTATGATGTACCGAACCCGATATATGTAAACAAATGCATGAATGCACGCATGCATTGCATAAGGTATGCTAATTTAGATGTGCCCTAATCTACCATTGTAAGCGGGTAAATAAAAGGGAGAAAGAAATGGGGTTTGGAAGACATACACCCACTCACCCACACTTATTACAGATTCGCCCTCGCTCGGAGGGACCGAAAGAATAATACAGTCCAAAGAATAAATGAATAAATTATTACAAAATTCTAATTACTAAAATTAAATCAAGTGAATAAGAGAAAGGGGCCTCGTACCGCCGGATCTTAAATGATGTATGCTCGCGATGACGCCCGAAAACCCACACCGCACCACCGACTCTTTTTTCCGCCTCGCTTCTCCAAAATTTTCCAAGGTCCTGTGAAACCTTCCTTGTGTTCTCACGAGTGCCACCTGGAAGAAATTACCATCTTGCTTGTGGTGGCCACCGTCAAAATAGTCTGTCGCGAAATACAAGGCTTGGGTCGGCACTTTTCCTACTGTCGGCACAAAATCCTCGCAGAAGACAGCTTTGACAAGAACAAAGAAAAGGTGTATGGTATTGGATTTTTGAGCATATTTATGCATGGCCAATACTTCCTATCACGAATGGGACTCAAGGAAACATGGCTCTTGGTTCTAGGGCTAACAATTGTGCACCTTGGTGCATGATAGCCTAAGATACCAAGGTTGCATTTCAATGTAAAAAATGCATGCAACACAACAATGATGACTAAGTCCCTATCATTCCAAAGTCAAGGGCCTTAGTGACATGGGAATTGAGGTGTGTTTTGTCACTTGGAGTACAAACACCCCTCATTTCCCACACTTGGTTTGACACCCCAAACCGAGTAATGAAATGCAATCCATGCAAACATTCATCAACAATGCAACATGACACAAAAGCGTAAGGCACGCCAAACACTATGTAGCACATCATGAGAAGTATACCATACTAAGCATGCACAATGCAAAGGGTGATACAAGCATGAACACCTAAGGCAATAGAATTGTCTTATGTCAAGACCATGTTGACTAAACATGCAACACACATATACTAGATATGTAATGGCAGACTAAGCTACAATGGGACAGCCCTTAAACCTCCCTAAAACAGTGGCAAAACATGCCCAAGATGATGACCAAAACTCATGCGACCATGCAAGGCAATAGGTCCAAAACTAAGGGCAACAAGGAGAGTGCTTTACTACCATTGCTAAGGCCACTCATGGCATGCATCTAATAACCAAAAAAAAAAAAAAAAACAGACTTTTATCATGCAAAATGACACCCAAAACCCACATATGGCAGCCCAAAAATGCACCAAGTATGCAAGCATACACAATGTCAATCCCTAGGCATACAAGAGCACACCCTTAAAGCATGAAATAGGTCACACATGTAAACACACACACATGATTTATGGACTGAAATAGGGTCACAAATGATGCCAAATCATGAGGGTGATCAATGTTGAACATGCTAGGAACCAAAATGCATAAGGCTTACAAGCCTAGAATACAAAACAACCATGTCAAGCACACTATATATGGCAAAATCAGTGGCTCACAGCCCTAATACATGGTAATATGATGCTAATACCCTCATGGAACCAAGCTAAAACATGCAAAGAACATGGCCTAGATGTATGGCATGCTTTTAGGTATAAGAGAGCATTTCAAAGCAAGTATAAGATACATATTAAAGGCTACAAATCCGACCAAAAACAGAGGTTAAACATGCTCCAAAACACTCAAAAAAATTCTGAAATGAAGCCTAATGCAAGTATGCATGCATGCTACTCTTTAGGCCAAATACAAAGGCAAGCAAAGGACAAGGGGGAGAGGGGTGTCCCTCCCCTATTTGAGACTTGGAAGTACCTTCCTCACCACTGAAAACTCACTGGTTTTCAGTTTTCAGTGGTGAGAAGACCAAGAACACCAAGCAAGCAAAGCTTCAAGAAAAGACACCAAAATGGCCAAAACAAGGCCTAAGAGGGTGAGACTCTACCCAAACCACAAAATGACCTTAATGAATGTTCAAGAGCAGGTAAAAACAAGAGTTTCTCATGTTAAACACAAATCCAAAAACACAAAGCAAGAGGGGTAGAAATTAGTTGCAAGAATGGGGAAACTAAAGCAAAAAGTTTACCCTTGAAGATCCAATGAAGAACAAGTGGAGCAGCCCTCCTCTAATGATCAAAACCAGTCCAAGATCACACAAAACAACCTTCCAAGTCCCTCAATCTCGGAGCTAGGTGTAATGGTATGTGTACAAGGGCAAAAGTAAGGTAAAACTACACTTTTAGGCCTAAAAACACACACACAAGAGGAGAGAGAGGGAAAATATAGAGAGAGAAAGTATATCACACAGATATATAGATATAAGCTCTGGTTTTTAGGTCTAAAATGGCTAACCCCTCTCAAAAGGAGAGGGGTGGTGTTTATATAGGCAACAAAAGGGTCTAAGCTTAATGGCTAAGCAAGAGGAAAGGGGTCAAGGGACCAAGGGGGTGCAAGGCTTCTTAGAAGCCAAAATGCCAAGCTTCTCCAAGAAGCTTGGCCAAAAGGGTCAAGCTTCTAGAAGCTTGAGGGGGTTCAAAGGTGCAAAGGGTGCAAACCCGGGCTTGGGGAGTGGTGATGGTGCACTCTAGCTGTCACAGCTGGCATGCACCATCCCCGGGGGTACAAAGGGGTCACACCGACCAGCCAAAACAGTCACCGGCACAAAACACTGCCGGTCGGCAACATACAGTGCCGACCAGCCAAGGATTTGGATAAAAAGTGCCGATGGCCACTAGATAGTGCCGGTGTAGGTGTGGGGCAGCCGGTGGGCTTCAGGGATGGCTAATAAGCCTTCCCCTACCCTCAGATGCAAAACACACAAGTCTTGGTACAAAACCAAGCCTGAATCATCACGACCTAAACCCGCCCTATGGGTTTAGCATCAGAATCGCCAAGAATCCGAGATTACAAGGCCTCAAGAATACAAGAGAACAGTAGAAGTTCTGGCGGAAGCCAATACAAGATATAACTAGTGTCCATTGAAATGTGAAAATCAGTATGCCAAAAAACATTTTCATACATATATGCATTCAAACCAAGACAAGATATACAATCGTTACAAACATTCAAGACGGGACTTGATCCTCGACATAAAGGCAAGAAATGTCTATACTGCCTATACAAGAATGTGCAACAAGACAAAACAAGAGGAGACTAGTGGGGACACAAAACACCCCAAGCCATGACATGGCGCCTAACCTCACAAAGGAGGCACATTGGCTGGCTGACAAAACTGGGGACCAATCCCACGCTCCTAGCTCTGGTTCGGCTGCTGAGAACCTACATATATATATATAAACAGTGAGCTAAAGCCCAGTGAATAACATAATGTATAAAGGGGTTATGAATGAATGCCCTTGCAGTAATGAAATCAATTCATTATACAGTAATTCAATCTCTCAGTATTGAAATCAATCAGTCATATGTGGTACATCCAATAGCCTATAAACAGTATGGTCCAAAGGACCGAGTCTTAACAGACCCAACAATAATGATGGCCATCAATCAGTATGGTTCCACAAAGGAACCGACAGAGCTCAGAATACAATAACAGTAGGTGCTAAGGATGCCACAATACAGTTCAGGAAATAGGACATACATTCATTCAGTAAATAATATCAGTTCAGTAAACAGTTCGGTAAACAGTATTCAAAAGATAACCATTTTGAACATATCTTTACACATCTGTTACTCACAGTGATTGGGCTATCAGTAGCTAGAGCGCGTCCCCGAGAGCCAACCCTAAACAGTAAACAGAATAGAACACACACTAAGTTTACAGTCTGAAGGATGATAATTAAATCCCTAAATTTCCTCGGTGTGGTTCTATGTCTATATCCTCATTAAGATGTCTTAAACTAGGCCTAAGAATGCCTAGGATGCGATGAGGATGCGAAAATGCACTTAGAAAACAATTTCAGAATTTTTCAGAAAACAGGTTCCCGCCGAAATTCCTACCGGCGTAAGGCAAAACGTTACCCGCCGGCGTAACTTCTCCGCCGAGCGGTTCGCAAAATATACCGATGGTCGAAAAACCCGCCGAGCGTGAGTTTATCCGCCGAAAGACTGCATAAGGTATGCAACAATTCTCGAGTCACGATTTACGCTCGAAGGCAGATACCTCCGCCGGCGACAATGTAACTGAAAACCGTAATTGTGCTCAATTCAAAACCAAGGTCTCAACCTCCAAAATCGATCCTCTTGGGCCCATTTTCCGAAAACTCATAAAAACACATAATATAACATGTTTCAAACCTCAATTTAAGAAATCAAGGCCCAAGGGTGTTTAATTCAAACCCAATTTCAAACCATTTTTCAAGAACAATTCTCTAACATGACATGCATGGATTAAAACTCTTTCCATGCTTTGATGCTAGCTCCAATGAGCTCAATTCTTTGAAAAACATGATGAAAACATGAACTTATGCAAGAACATGAGCATGGATGTAACAATTCGCCAAGAATTAACCTCAAAATCCAACAACACTAACATGCAACCAAGAATATGCTCTATTTCAACATGTTAGAACTTCAAACATGGCTTAGTTTCTACCATGATGCATGAAACATGCAAGATTTAGCTCAATGACAAAGAAGAAGATGATGACTTCCTCACCTAGAGTGTTGATTTCAAGTCTAGTAAGCTCTATATGCCAAGCCTCTAGCAAATTCTACAAGTTCTACAAGCTATCCCTCAAGATGAACTCTCTCTCTCTATCCTCTTCTTGGTCGGCTAGAGTAAGGAAGAAAGGCTGATCAAATGACTATGTGCAAGTGTATACAAGGCTCAAAGATAGTATTAAACTAATGCCCACTGACTATGGCAAACATGTAAATAAGCTAACCTTGGCAATTCTATTAATTAGGCTTAAATTAATCTAATTTAATCATTCCTAATTAATTTTCGATAAATATACTATTAAATCACAAATATTACGCTGACTACAAAACATCAAACTGTTTCTAAATCGGCCGCCGATAAGGCCTTCAATTAGCAGTTTAGACATATAAATGCAAACAGATAAACAATCAATTAAACAGATAGGAATACAATACAATAGACAAACTTATTCGAGCTTTCGGTTTCAATCGATGCTCAGAGTTCATCCAGTTCACTTATCACCATTATCGGGTTTTAGCAACAATCAAGACATAATTCGTTGGTTATACTGAATCAAGACGAGGGTTGTTACGCCTCTCCTTATAAGGAGTTTAGTCCTCTAAACTCGAGTTACCTTCACCGAAGAAAACAGGTTCGAGAACAAATCCGATATCGCCTAGCCATGTCATCTTCCTTTCCCAAGTGGCATACACACCACCGTGGTTCTCGCCAATGACTTTCACTAGTGGAATCTCCTTGTTCCTCGGTTTCTTGATCCGCTTGGTTCACAATCAGATAGGCCGCTCGTAAGTGTAGTCATCACTCAACACAATGCGAGTAGGCTCAATCACATGAAACGGATCACGAAGATAGTCTCTCAACATCGAAATGTGGAAGACGTTATGCATATGCTCCATTTCAGGAGGGAGCGCAACTTGATACGCCACCGGATTGATTTTCTCAATAATCTGATACGGTCCGACATACCTTGGCGCTAACTTGCCTTTGACTCCAAAGCGAGTCTGGCCTTTCATTGGTGTCACTTTCACAAACACGTGATCACCCACTTCATATTCTCTATCCCGCCTTCTGACATCTGCATAACTTTTCTGTCGGCTCTGTGCGGTTTTCAGTCTCTGCTGTATCAATTTCACTTTCTCAGTTGTTTCATATACAATCTGCCCATAACGCCCATCTCCAACTTCTGCCCAGCAGATTGGAGATCTACACTTTCTGCCATACAACGCCTCGAAAGGCGCCATTCCAATACTCGAATGGTAGCTGTTGTTGTAGGCGAATTCAGCCAACGGCAAATGACTTTCCCAATTTCCTTGAAAGTCCAGTACACACATTCTCAGTAGGTCCTCTAGAGTTTGGATGGTCCTTTCTGACTGTCCATCTGTCTGAGGATGATAGGCACTACTCAAATTTCAATTCAAGACTCCAATGCAGTCAGAGGCTCGCCAAAACCTCGATGTAAACTTCAATCCTCGCTTAAACAATAGAAACAGTACTCCGTGCAATCTCACAATTTCATCAATATAGATAATGTACCAATTTATCCGCATTATAAATTGTCTTGACAGTAGAAAGTGTGCAGATTTAGTCACCTATCAACAATAACCCAAATTGAATCCATACCTTTCTGAGCGAGGTAACCCGACGATAAAATCCATCGTGATATGCTCCCATTTCCATTCCGTATGGGTAAGGGTTGCAGAATCCGTGCAGTCGTTGATGTTCACTTTTGACTGCTGACAATGGAGACACTTGACACAAAATCACGATCTCCTTCTTCATTCCTCGCCACCGAAATTTCGCTTTCAAATCTTGGTACATTTTCAGATTCCCGGTGAATAGAGAACTGAATCAGGGCCTTCTTGCGTAACTCTTCTTTTCAATTCAAAGGTCATTTGGTACGCATACTGCCTTGGAATTTCAGATATTGTTCTCAAATTTGAACCCCGGTCTCGGTTTTGAATCCCTTTCTTCAGTAACCTTCTTCAAGAAGTCATCTAGTTGTTGTTTTCTTTAATTTCCTCAATCAATACCGGTTGAGCAAAAATAGCGACTAAGGTTCCACCTTGTTCCTTCAAAACAATTTCAATCTCGGACTTTTCCGGATCAAGAAGCAACTCTTTCATTCAACAAGAACAAAGCTAAATTGGCAATCGATTTTCATTAAAGCATCTAAGAACGGTGTTGGCTTTTCCCGGATGATACAAAATCAGAGGTCATAGTCTTTGATCGTTCAAGCCATCTCCATTGCCTCATATTCATTCTTTTCTCGAGTGAAAAAGTACTTGAGCTCTTGTGGTCAAGATACACTTCACATGTCGCCCATACAAATAGTGACGCCAAATTTTCAATGCAAACACTACTGCAGCAAGCTCTAAATCATGTGTTGGGTAGTTCTTTTCATGCGGTCTCAACTGTCGGGAAGCATAAGCAATAACTCTCCCATTCTGCATTAAAACACACCCTAAACCTTTATGAGAAGCATCACTAAACACAGTATAACCATCCGTACCTGAAGGTAAGGTCAGAATCGCAACCACAAGTCCGGTTTTCAATTCTTGAAATGCCGATTCATCACCGGTCACCCGATCAAATGATACCCCTTTCTGTGTCAACTGAGTCAGTGGTAAAGCAATCTTGGAGAAATCTTTGACAAATCTTCTGTAATATCCAGCCAATCCCAAAAAGCTTCGGACTTCAGTCACATTTGTTGGTCTAGGCCAGTTCACTACAGCTTCAATTTTCTGTGGATCAACAGAAATTCCATCTTTGCTAACAACATGTCCCAAAAACATCACATGGTCAAGCCAAAACTCACACTTAGACAATTTAGCATACAGTTTTCTCTTAAGGTTTGCAAGGCTAACCTCAGATGATGTTCATGGTCTTCTACAGTCTTAGAATAAATCAATATGTCATCAATGAATACCACAATAAAATCATCAAGGTATGGTTTAAAAATTCTGTTCATGAGGTCCATAAATGCAGCTGGGGCATTCGTGACTCCGAATGGCATAACTAAAAATTCGTAATGGCCATACCTCGTTCTAAAAGCAGTTTTATCAATGTCTTCCGGTTTGACTTTCAGTTGGTGATACCCCGATCTAAGATCAATCTTGGAAAATACTTGTGCACCCTGTAACTGATCAAATAAGTCATCAATACGCGGTAATGGGTATTTATTCTTTACAGTTACCTTGTTCAGTTCACGATAGTCAATACACAGTCTCAATGAGCCGTCTTTCTTTTTCACAAACAAAACAGGTGCACCCCACGGTGAAGTACTGGGCCTGATAAACTTCTTGTCTAACAGTTCCTGTAATTGTACCTTCAGTTCTTTCAGTTCGGTTGGAGCCATTCTGTAGGGAGCTTTAGATAACTTGGTGTGTACCGACTACATCAACAAGAACTCAATCTCCTCACAATCAAATCCTGGTAGATCATCCGAAATACATCCGGGAATTCTAACTATAGGAATGCAATCCACATCAGTTTTAACATTATCAGTAGCAGATACAGTCAGTACAGAACACAGATATCCCTTACACCCCTTTCTAATCAATTTGACAAATTTTTACAGAAGAAATCGTATGGAGGAGGTACTACTCCACCCCATTAAACACAAATTCGTGCAAACCCGTGGACGGAAAACTACTTGTTTTGTTACACAGTCTATAGTAGCATGATATTTCTGTAGCCAATCCATCCCCAATATCACATCAAAATGGTCTATATTCAACGGTAGCAAATCAATAAACAGATGCATATCCCCAACAATAATCTCACAAGCAGGATACATATATGCACATGACATGGATCCCCAACAGTGATGATCTGACTAGTAAGTAATTCATGGGTTCTAAGGGTCTATTCAATTTACGCGAAAAAGCATGTGACACATAAGAATGTGTAGACCCTGAATCAATCAGTACATATGCATTTTGAGCACAAATAGAGAGGATACCTGACACAACGGTCTCAAGATTTCAACGCCTCCCGATTAGGGCAAATACTACCGCCTCATAGGCTCCTTCCTGTAGTTTTGGGGTTAGGCTTCGGTTACATTTGATGCCGCAAGACTTTGCAACTTTTTACCACTAGAGTGGAGTGAAGGGCAATCTTTAATTCTGTGGCCCACTTTGCCACATCTCAAACAAGCTCGAAACCCGATAGCAAACTCCCTTGTGCTTGTTGCCGCATGTAGAGCACGTGGAGTAAACCCACTCCTTGGCCGTTTGGTCGTCGACCTCAGATTCTCGCTTCTTGTTGGTCGAGTTATGCTTGCCTTTCTTAAACTTGAAACCCCGCTTTTTCCTTGCCACTCACTTGTCGGTGTCTCGATTGTTTCATCTTTGCAATATTTACCTCGCCATCAAAGCCCTACGAGAACACCTACATAAGTTGGCATTTTCAAAACATTTATCCGATCCTCAGATAGCAAAGATTGAGGCCGCCTTCAAATCTCCTCGCCTTCTTGTAATCGGTATCCACCATATGTGGTGCATACCTAGCAAGTTCGGTAAATTGCTTCTCATACTCGCAACCGACAATTTGCCCCTGTCGCACTGCTCAAACTTCGATCACTTTTTCGTCTCCTCGATGCAATCGAGGAAAATATTTTTCAAGAAGGACTCCTTGAATCGAGCCCAAGTCATTACAAGGTTTGCATCACGTCAACATCCACCACCTTCTAGCTTCTTCCCGCAGGTAAAGGTGGCTAACAATACCTTGTGTGCTTCTCGAGCACGAAACACTTCAAACAATTTTTCGCCAAGAACCCAAGCTTCACCTTTTAACGGTTCTAAGCCTCCCCGAAGGACGGCGGTTTCATTTTCAATTTCGAGTCAAGGCAATAATATCCATCTCATTAACATTCACATTCTCGTACATTTGGTGCATTCTCTCGTTGCACCGAGGAGGAGGAGGTGGGGGTTGGTTCTCATTGTCGGTCCATCTTTCAATTACCGCCCATCATTTGTTCAAGTCCGCCATTCAGCCTCAGAGGATGATGCTTCAGCCATTTGCATTATCCATTTCACTATAAGCGCTATCTGATTATCATTATAAACGGTTGTACAATTAAACAAATTTAACATTTTATCATGTATTCAATACAAAAGCACACACTTTTCAAATTCATGAGATGCCCTAATCACTTTTCTAGGACACCCTATAGCTCATTTGGACACGTGTGTGCGGTATAACTCGTGGTTAAGTATCGCTCGATACCACTGTCACGACCTAAACCCGCCCTATGGGTTTAGCATCAGAATCGCCAAGAATCCGAGATTACCAAGGCCTCTGAACAAGAATACAAGAGAACAGAGTTCGTATTCAAGGAAGCCAATACAAGATATAACTAGTGTCCATTGAAATGTGAAAATCAGATGCCAAAAACATTTTTCATACATATATGCATTCAAACCAAGACAAGATATACAATCGTTACAAACATTCAAGACGGGACTTGATCCCTCGACATAAGGCAAGAAATCTATACAGTCTATACAGTAACGTGCAACAGTACAAAACAGTAGGAGACTAGTGGGGACACAAAAACACCCCAAGCCATGACATGGCGTCTCGGAACCTCACAGTGAGGCACATTGGTTGGCTGACAAAACTGGGGACCAATCCCACGCTCCTAGCTCTGGTTCGGCTGCTGAGAACCTACATATATATATAAACAGTGAGCTAAAGCCCAGTGAATAACATAATGTATAAAGGGGTTATGAATGAATGCCCTTACAAAGAATGAAATCAATTCATTATACAAGAATTCAATCTCTCAAGATTGAAATCAATCACCATATGTGGTACATCCAATAGCCTATAAACAAGATGGTCCAAAGGACCGAGTCTTAACAGACTCCAACAATAATGATGGCCATCAATCAAGATGGTTCCACAAGGAACCGACAGAGCTCAGAATACCAATAACAAGAGGTGCTAAGGATGCCACAAAGACAGCTCGTAAAATAGGACATACATTCATTCAATAAATAATATCATTTCAAGAAATTTGCAAACAGATTCAAAAGATAACCATTTTGAACATATCTTTACACATCTGTTACTCACAAAGGATTGGGCTATCAATAGCTAGAGCGTGTCCCGAGAGCCAACCCTAAACAAGAAATGATAGAACACACACTAAGTTTACAAATCAAGGATGATAATTAAATCCCTAATTTTCCGGGGTGTGTTTCAATGTCTATATCCTCATTAAGATGCTTTAAACTAGGCCAAAGAATGCCTAGGATGCGATGAGGAAGCGAAAATGCACTTAGAAAACAATTTGAATTTTTCGTAACAGTTCCCGCCGAAAGACAATTCCCAATTTCGGAGCGTAAAGGCAAAACGTTACCCGCCGGCGTAACTCCTCCGCTCGGCGTCTGCAAAATATCTTGGATGGTCGAAAAACCCGCCGGCGTGAGTTTATCCGCCGGCGACTGCATAAGGTATGCAACAATTCTCGAGTGATTTCCACGCCGAAGGCAGATACCTCCGCCGGCGGACAATGTAAATCTGAAAAACCGTAATTGTGCTCGAATTCAAAACCAAGGTCTCAACCTCCAAAATCGATCCTCTTGGGCCCATTTTCGAAAACTCATAAAACACATAATATAACATGTTTCAAACCTCAATTTAAGAAATCAAGGCCCAAGAGTGTTTAATTCAAACCCAATTTCAAACCATTTTTCAAGAACAATTCTCTAACATGACATGCATGGATTAAAACTCTTTCAAGGCTTTGATGCTAGCTCCAATGAGCTCAATTCTTTGAAAAACATGATGAAAACATGAACTTATGCATGAACATGAGCATGCATGTAACAATTAGCCAAGAATTAAACTCAAAATCCAACAACACTAACATGCATGCAAGAATATGCTCTATTTCAACATGTTAGAACTTCAAACATGGCTTAGCTCTACCATGATGCATGAAACATGCAAGATTTAGCTCAATGACAAAGAAGAAGATGATGACTTCCTCACCTAGAGTGTTGATTTCAAGTCTAGTAAGCTCTATATGCCAAGCCTCTAGCAAATTCTACAAGTTCTACAAGCTATCCCTCAAGATGAACTCTCTCTCTCTATCCTCTTCTTGGTCGGCTAGAGTAAGGAAGAAAGGTGATCAAATGACTATGTGCAAGTGTATACAAGGCTCAAAGATAGTATTAAACTAATGCCCAATCGACTATGGCAAACATGTAAATAAGCTAACCTTGGCAATTCTATTAATTAGGCTTAAATTAATCTAATTTAATCATTCCTAATTAATTTTCAGATAAATATACTATTAAATCACAAATATTACCGACTACAAAACATCAAACGGTTTCTAAATCGTCACGATAAGGCCTTCAATTAGCGCTTTAAACATATAAATGCAAACAGATAATCAATCAATTAAACAGATAGAATACAATACAATAGACAAACTTATTAGGTTTTCGGTTTGGTTTCAATCGATGCTTCAAGAGTTCATCCATTCACTTATCGGTCATTATCGATTCGGTTTAGCAACAATCAAGACATATAATTCAAGGTGGTTATCTGATCAGTACGAGGGTTGTTACAAGAACAAACCGGTTGAGAGGTCCTGAGGCACGGCGCGCAGCCGGGGCCTCTGGGAACTCAAAACAAACACAAACATGGATAATCACCGGGTGTTCAAGCGGTGACGTCCAAGTCTTGAGGACGGTCAAAAATAGGGTGTCTACAATTGCTTTGCATGCTCTTATAATGAACTACTAGGATTGGATAGGTCATTGGTGGAACATAGGCTCCCTATGAAACTTAACTTCAAGCCATACAAGCAAAAACCAAGAAGAATGAGTCCAGAAGTAATTCAGAAAGTCAAGGAAGAGATTCTTAGACTACTCAAAGCAGGCTTTATTAGAACAGTCAGGTATGTGGAATGGCTATCTAATATTGTGTCTGTGGTTAAGAAGAATGGTAAAATGAGGGTATGCATTGACTTCAGAAACTTGAATTTAGCAACTCCAAAAGATGAGTACCCCATGCCTATAGTGGATCTGTTGGTAGACAGTTCAGCAAGGTATCAAGTTTTATCAATGATGGATGGGCATTCTGGTTATAACCAGATCTACATTGCAGAGGAGGATGTCCACAAGACAGCATTCAGATGTCCTGGAAATATTGGCACCTTCGAATGGGTTAAAATGCCATTTGGCCTGAAGAATGCTGGAGCTATAAATCAGAGGGCTATGAACACTATCTTTCATGACCTCATTGGAGGGTATTTAGAGTGTTATATTGATGATATTGTAGTTAAATCCCAATCTATGGAGGAGCATTTGTTTCAGTTAGAAGCAGCCTTTGAAAGAATGAGAAAGTTCAAATTGAAGCTCAATCCTCTTAAGTGTGCTTTTGGCGTATCATCTGGAAACTTCTTGGGCTATGTGGTACACAAGAAAGGAATACAGATTGACCAGAATAAAGCCAAGGCCATTATTGAAGCCAGACCTTCATCAAGTAAGAAAGAATTACAAAGGTTCCTTGGACAGGTTAACTTTCTTCGAAGGTTTATTTTTAACACTATAGGGAAAACTAAAGTATTTTCTTCCTTGTTAAGGCTGAAAGATGAAGAGGAATTTGTGTGGACAACAGAGCATCAAATTGCTTTCGAAGGTATCAAAGCCTACTTGGCCAACCCTCCAGTGCTGATGCCACCAAAGGGTGATAAGCCCTTGAAGTTGTACATAGCTCCAGCAGAAGATTCATTGGGAGCTTTCTTGGCCCAAGATAATGAAGAAGGCAAGGACCAAGCTGTTTATTACCTTAGTAGGTTTTTAAATTCTTGTGAATGTAAATATTCAGCTGTTAAAAAGTGATGTCTTGCTTTGTATTTTGCTGCAATAAAATTAAGATACTATCTTTTACCTATAACTGTCTTGGTAATTGCAACCACAAATTTGGTTAAGTACATGTTATCTAGACCTATGTTGAGGGGAAGAATTGGCAAGTGGATACTAGCCTTATCAGAGTTTTATCTAGAATATGTCTCTCAAAGGACAGTAAAATGGCAAGTTTTAGCCAATTTTCTAGCAGACTATCCATCTCAAACAGAGAGCCAAGAGATAATGGAACTTGGTATGGCTAGTGTTGAGCCATGGTAGATGTGGTTCGATGGGTCAAAAGCCAATGGCTTAACTGGAATTGGTATTGTGATTAGGTCTCCACAAGGGGTAGAAACCACACATGGTTTCAGAGTGGATGAAGCTACCTGTTCTAAGAACCAAGCTGAATACGAAGCCTTAATAGTGGGACTAGAAATTCTTATTGGATTACAAGTTCATGCAGTTGACATATTTAGAGATTCTCAATTGGTGGTTAACCAAGTAAAAGGAATTTTCAAGTATCAAAGCATAAGCATTTTACCATACTATGTTGTTGCATGACATCTGCTTTCTCAATTTCAAATAGCAAATATAACTCACGTTCCAAGATTCTTGAATAATAGAGCTAATGATGTGGCTCAGAAAGCTTCGAACTTCAAGAGAAGGGATAATGCCCAAAGGGACATAAGCCAAACAATATATCAGAAATTGATACCACCTTTGAATAAAAGGAATGTGGTCTTGGAAGTCAATCATAATGACTTACAAGAACAAGATTGGAGGCATCCAATAATGCAGTATTTGGTTGGTCCATCTTCGAAGGCCAGTAGGAAAATTAAATTGCAGTCTATGCAATATATGATATATGGTAATGCTCTCTACAAAAGGGGGGAAGATGGCTTATTGCTGGAATGTTTAGGCCTAAAAGAAGCATTAACAGTTATGGCTGAGGTGCATGAAGGCATCTGTGGTGCTCATCAGCCTGGTGTGAAGATGAAGTGGTTGCTTCGAAGGCATTCCTACTATTGGCCAACTATCTTTAAAGATTGCATAGAGTATGCAAAGGGTTGCCAGGCATGCCAAAAGCATGGTATAATAAGGCATGTGCCCATAACTGATCTACATACAGTAGTGAAGCCTTGGCCATTCAGAGGATGGGCCATGGATATGATGGGAAAAATAGACCCACCTTCTTCGAAGCACCATTGTTTCATTCTAGTGGCCACTAATTACTTCACTAAGTGGGTCGAAACTAAGCCATACAAGGCTGTAGACCAGACTGAAGTTATTGGATTTATTAAGGATCTAATCCATAGATTTGGTATCCCACAGACCATAACTGTGGATAATGAGACTGTGTTTGATGAGAAAATGGTAAAGTCTTTTGTGGCAGAGTTTGGAATTAGCCTTGTTAATTCCACACCCTATTATGCACAAGCCAATGGTCAAGTTGAATCATTCAATAAGTCCTTGAAAAAGAGAATACAAAAGGTTGTGGAAAATAATCCTAGGGATTGGCATAACCTGTTGTTGGATGTTTTGTGGGCTTACAGAACTTCCCCAAGGTCAAGCACAGGAGTCACTCCTTATGCCTTAGTATATGGGCATGATGCAGTGTTACCTGTGGAGATTAATGTTAAATCTTTAAGGGTAAGTTGCCAAGATCAGTTAGATCCTGAACAATACCATCAAAGTATGTGTTTGGAGTTAGAAAGTATAGATGAAACTAGAATTTTGGCATTAAATAGCATTCTTTTCCAAAAGAGGAAAGCAGCCAAGAATTATAATAAGAAAGTCAAACACATTGGCTTTGATGAATGTGATTTGGTATGGAAAACAATACTCCCAATAGGAATTAAAAGCCATAAGTTTGGCAAATGGTCACCTAACTGGGAAGGACCATATCAAATTCATAGAGTACTGCCTTTTGGGGCATACCATTTAAGAAATTTGAATGGATACATACATCCTAAAAAGATCAATGACAGATATTTAAAGCCTTATTTTTCAACTATTTGGGAAACACAAAGAATAAAATAAACACTAAGTACAAGAACACAAGATTACTCAGATGATAGACAAGAATTTGTTTTTTCATAAGAGTCAAGTACATCATGCCACAAATTGGCCCAAAAATCATTACAGTGTTTTAATTGTTTTTGTACAATAGATTTCCTATTGGTAAATGCTGAAAACAGTCGAATAGCTGCAGCCATCTCTTCCTTTCGATCAGCCAGTTCTTGGTTGGTAATTTACAGTTTAGTGTTAGTTCGGACTAAGGCTTGATTCACTGCAGACAGCTCCCCTTCAAGCTGAGCTTTCCTTTCCAACAACTGGACTCGAAAGTGAGAGGCAGAGGAGTGTTGTTCCTTAAGCTTTGACACTTCAGTATGTACTTGGGAAACAAAACTCTGGTCGCCAACCAATTTCTCATTCGCAACCTTGGCAGCCTGACAAATGCTGATGTAAAAATCGATAGTAGCTGCTGCCTGGGATAGGTGACTTGAGACATCCATGCTCGATCGCCAGAATTTTGGCAAAGACCTGGAGAAACCCATTTCTGATTATAGGCCTTTGCAGAGCCTCGAAGAGGATCCTCGAAAAAGAAATCAACAGTTCCAGGCATGTGTCCAGGTCTATCGAAGGTGCAGAAGGCTTGTTGTTGGAAAAAGAAGAGCTCTCGAAAATTTCCAGCAAGGAGTCAGCCAAAACTAATGGCTCAGCTTCAACATTCAATGTTGGAGAGGTAGAAGGTATGTCGAAGAGACTAGCTAGTTTTCCTTCGAAGATATCAACCTCATCCATAGACATGAGGGGCGCAGAAAGAGTTGTGGTGGATGACATAAAAGACTGGATAGGGATATGAGAAATAGGTGAAGCATCTTTAGCAGTCTCCATGGTCCTAGCCACCAATGAATCAAGTGAAGAACGGCTGGAGCTAGGTAAAGGTGATAAACCACGGGTTGGAGAGTTACCAGCACCCTTAATAGGGGAATCAACTGCCATCAGAGATGGAGTAGCAGTTGGAATTTCCTTAGAAGGAGGAGGAGAAGCAAGGCTCGAAAGAGAAGTAAATTGAGGAAAGTCAAAAGACAAGAAAGGGAGGTATGGCTTTAAGCCAAGAGAAGGAGATGCAGGAATGTTTGGCCTCAGGAAAGGTACAGAAAGTGTAGGCCTTGGAAGTGGGAGTAATATCTGGATAGCCTTCACATGTTGCATTTCATCAACTTCAACTGAAACTGAGGGAGTCCTCATTGGAAGTATAACCTCAGTAGTTGTTGCTGCAAAAAGGAAGAAACGTAATGTCAAGCTTCAATGTCAAAATTCGATAAGGAAAAACAGTAGAAGCATGAAAGAAATTACTTGTTTCAGAAATGTTGGTAGTGATGGGAGAGCTACAAAGGGAGTAGTGTTTGGCAATTTGTTGCCTTCTTGCAGCTCCCCTTTGTAATGCATCAGCAGCAGCAGCTTCATCTCTCAGGAATTTGTTGCCGTTTCTTCTCAGCCCTCTCGAAGACAATTATGGCCTTGGAATGTTCCTGCTCTACTGCCTTGGCAGCTGCTTCATGAATGGGGTCTTCAACCAAGTCAATAGCAGGAACAGTTACTTTCTTACCCTTCCTTCTCGGCAATGATACTACTAGCTCCTTTTCGACCTCCCTCTCCTCAACTTGGGGTTCAGATTCTTCAGAGGTAAGTTCTTTCTCTACTATCGTGGTGGTTGCCTCGTGAATAGGATTTTCGATTATATCAGAAGAGGAGACAGCCACCTTTTGTCTCTTTGTTCTTTGCAAAGGTACTTCTTGCTCTTGTCAACCTCTCTCTCTCTTCTGTTTGAGGTTCAGATTCCTCAAGAGGGAGGATTAGCTTCCTTTTCTTTTTCTGTTATTGTCTCTCTTTGAGAGTAGCTAAAGTCTCAGCTCTCTTAGGGGATTCTTCTTGTGGGGACCCTGCACCAAAGAAAAATATGAGTGTAAAGGAAACAAACAAAAGATTCAAAAAGAAAAAGGGACATGAAAATACTAACCCTTTTTTGAGGCAGTTCTAATGACTCTAGATGGAAGGGGTGAAGGTGCAGGAGCAGTTTTGGCAGTATCAGGAAGAGGGGGAGTGTTCTCAACTGTTGCTGACTTAGCCTTCGAAGGCACTCCTAACCCTATTAGCAAGTCATGAGGGTGTACAGATAGGCGCACTTCCATATTGGCTGTCCACCAGTTCTGGAATCTTTTCAAAACTAAGCCAGATGGGAGAAAAGGGACAAATTGAAATTCATTCAATTCCTTCAGCAATTTGAATATTGCCGCCTCTAGCTTTGATTTGGATATTCTCAAGTCTCTAGCCATAAGGTGGACATTTGAGAGACTGCAAAGTAGAACAGGTATCCCTTGAGTGAGCCCAAATTGTCTGGCAAACTGAGAAAGACAGTACACCTCAGGTATGCATTTATAACCTCGAGGGTTTAAAGTGCCAATGAACAACTCCCTCGGTAGCAAAATTGAAGCCCACATATCTTTGTGTGGTGAGGTGGAGCACTCTTTATCAGCCAGAAAGGTTTGCCGCCAAGCAGGTCCTTTATTGGCATCAAAAGGACAAAAAAGGGAAGTAGGAGAAATAGGGAGTTGGTGAAAGAAGGTAAGGTAATAAGCAAAAGAAACAGGATAAAGAACAATCCTAGCATACTTTTCCCCATAGGTGCTAGGATCTTGAACAAGGAATCTTAGGCATTTTTTATGCAAATCAGTGAAATAGGCAAATAGCCAGAGCTGGAGTACCCAGAGGGGACCTCCTTGGTTAACATCAAGAGGTTTTTCACAAAATTGGGAACAAGCTCTGTAAACATGACCTAAAAGATAAGGAGCAAGAGCTATACGTTTTTTTAAGACAAGTGCCTTCGCGAGTGGAGCGAACTCAGGCATGATCCTCTGAGATAATGTGCAAAAGAGAAATTTGCATAACCAGTATAAAATGAAGGAAAAGAGTTCTCTGTCTTTCACGGGGCCCTCCCTTTTATTTTCAACCTTTACGAAGTCACTGTAAGAGGAGTTTAAAGCTGGAAGGGAAAATTTGACAGAGAGGTCTGGGTAGTTGGGAGTGAAAGGAGAGCGAAGGGGTGAAAGCCCTGAGAGATTACAAATATCAAGAACGGTGGGAGCCATCATGCCGCACCGAAATTGGAAGAAATTAAAAGCCATATTGTAAAAATATAGAGCAGCAGGAATTAAAAATGGGTCCTCAGGAATGATAAACCTAGAAAGACGAAGGGCGTCGAGGATACAGAGCTCCTGTAGGTCATTTTCTCTCGCAGGTACAACTCTATCATACCATTCCTCCCATTCGGTTCTCAATGTCGGCCAGCAACGATGAGGCCGGGTCACTCTCCAATTGCTCCAGTCAAGCCCTCATTCGTAGAGAAGAAAGTGGTCCTCCAAACGGGGGTATAAAGCTGGAAGTCGGTCAGGGGCTTCCCGAAAGATGGAACCTAGAACGTACTCTTGTTGGTTGCTGTAGCGAGGAACAAAGAGACGTCCATCTATGGCGCTTGGCCCACCAGTTGTTAGCTTGGCGATTTCTTCATCAATACATCGTTTCAAAGCCATGGTAGGGCTGATACGGTCGCTAGCAAGCACTTTTAGCGATGAAGGATCCATTGGTAGCAAGCAGCAAGGAAGAGAGGGTTAACAGAAGATCGGTAGAAAGAAAGGTTTGTGCATTAAAAGAGCAAGTGATTTCAGAGCACGAAACAAAAGGGTTTTTAAAGCTTTTGTGTCTGAAAAATATATTGCGCAAGTCGTTAAGTACTAGAAGTACGAATACGAAAAGTTTCCTTCAATATTGATACTTTTGGAGGGAAAGCACAGCCCAGATGCTGAGACCAGCTTCGAAGTAAGGTATTTGGCTTCGAAACTAGATTTTGGCGCCAAAAGTCAAATAACATCGACTTCGAAACAGAGAAGCCGGCTTTGAAAGTACATTCCACACTTAAGGATGTAAGAATGCTCAAGTATTTGTTTACTTTAGAAAGTGAAGTCCTTCGAAACAAAACTTAAGGCCTCTTAAGGATGTGAATTATTGTTCGAAACATCAAAACCAATAGTTGGTTGGTGTATATACGGAAAGATTTTATCTTCTGAACTAAAACAGCATGAACTGTTGTTCGAAGTAAAAGATGGTCAATTTTAAAACTAAATTGATTATATTAACCATGATCAGATGTTGGTTATGGCTGAAACAAGCTTTAAGTATAAGATTGCTAGATTCGAAGCATTGTTTTTAAATGAAAATCAGCAAAAAATGTCAACCGTATTCCATAAATTGGAAAGGTTCATGTTGATTCTTAGTGTTTCAGTTTTGAAACAATTGAGTCCATATTCGACGAATAAGATTGTTCAGTTCGAAACTCTGAATTGGCTTTTAAAGACAAAAGGAAACAGGGTCAAACAATGACAAATACAGAAGAATTTTGTTTATATTCAAGCCAAGGCAATTGCATCGAATAACCCTATCTGGGTATAAACTCAATCATAAAAATAAGGAATGGAATAAATAACAAGATCATGAAATTTAGTCCAACAATAATTAATGAATTTTTGTTCTTTCTTTATTATATCTTATATTTCTTCTAACGTTGGCTGCATGAGTTGATGTGCTCTCACTTCGTAGTAAAGCTCTTCAGCCTTTATTTCGAAAGCTTCCTTCTCAATCTTTGTTCCAATTCGTCTATGACCAAATCATCCCAATATGCAGAATCTTTATTCTTGAAATCATCGAATTCTTCGATGAAGTTCTCTGCTTTGTACTGGGCATGAATTTGAAGAGACGAAAGTTGGTCCAAAGATTGTGTAGTGGCTATAGAATTTCGATGCCAGTAGAGGAGCAATAGAAGTTGGTCCAGGAACATATGAAGTTCTGCTTGGGCAAGGGAATTAAGGACATGACTCCTAGTCAAAATATCACAAGCCCATCGAAGGTTCTTGAGAAGGACTTCGTCCTCAAGAACATTGAAGGGCAAGTGAGAGAAAGCTGCAAGCAGAAGTTGAGCTTGTTTCCGCTCAGCTGGAATAGGGGATGGTGGAGGTTTGTAAGGTGGAAAGACTTTATCTATGGAAAGGGCAAGCCTTAGTCTCTCTGTCTAGCAAAGAGTTGGCGGAGAAGAAGGTGTGGATGCTTCTGTTTCAGAAGATGGAGAAGAAGGTGTGGATGCTTCAATTTCAAGAGATGGAGAAGAAGGTGTGGATGCTTCTATTATGGGAGATGACACGAGAGCAGAAGGAACAAAGGCATTAATATAATCGAGCCAGTCAGAAGAACAAATCTTCGCCTTCTAGGCTAAGAATGATGGGTTGTATCCTTGTATTTCTTCCAGGCGCCGGGCAACGTGCACTATCTTTGTAGACATGAAAGATGTGTACCATGCTACAAGCAGAT
Organism: Camellia lanceoleosa; assembly: GCA_025200525.1. Taxonomy (NCBI): domain Eukaryota; kingdom Viridiplantae; phylum Streptophyta; class Magnoliopsida; order Ericales; family Theaceae; genus Camellia; species Camellia lanceoleosa. The sequence goes on from CM045768.1 coordinate 25,245,784, forward strand.
TCTCCTCCAAACTACATCGATGGTCAATGGACACGTAGGGATAAACCACTGAACTTCGAGCGTAGGAAGGAAACTCTAAAGGGTCAGTGAATTCAACAAAATGATGGTTGATTCGTTCCCTCAGATCACAGGTCTCAGGTGTTGGCCAGCTTGTCTAGTCAGAAACCCCAGAAGAGGAAGAAGTTGCAGCTTTATCCCATGCAGAAGTTTGTGAAGAAGAGTTTCCCAAGTCCATATTCGTAACTTTCCGAATCAAAGGTTTAAGAGCAGTTTGTTCAAAGTACAAGGGGGAGTTAGAGGAAGAACTTCTTGTATCTATATCTGTAACTTTTTGAATCGAAGGATTAAGGACAATGTGTTCGTAATCCAAAGATTGGTAATTTGCAAAGGCTTCCATGACCTGAATATAGAAAGGTGGGTAAAAATGGCTAATTAATGCGTGGAAGTTCTTTCGAGGAGGAACAACATCATCATAGGACTCTTCGTATGCTCGATCAATGGAGGGAAAAATTGATTTGGCCATAGAAAATGTATCAGTTTGTTCGAATGCTAAGGTATTGGGGTGTTCAAAAGATTGAAAGAGAATTAATGCAAATGATCGTCAATACGTGACGGTTGTGTTTCCAGAATATCAACCCCATGCACGTTCTAAAAAACACGGGAAAAAGGGCTTTAATCCACTAATATCACCAAGTATTGGGTATATTAGTGCGGGGAATAATGTTGGCTTCATATTTTGTACAAGCTAGTTACAATTCAACACGTGGCAGAATAAGGGTAATATAGGAAGATTATTTAAGTTTTCAATCCTAATCGTACACGTGGCAGTTAGTATTGGTTCTCACGTGATCTGAGTAGCATTGGATCAATACAGAGGTGCAAAGTGACGTGGCTTCAACGACTACCCAGATTCAAATTCAAATATAGGAGGGAAGCCTAACTGCAAGTGATGGCATAGTAGAACTACTTATAAGGCAGCATGATCAGCGATCATGGAGGAGCAGTTCGACGGTTTGAAGTGCAGTTCGATGGTCATCCTTGAGAAGTATAAATAGCGGAGAAGACCCCAGAAAAACCCTCCAGACTCAGATCCAACAAACTAGTCATTTACTTCATATTTTCTTTTCCAGTTTTACATTTTCAGTCTTTACATTTCCTGCACTTTAAATACCTGTTCTTTACATTCCTGCACTTTAAATTCCTGTACTGCACTTCGTTCATAGGAGTAGTTTCAAGTAGATTGTTGTTGTAAACCTCTATGAGGTTGAGTTTGGATCATTGTAAGTTTTCATCTTAATAAAATACTTCAATTGTTCGTCATTTAACTGTTATTTTGCTTAATTTCTCCTAAGTCAAGCCACCAGTAAAAGTCCTCTTCATTGAGGCGGAAAAACTAAAACACAATTGTTTGATAATTGGTTGGCAATTATAATTTCTGTAAGGACTGATTGATCCTTGCGGGCACGCTCGTATTTTTAAAAATATCCTTCGAAAGCCAAAAAGCCAACAAAGACATAGTAGTGTGTGGAAATTGTAAAGATGGTAATGAAATATATAGAAGCAAGGATCAAATATCTGTCTTATTTAGACATTAAATAATATTAAAAAAACAAAAAACAAAAAAAAAACAAAAAGAAAAGGAAAGGAGTAGACGAATGAGGTTGGGATTTGTCTTCCCCTCCCTGTTGTGGGTCGGTCTGCATCACATTTCCAAGCATAAATTAATTAAATTCTAATATAACACTCACACATACACACACATACCAACCCACACCTCACTTTTATAATACTTTTTTATAAAAATTTTATCTTTCTCATTTTATTTTCATAGAATACATATATTTTCAATATATAAACATGATTTTCATAAAATTAATACAACGATACCTTTATAATAAAATTAATTTAAAAATAATTAATCAAAAATTAAAATAAATTTAAAATAATCATTTTATTTGGTTTCATTTTTCAATTTACTTATTGTAATATAAAAATTAATTTGAAAAATATAAAAATATATTTTTAAAATTCTGAAAAATTACATTCTTTCCCCACACAAAAAAAATCATTTTATTCAACAAACTAATTTTTATTTTTTTAAAGGAAAAAACATAAAAGAAAATGAAAACTAAACCAAGCCGTGCCTAAAAAATTTAAATACTCATATATTTTTTAAACAAACCGTGCTCCATATTACCAAACACATACAACGTCAATGAAATTGACACACGACTTTTTCGATTTTGTGCATTACTTGTAAAGAATATATATTACAACCCAAGGTGGCCATCACTTCGTCGACGACATTGACACACAACTTTTTCGATTTTTTGCATTACTTGTAAAGAATATACAACTCAAGTGCAAAAGAAATGCGGTGTTTTAGTAGGGCATCACTTCGTCAATGACATTGACACACAACATTTTGGATTTTCTGCATTACTTGTAAAGAATATAAAAATATATATGTATATACTTATAATTCTCAATACCAATAAGTATTTCAAAAAACTGTTGAAAATTTTAGGGTTGATATTATAAAAATTTATGACTTAATTACGTTTAAGAAAATAAAGTTGGCTCATGTGAATAAGTTAGTGAGTAGGCATAATTAAAATTATACCTGAGAGGAATATTATACTCATAATTCAACATTTCTGGCCAATAAGGTATTTTAATATAATAATAATTTATAAAATATTATTACAAGTAAATACACTGTATTATAATTTCACACATGCATAATATATAGAATTCTGAACATTTAAAGCATGTTTGATTACAAGGATTATAGCATAGGTTTGGATTGTTAGTTCCTGTACTCACAATCCCAATTTGATTGTAAATTTTATTAATCGGATTATATGTACGGCAGATATTAAATTCAACAAAATTGGCAAATTTTTAATATTGAGAGGGATTGAAAATCATAATTTCAAGTATGAAAAAAAAAATGAATATATAATAAACAGTTATCTCACTAATTTAATTGGATAACTAATCCTACACTAATTTATAAAATTATTAATCTTTTCACTATTAATCATGTTAATCAAATAAGGTTTATAGTGTTATTGGATTGATCAATACTCTGATATACACTACAAGAAAATGCACAATTGGCGACTAAAAAAAGCATTTTCGTCGCTGAAAGTAGTAGAAATGGCGACTAAAATCAGTTTTGTTGCCGAATTACTATTCTTTTACAATAATTTTATTTATAATATATTTATAATGAATCAAGAATGAATAATAAGGGTGCAAACCATAGGGACCCAATCACAATATGTATAATTTATCATAAAATTTTATAATATTAATCATAAAATTTATAATCTCGTTATAAATTGATATAATAAAAAATATCGTAATTAAATCATAAACTTTTGTAATATCAATCATAAAATTTTGAACATTTTATTACATTAATTTTAAAAATAAATATAAAAAATTTGAAATCAAGTAATTAAATAATATTAATATATTAATAAATGTGAAAATTATGAAAAACATTTTTGTATCGAGAATTATATAAATATATATTTTAAATTCTCCGCAAGTAATGCACAAAATTCAAAAAGTTGTGTGCAATTGATAAGAGAAATGTTTGGGACTCTTTTTTTTAACGTTTCATGACTTTCAATTTGATCTTGGCTCTTAATGTGTATGTAGGGTCCATTTATGTTTGTGTGAGCCTTACATTATGAGTGGTTGGGATGAAAGTGAGAATTGTGGGGTCATGAATGTGTGGGGTCTCTATCACAATTGGATTGATAAAGTGATACCTTGTGGTTGTATGTGAAAGTATAAGAAAAGAAAATGGCAACAACTTGCTTTCGGTCCTTAATTGAATTGGACGATATTGTTCAGTCCGTAAGGATCCACCACAGGTTCTGTTTTAATAATCCGAATCGTTCAATGTATACAACTCATCGAGTACTATATGCTTATAAAAAAAAATCATGTTGATCGAATATCGATAGCTATCTCATCTTATCAATTTTTTGTCAACCATTAATTTGTTCACCATCTATTTTTTTTTACGAAACTGATTTGATCACATAATTATCGATATCTAATCAGCGTGATTTTTTAAAGACATATAGTACTTAACGAGTTCTACATATTGAATAATTTAAATTATCAAAATAGAACTCATGATAAATCCCTACAAATCAAATAGTACCGCCTAGTCCGATTAAAGACCAGAGGCAAGCTACTCCAAAAAACAATGGGTAAATTATACTAATTGTTCCTATAGTTTAGGGCTTGTATTACTTTAGTCCCTGACTTTTCAATTGTGACACATTTGATCCTGAATTTTGAATCTTATTCTAAATAAGGACAATTAATATACTATTGCTTAATTTCAATGGCAAAATCGGCAATTTGATAAAATATAAACTAATTTGACAAAAATAAATATCAAAAAAATATTTTAAAATTTTCAAAAATTATTTCTACCCATCAAAAATAAAATTATGTAAAATTGATAAAAATTAATAAAAATTACATAATTAATTTTAAAAAATTAATTTTGCGTGATCATTATCTAAATACATAATAAAAATTAATTTGGTAAAAAAATAAATAAATGTCTAAAGATTTATCAATTTTATATAATTTTATCTTTAGTATGTAGAAATAGTTTTTAAAAATTCAAAAATAATTTTTGAACATTTATTTTTATCAAATTAATTTATATTTTATCAAATTAATAATTTTACTCTTGAAAAATCTAATAGTATTTTTAATTGTTCTTATTTAAAATAAAATTCAAAATTTAAAATCAAATATATCACAATTAAAAAATTAAAAATCAAAATAATACAAATCCCAAACTATAACGACTATAGTGTAATTCACCAAAAAAAAATTATTTGTCAAAATCGTGCCATTTAATGGCACCGTAGTCGGACAGCACTATCTCCAATCCCTCTCAACATGACACCACGCAGTGCTGGCCAAACCATTATAGGGGTAATTATTCAGTGATGTTAGGGTTTGTTTCAATGAAAAATTAGGGGGATTAAATGCGGTTCAGATTGTAATTCGATAGAAATTTTTTATCCGACGTTTATTTTTTTAAGTTTGCCTGATATAGAGTCTAGTCGGACTCCATATCCCTCATATGAGAGACTATTATATCCTAGGAGTGAGATTATTTCCAGAAAATTATTTATTGTGGAGATTAAGTGGTAAAATGACCATTTTGACCATCTACTATTTAATTATGGATTATATTTAGTAAAATTCAATAAAATTTAAAGTCTCAATTTAAAAATAAAATAATTTTATTTAACTTTTTATTGATATTTTACTTTTAAATTTTTTTTATATTTTATTTAATTTCATTATTTAAATTTTAATAGATGTTTTATTTAATTTCATTATTTAATTATTATTATTTTTAAAAATAAATTTACTTAAAATTTTAATTAAAAAAATAACATATATTTTTATTGATATTTTATTTATTTAATTTAAAAAATATAAATTTATTTAATTGTGTAAAAAATAAAATAAAATAAATTTTTATTTAATCCAGGTAAAAATAATTACAATATTAAAAATATATTTAATATTGCTATTACTTAATAAACAATTGAAAAAGTAACTAAAATAACTTACTACAATATTAAAGATATGTCCACTATTGCTATTACTTACTAAAATAGTCAAGAATTAAAATAACTTATTAAAATAACAACTTTCCAAATACTTACATAATCAACAATCAATTATGGATTCGTTTGGGAAGTGGGTTGATTTTTTGACTTTTTTATTTTTTTTGAATATTTTAATTTGGGATTAAAAAATTTCGTTTGAGAAGGATTTTTGAATTTTTTGTGAAAGAAAAAATATAATAATTATAAAATACATGTGATATTTTATTTTATTAAATTAAAAATTTTATTTTATTTTTAATAATTAAAGTAATTAGAAAAACCCCAAACTTCACTTCTCAAACGAAACCCATATGTCCATCGTCAACAAACCGTGCTCCATATTTCCAAACACATACAACGTCGATGAAATTGACACAACTTTTTCGATTCTTTGCATTACTTGTAAAGAATATACAACTCAAAGCGCAAAAGAAATGCGGTGTTTTAGAGGTTGTTTGGGATGACCTAAATAAATGTATTTTTTATTTTTTTACAAAAAGATGTTCAGAAAAATAAAGAAGTAATGTGATAAAAAAAAGATAAAAAGATGAATTATTTGAAATATGCCAGATTTGACCTTAGTAAGGCATCAAATCGTCAATGACATTGACACACAACTTTTTGGATTTTCTGCAATACTTGTAAAGAATATAAATATATATATATATATATACTTATAATTCTCAATACAATAAAATGTTTCATAATTTACTCACTTACTAAGTTATTAATATTATTTAATTACTTAATTTCAAATTTTCTAAATTTATTTTTAAAATTTGCATAATAAAATGTTCAAAATCTTATGATTGATATTGCAAAAATTTGTGACTTAATTACTTTTAAGAAAATAAAGTTGGCTCTTATGAATAAGTTAGTGAGTAGCCATAATTAAAATTATACATGAGAGAAATATTATACTCATAATTCAACATTTCTAGCCAATAAAATATTTCAATATCATAATAATTTATTAAATATTGTTACAAGTTAATACACTGTATTATAATTTCACACATGCATAAGTTGGGATTGTTAGAATTCTAAACATTTAAAGCATGTTTGATTATAAGGATTATAGCATAAGTTGGGATTGTTATTTCCTGTACTCACAATCCCATATTTGATTATAAATTTTATTAATCGGATTACATGGACGGCGGATATTAAATCTAACAAAATTGGTGAATTTTTAATATTGAGAGGGATTGAGAATCATAATTTCAAGTAAGAAAAAAAAAATGAATATATAATAAATGGTTATCTCACTAATTTAATTAAATAACTAATCCTACACTAATTTATAAAATTATTAATTTTTTTCGGCAATCAATGGAAGCAAATGCTATCCCTCGAAGCTCGCACTGACTGAAGCGAGATCTATTTTTCGAAAGTCTGAGTGGGAGCACACACTCTACTTCAATAAGAAAGATCTTCAAGGCTCACATTGATGGAAGCAAGGGCTATTCTTCGGAAGTCCGAGTGGGAACACACACTCTGCTTCAACAAGAAAGACCCTCGAAGCTTGCATTGATGGAAGTAAGGGCTATTCTTCGGAAGTTCGAGTAGGAGCACACACTCTACTTCAGCAAGAACGACCCTCAAAGCTTACATTGATGGAAGCAATGGCTGTTCTTCGGAGGTCCGAATGGGAGCACACACTATTTCGACAACTAATGAAAGCAAAGGTTGTCCCTCTCTGAGTACGAGTACACTTCTACCGCGTCAAGAAAAGTCATTTCAGGTTGGTAACTGAGTCTACTATTCCTCTTTCTTCTTCAAAGGGCAACAAAAATTGAAAACTGTTTCAAGTAACATAACATAATAAAGATACACAATATGAAATAAATTTCTTCATGACATAAGAAAGATAGAACTTCTTAGACAATGCAGTAAATACAAATTGCAAAATGTCATAGATAGACTTTTTTTACAGAATGTTGACATTTGCCCCTAGAGTTGCAGGGTCATTTGGAAAGCTTTCACCAGCTACTCAGGCTGTGGCCGTCATACACCATCATAGCTATGTCTTCTAAGATATCTTGGGGCACCTGTTCTTTGAACTCTAGGTCATTTGCTTCGACTTTCTTTCTAAAGATCTTCTTAAGCGTCGGACACTTTTCTGTAGGATGTCCTAGTGATCGGTGGAAAACATAATAATTAGGGCCCTCGCGGTCCTTCTTCGGTAGAAGCTTTTTGATACGAGGCAACTTCAGTTCCCATTTGCCACCCATTCTTTAACTAAGGCCTTCACCTCCTCAACACTACATGGAAAAAGAGTGTCATCTTCGAAGTGTTTCCTCTTTTGACCTCTGAATTCCTCCCCCTGTGACTTTCGGGTAGAAGACGCGGAAGCCGCAGTAATAGAAGGTCCTCGGGATGTCTTGAAGCTGGTTTTATAACTAGTGTCGAACTCGATATCCTGAGACTGAAATATGTTGATGTTCCGAGATGCTTCAATTAGTACTGAGAAAGTGGCTAACTTGTGATTAACAAGAAACATTTTGTACCTGTTCAATGCCCCTTCAACACAGATTTGGACCAAGTAGCTTTCTTCTATAGCCTCGTGACAGTCCACGGCTTTGTCTTGGAACCTCTTCACATATTCAAGAATGTTTTCACTCTCTCGTTACTTTTCCTTACATAGGGTGAGTGCAGTTACCTTCTCAGCTGCTTGAAAGAATTTGGCATGGAATTTGTTGACTATCTCCTCCTAACTTCGAGCAGAGTTTGGAGCCAAGTTAACGTACCAACTATATGCTTGGTCGGTAAGAGACTTGGAGAATTCTCTCAGTTAGAGGACATGATTTGTACCATGAATCTCTAAAGTCTCAATGAACCGAACAACATGTTCTCGAGCATTTCTTTGCTTGCCATTGAATTTGATGAACTTCACCACCGTGTACCCCTTCAGGTATGGATAATTCAATATCTCGATAGAGTATGGTGGCTTGACATCTGGATCAGGCAAAGAGGGTAAAGTCTTTTTGCCCCGTTCGAGATCGAATATGGCTTGCACATCGACGAGAGTGATAAATTGTTAAGGGAGAGAACTTGATGGTGGTATTCCCGGAACCTGACTTGTAGACCCGAAGACCGAGCTTGGAGCAACTTGGCCATTTGGGTGCTGAGAATTCACCATCGGTGAAGACACATGATGATATTGGCCATCGGCACCTATAGACACGCCATTTGGTGATGGGACGTTGGATTAGGTCCTATAAAGTCCATTATACACCACGGCTATACCGAGTTAGGCTTGCAAACTCAGCATCGGAGCCAAAGGAGACCCACTCGGTACATGAGTAGAATTTACAATCGGTGAAACAAAATTAGGCATGGATAGAGCACCATTTTATAGAGGAATTTCTGTAGGCCTTCCTTGAACTTCCACAGCTGCTGGAACACCATTCATCGCTCCGAAAACTCCTCCAACCACTGCTGGACCATGGCTCCATCCTCCAAGTGTGTGATTTTGCGCTCCATGGGCCGCAGGTTGGCTATGACTTGTTCATCCTAGCACTTGATTTTGCACACCATTTTGTACAACTTCAAGGAGAATTTGGGGTGGATCTTGATGGTTTTGACCATTCCCAACATTACCATGAAGTTGTTGATACTTGCCGGCGCCGACTTGACCTCCATTTGTTGCCGGTGGTGCGAAATGCGAACCCATCACCAACATGGTGTGGGTGAGATTTTGAAGGGTCGCGAGAATCTCTTGTTAAGTGTGTTGGAGTCCTTGAATAGCTTCAAGGATGAGAGGTGAGTCTTGAACTTGAGTCCTCTCATCACCACCATTGAAAGAGTCTTGTTGATAAGTCTCATTATCTGTCATTTTTGCCAGAGTTGTGCAGGCTCCAGATCTCGTTGAGACCATTAACCAATCCGCTTCCCTAGTGAAGTCGCCAAATGTATGAGAGGGTTCAAGAATGTCGTTGGAAAATTCGAAGATCTTCGAAGATCCTTGAAGAACAACTTCGAATTCTCTAGAAAATGATGAGAGGCTTAGATTCTTCAATAGTCTCAACTTAGGAACACAAAAGCAAAGGAGATGATGGAGATAAGAGATTGAGTGAAGAAGAAAGCAAATTAGCTAGAGAGAGAATAATGGCAAGGCTCTCCTATGGATCTCTCACTTTCACTCTCAAGGTTGATAATGGAGAAGGGAAATTAGTTCTTTCCCAAGAGTTAAATCTCCAAAATCCATCCCTTGTAAAGCTATGGATGGGTGCTATTTATAGGCACCTTATGATGTAGGATGGAGCCCATGTGCAAGGCATATGGGGAATATTCTCTCTAACCACCTTGTCCGAGGAGGTGACCTCTCCGAGGATGAGGAAAACCCCGAAGAGAAGATCAACCTCTCAGTGAACCCTTCTTCTTAGCCACACCTAACCAATGATCCCAAATCATCCCAAAGGGCCGAGGTAGTCCTAGAGGATCCCTCTGTCGCTAAATATTGCCAAGTCTCATGGACCCCCCGGAGTTGTGCCACATCGAATCGGGTATAGGCTAGTTTAACCGAAGAGTGAATTCATCTCTACTCACCGTCCTCGAGATCGGGTCCTTTGTTCGAACTCCATTACGCCTATGGTTCTGGTGCGTAGATCCCGGAAAGCCCTGAGCCCACAAGTGTTCTAGAACTCATTAACAGAGTGACTTCTAGATTTCGTCTGAATCTGTTCGAAGCCGAGTGCTTCAGATCTCTAGATTCGTGGATCCGAACCCTTTTGAGTCCGAGTGCCTCGGATCTCTAGGCTTGCTTAATACCCTTTTGAGTCCGGGCCCGGATAAGTCTCTAAGTTCGTGGATTCGAACCCTTTCGAGGCTTAAAGTGATTCAGCCCGTTTGATGACGATAAATCCGGGCCCACTAATTTTGGACTTGCGATAAATTCAGGCCCACTAACCTTGGACTATTGGGCCTAATTAATTTAGTGAGCTCAAATTAGCTCCTCTTACAATAACAATTCAATTTTTTTATCTGTTAAAAACATGTTTGATCTGTTGAAACCAATGATCTGTTGAAAACCTTTATCTCTTGATATCTTTTGTAATGCATTTGGTGGTTCAGAACTGAAGGTCAAATCGCATCCATTGAATGATGGGTGACATTAACCCTAGGGAAATTGGCCAGGTAAATACGACCAAAATTAATTCAAACCAAATCAAATCTTAATCGCAAAAGTTCCAAATAAAATAAAATAAACAAGTATATAAGCGTATCAAACTCAAATTCAACAAATCTAAAAGAGGCATGATCTCTAGCGAGTTCTAATGCCCTCTTTGCTTAAATCATTTATCATTTCCATTAAGCAAATCATACAAACAGTGATTACTAAACATTTGAGTAAAAAATCAGAGAGAAAAATGCAAAACCTAGATCTAGCACCAACAATTACTATCTGGTGGGTCTAGACCAATGATCTTAGGCATGGCGGCCACACCGGAAAGAGCACCGAGCTACGGTGGCTTGATAGACGGAGACATTAAGAGAGAGGTCGAGGTAGCGAACTTGCTCATACATAAGCCGATCATACTAGATCTGGATAGAGGTTAGGAGGACGGCGGAATGAACAAAGATTTTACGTCGGCGGTAAGGATGTTGGTGGGCGACACCGTCTGAAGCGGGAGAAGCTTAGATCAGTAGATCTGAGTCATTATCATCATCACACATACATGAGGAAAAGGTAGAGAGTGATTGATGATAAGGTAGAGGGTTACGAGATTTGGATGTAGGGGGTGCCGTCGTGACTCACCATAGCTCCGCTACAAGAGAGATGACTCACTGAAGCGACGGCCGCCATCGCTGTGTGAAGCAGAGGAAAAAGAGAGATAGAGACAGAGAGAGAGAGAGAGAGAGAGAGACAAAAAAAAAGAGTGTGAATGTTAAGGGTGTAAATTTGTCCCGATTTGGCTCCATCCATGTCGGGCCTCGCGGGCTCCCTCCAAAATTCAGGCTGGGCCGGGCCGGCCTACGGGCTAAAAAATTAGGCTTAGGCCCAGGCCCAGGCCTAAGGGATATTCGGGCCTTAGGCGGGCCTGAACAATTTTTTTTGTTTTTTGTTATTTTTTCAACCAAAATTTTATTATTTTTTATTGAAAAGGACACGGGCCTCGAGCGGACCGGGCATTGAGTGGGCCTTAAGCAAGCTGATGGGTCGGGCTTCAAAATGATAGCCCAAGCCTAGGGTCTCAGGCTGGGCTAGATCTCGGGCCTAAACGGGACGGGCCTACCCCAGGCCACGGGCCATTTTTACACTCTAGTGAATGTTAGGTTTAGTGTAACAACCCAAATTTTTAATTATTCTGTAAAATTTACACTAATATTATTTAATTACAGTTGGAAAAATATATGATTTATTTGTATTATTATGTGTAATTTTGTAAAATAGTATAATTATTATGAATTTAAGGGTCAAAATAATAATAATAATAATAATAATAATAATAATAGGCATGGTAGTAAAATAAATAATTTGCTATTGGTATATGATAGAGTGAAATTTATTTAGGAATTAATTATTTATATAATTATATTAAAAAAATTGAGTCAAAATATAATTATCTTAAATATCTATTAAAGATAAGAACGAATCTATGAATTTATTATCAAATCGGCCACGTATGCTGTCTCTTCTCCCTATTTATAGGGAGGAGGCATTTCACTTGGGAAGAAGAAAGAAAAGAAAGGAAAGAAAGAAAGAAGAGAGAAAGGAAGGAAAGAAAGAAAAAAAAATAATGGAAGTTGAGAGGGTCCTTGGTGGTGGAAAAAAAGTGTAAGGTATTAAAGTTAAGATAAGTTATATTATATCTTGAGTCACCATAATATATTTTACGTATGTTTTGACTTACCATAATTTATTTTATACAAGGTTATGTTTTATAAATTATATTAATATTCTATTTACATGGATTATTCTCTGAACCCTATTTGCTTAAAATGAAATCCATGAATATATTTGTTTATATTTTAAAGAATATTTGACTATAACCTTATAAACAATTATGTTTTATAAGTACCACCACGGGAGTCCCACGCCTTGGGGGACTTAAATAACCATTGGCCTTTGTTTGGCCACTTTGTGGTCCTTTGTTTGTCATGTATCCATTGACCTCTGTTCTGTGCGGAGCAAAGTGCTGTGCGAAGATAAGTGCTACACTATTGTGGGAGCCACCTCTATAGTCTGTACAAGACACATCTTGAGTCCGTACCTTTGTTCTGACTGTCACTCTTGTGATCTCTGTTCTGTTCTGTTTGACACTGTGGTTATGGTTATTTATTCACATAATTTATATATTTTAGTTTTTGCTACTTAAATGATTTGTTTACCAAATTACCGTGATTATGGTTATTTATTTACATAATCTCAGTTTTACTACTTAAAGGACTATTTGTTCCGACTAAGTTATCTTAAATGTTTTGGCCTAATTAACTATCTATAGTTATTTCGTGCCCCTTATACTCATGGTATAATATTTCTCATTCTGCCATGTGCTTATAGTTGTTTACCAATTTTCAAGAAACAGTGTAATTCAGAAATAACTTTTGGAATATCTTAGACGCAGGGCTGCGGAATAGACACACACAGCACTTTTATAATATTTTTTATATGTAAATATCGGCATTTTCTGGTCAATACATTTTGTAATAAAAATAGAAATTTCGATAATTATTTTGGTACCCTTACTTAAATATTACTTCCGCTCGCGTTTATTAATTTGTTTAAGAATTGGCCAGAAATAACCTCAGTTACTGACCATCACGATACTTTAACTCTTGAGTACGGAAAACGGATCGTGATATTTTGAACCGTGTATTGGTATATATAAAAAGGGGTATTTTAAGTTTGTCCTTATGGACAAACAAAATTAGCACCTAGATGTTTAAACAAATAAAATTTAATTTTAAACTTTTTGATCCGAATGCTTTTTTTTTTTTTTTCCTTTCTATTTCTCTTATCAAATTATCAAACTAAACACAGAGTATTACAATGATGGTTAGACGTGGTTGTGGGTGTTGAAAAAAATAGCATATACCAGTAGTAAAGGCTTGACAAAGTGCCCAATTACGAACAAAATTTTTTCTTTTTTTTACGGTAACATTTTTTGTAGTAATATTTTTAAAAATCATTTAGTGTAACAAGATCCAAAAGTTGTTTAAATAAAAATAATAAAAAAATTATTAAAAAAAATATTTGACAAACTAATCCTAAAGACGTGCAGCTAATTATGAGGAGTAAGGGGTGTGTGTGGTGCGGGTCGGTACGGTTTAGGAGAAAAATAAAAAGCGTACGGTGAGTAGCGGATTGATAAAAGTGGCATTAGAATTTATCATTTTTCTTATCAAGAACCGGCGGTTCGATTGGTAAATAATAGCGGATTTACCTTGGTGGTTCAAGCGGATTGACGGTTTATAAAAAATATAATTCAAATTACAAAACTTGAATGAAAGACTAAAAAAATCTAATTTAGAAATTAACTAAAATAGCTAAAATTAAAATATTGACTAAAATCACTACTAATCCATGGCAAATCTTTTCTACAAAATGCATAATTTACAAGCTGCTGACAACTAAATAAAGCATGGCCAACAGCAAAAAATTATTCATAAAACATCAAATCTAATTTAAAGAAAAAATTCATGACTTTTTTAATTGCATGCAAAAGAAAATAAGAGTCTCAGCTCAATTCTAATCTAAGATTCTATTCAGGCCCAAGGCTTAGAAAAAGCTTAAGAAAATAAATAATTTTCACCCAAAAACTGTTGAAAAATTATGAAAAGTAGAATTAGTAGGTAATGGACCCCAAAATTATTCTTTATTTCTACAAAGAATAATTGGAAGAAGAACACCTTCTTCTAAGGTTCCCTCACCCACAAGAAGGTGGGTTTGAGTCAAAAAATAAACACTTTACACAAACAGAGCCTAGTGCCCTAGATTGATTATACCAACAAGAAGTTGCCTTTTTCTGCATTATGTTACTTGCTGCTCATATTCATTTCAAGAAGATGCCTTTTTTGCATTTTAGGTTGCACTCCCAAAACACACATTTTGACCATGTGTGTTCACATCTCACAATAGATCTACAAGAGGATATCCAAGCTCACAACAGAACCAGCAGAAGAGAGAGAGAGAGAGAGAAAGAGAGAGCGAAAAGAGCCATGTACTGACGAGCAGAGAGCAGCAACGACGAGGGCAGTGCCGATCGACAAGGTAAAGAGGAGGAACAAGAACAGAGGGCAGCAGCGATGATGAATGAGATGAGATGTTTGGGTGTCAATTAGGTTTGATTAAGAAATTATTGTGTGTGTGTGTAAGTGTATGTACATTTGGTGCGAGTATATGTAATCTTGTGGGTCGGGTTGGCTTATTAGGCGGGTTGGCCTTTTCAAACCACCACCTGCATCGACCCGCCACTGCTGGAAGCCCAACCCGCCTGCTAGAAATGAAAAAAATACACGGTTTGGCGATGTTCGAAGCGGTTTTGGCAGTATTATGCACAGCCTTAGTGACAAGACTTTTGTTTCTCTCGCTCCGTCTCATATTTCGATTTATTTGTTAATTAATGGATACAAAATCCTGCAATAAAATAAAATAAAAAGTTTGAAAAAAACAAAAACAAGCATGAGCACTACACAGTAAGAATGAACAAATATCGAGTTGGATTGGGTTTAAATTGAATAGGCATTTCATACTAAATTTTTTTGTGTCAGTCTAAGTTCAATTTAGTCTTAATATTGGGCTCCTATATCCACTAAAGTTTGGTCCAAAAAATAATTATAAATCTTAAACTCATTCAGTGGGTTATATATTTAATAAAAAATTAAACATTTTGTAATTAAATTCAATCACATATTATATTTTTTAAATAAATATATTTATATCATTATAAATTAAAAGATTTTGTGTATAAATTTAAAGATTTGTTAAATAAATTCAATCATACATCACCATAAATATGAGTTTCAATAAAAATTAATAAAAATAAAGTTTAAATCCCAACAAAAAACTATATAATTGAACGTATAATAAATAAATAAATAATTAATTAATTTAATAATGGGCCAGATTGGGTTGAAGGTATAAATTTCAAACTGAACCCATTAATATTTTAAGTTAAAAATGTTGGCCCAACCTAGCACTATGGGCTAAAACAATCTTTCTAAATCTTAGAAAAATAAGCCTAATTGAACGGATTGAGCGAGTCAACGAATCAATATCCACCCCTACTGCCCTACTTATTTTGAAGTAGTAGTTTATTTTGCCCTAATTCTCTTTCTCTCAATTTGGATACGTCTTTAATGCCAACCACACAATAAAGAAACAAGAGAGAAACATCTATATATCCTTATATATAAAGCACAAAGGTTGGGGAAGCTTTTATTTGCACACGCCCATTCCTCTTTGTGCACATCCTTTTTAGTTCACACACCTAAAAAAAAAAAGAAAAGAATTTACTCATTACACAAGCTTTTATTTCAGTTATATTCCCATACATACAATTTTTCATCATTCCCAATCCATACACCTTCCACACCAACAATCACCTCGCCAGCAACCACCTCACTGGTGGCGACGCAGCACCACCGTTACCACCTCCCTTTCACTTCCAGTAGCCATCTCCACTCTTTTCTCCACCCATTGGCAACATTACCACAACCCTCCACCTTATCCTCTCTCTTTATCTCTCTATCTCTTCCCAGTCGCGAAAAGGGGTTTCGGATGTTGATGGTCGAACCAAATTTATTGGTTTGATGGTTAATTTTCGAATCGAGGCGATTCTTTCGATACTGGTAGTCTGAATGGTAAGAAAATGAGTATTCTTCCCGGAAAATGAGCCCCTCTGTGTGTGTGTGTGTGTGTGTGTGCGCGAATTGAGGATTGTAAAAGGGCGAGAGCTATAGCGACGGTGATATTGCGTCGCGAAGTGGGGGTTGCAAGGTGATGGGAAGGGTAAGTGAGCGACGAGTGACAGGGTGGGGAGGGGCTTCGATTCAAGAAGAAGAGACTGAAAGGAAGGGACGGAGGGAGAGACCGTGTTGAGGAAAGGGTCGACTGAAAAGGGAGGGATTGTGTTGGGTATTATGGTTAGGTTTAGGGTTTTAGTTGAAGAAAAAAGAGATATTTTGGTAATATAAATTTAATAAAAAAATATCTTTAAGTGCGGAAAAAAAAGGAAAAGTGGTGTGTGTAAATAGAATCTTCCAAAAGTTGGGCGGACGAAATTTTCGGCCTTGTCAAAATTACCTTATTGCCCTTATGCTTAAAGCCCCAAAATGACATGGTTTTGGGGCATTAACTCTGAATAATAATAATAATAAAAAAAGCCCCTCAGTCTAATAGCAAAACAAAGAAAAATGCGAAGTAGAAAAGGAGGGAGGGAGAGAGAGAGAGAGAGCGCGCTCTGAACCAGAAGTGAAAACGATGAAAAAGAAGATGGCTGGAAGGAGACGGAAGAGACGAACGCGAAGAATAATGCTTCCACCCTTACGCTATGTTTGGTAACTTAGGAGAGAAAAGAAAAAAAATGATTAGTTAAGTAATAAGAGAAAAGAAAAGAAAAGAAATGATTATAATTTCTCTCCTTTTTGTTTGGATAAGTAAGAAATAAAAGAAAAGAAATTATTGTAATTTCTCTCCTTCTTGTTTGGTTAGATTTCATTAAGAGAAAAGAAAAGAAATTATTTTATGTTATATTACCAAAATAACCTTTTTATATTTTCAATCATTTTATTTCTTTTATTTTTATAGGGGTAAAATTGGTATTATAAAAATATAAACATTTGTGGGTTTCTTTTCTCTCCCAATCTCTCCACTTTTGGGAAGATTGAAAATAAGGATTATGAGAGAAATGAGTTTCTCTCCATTTCTTTATATTTCTCTCCATTTCTCTCTACTTAAGATAACCAAACAAGGAAGAGAAATACATTTCTCTCTATTTCTTTTCTTTTCTCTCCAAATCCCTCAATCCAAACACAGTGTTAAACCAGGTTTTGATTTTGACATTCAAACTAGGGTTTTGATGTTGGGAAATTGTTTTAGGTTGTGAAATTGTTTTTTTGTTTTGTTTTGTTTTGTTTTTTTTTTTTGTGAGTTGGGGAAAATTATCTGAATCTGAGTTGGAAAAATTGAAAATCTTTTATTTTGTGCAAAGGGTTTTGTTTGTATCAAACCAGGGTTTTGATTTGGGAATTTCCTTTGAAAAATTAGGAGTTTGATTGAGGAACTCAAAAATTAGGGTTCTGTTTTAGGTTGTGAAATTGTTTTTTTGTTTTGTTTTGTTTTGTTTTTTGGTGTGTTGGGAAAAAACTATTTGAATCTGAGTTGGAAAAATTGAAAATATGTTATTTTGTGTAAAGGGGTTTTGTTTGTGTCAAACTAAGGTTTTGAATTTGGGATTTCCATTGAAACATTAGGATTTTGATTGAGGAACTCAAAAATTAGGGTTTTGTTTCAGGTTGTGAAATTGTTTATTTTTATTTTCTTAAATGTGAGTTGGAAAAACTATCTGATTTTGAGTTGGAAAAATTGAAAATCTTTTACTCTGTGCAAAAGGGTTTTGTTTTTGTGATTTGTTTCTTTGATTTGTCATCTATTCCTCCTATTAGAATTTTTATTGGAAGGGTTTTCTTTTTAATTTTTCAATTTTTCAATTTTGTTTGCTTTACAGGTAGAGAAAAGGGTCTTTTCATTGAGTCACCGTTGATGTTCATTCCTCTGGTCAGTTCCTTCAAAGTTTTTGTTTGGTTAAATTCAGGCAAATTAATTTTTACTTTGCTACTTGTTGGTTTGACCTTTAACTTTATTCTCTAATTGATTTGTCTCAAATAAAATGAAAGGCCAGTCAAATATCTTAGTGCATTACCATAAAATAAATAAATCAAATCTTAGATAATTAATTGTAAAACCTATATTTTATTTTCACTTAAAAATATTGTTGCTATATTCTCATGTTGACTTTTGTTTCCAACTTTCTTTTTCTATTTATACTTTTTCTCCAATTACATGGTTGTTTTTTTTTTTGTTGGTAATTACGAAAACGACTATTTCTATGATTAGTTCATTTTTCTTTATGGTTTTAATTATATTCTGATGATTAGTTCATTTTTTAAATGATATCCTATGCAAACACACTGTTCTTTTATTTTAAATTTTTTTTTCTCTTTTGTGAAATGATTTCTTTATCCTTTATGGGCTTTGTGTGGAAGCAACTCATCTACTCTTAATAGCTTTGTGGATTGAGTATTCTAAATTTTGATGTGCTCTATTTTCTCAATCTGAGTATTTTGTTTTTATGGAGGGTGCTATTTAGCTAGGTCTTTTCTTTTGGCTTGAGTTATTTATTTATTCTTTTGGATGTTGGCATGTTTTGTTGATGCTACATTGGTTATTGGTTGAGCAATGGAATCACTCAGGCCTAGGAAAATGTCACAGTTTGTAAATTATCATTATAAAATGTACATCAGCAAAATTTAAATTTCACAGTTTGTAAATTATCATGTCATTATGAGTTTTATTACTTCTCTTAGCTATTTTGGAGTTTAACAATATGTTAATTGGTTAACATCACATTTTACAACTGTTGATCGTGTAATGGGAATCTTCATCTCAGAGTTATAATGGAGAACATTCGAATTTGGAAAATGATGTTTCAAAATCTGCAATTGAAGGTTGTCCATGTAATGGGATTGAGGCAAGGGACTTCAGAGGATTAACGGCCTTTTTTAATGCTTTGTCCTCTGTAGATGAAATTTAGGAACATCCAGGAGGGAACATCTAGGAGGGAAGGAAAGTTTAAGTTGTGTATGTATTAGCCTTACCATCTGTGATTTATGTTCTTACATCTTATTAACCTTTTTTTGGCAGATAATTTATGCGTCCTTTTTTTCGTGCATGTTATTTTCTTCATATTAAATTGTCATAAAACTAATTTCACAGAACAGGTTAGATCAAACGTTTCAGTTAAACCATTTGCTAAGATTTTATTTCAAAAGTCTCAAGAGCTTTAATGACATCAAACATGTGTTGCTTTCACTTAATACTTTATATTTTGTCACATAAAGCTGTTAATATCTTTTTTTATCATAGGTCGCTGGTGTTTCATGTTCTTGCCAGCATTCTAGGTTTGAGGTAGAAACACCGGTAATGAAGGTTTGTTCTTATCTTCTCTAAGGCTGATTTCTTACGTTCATTACTTCTAGATATCGAGGTTTGTTATTGGCAGTTCAATTATTGAATTTCTCATGACCTATTTAAAGAATGCATGTCAATATCCTTCATACAAATATAAGATTCTGGCCAAATTCTTTGGGATAACTTGGTTGAACATCCCCACACCTCTTGAATTTTTTTCAGTTTAATAATATCCATTATCTACATATATTTTTCAATATTGACAAGCAATCATAAACTTCAGCAAAATAGAAACTAAATGTCAAAAGGATATGGATTAAGATTGCTACAACACCTTCTCTAAATTTTTCATACAAGATTAGAGAGTAAAACATCCCTAATTGATAGAGGAAGGAGCATTATGAGGCTAATAAAATTGTAAGGATGATGTATGGACTTGAAACTGTTATGAGATAGGCTATGAATTGGTGTATGCTTAGATGCACACATTCATCCCAACAGGCATATGTGGTTAATTGAAAGAAATGGTTAGTAAGGTACTTGTTTTAAGAAATAGTTTGGAATCTTTGGAAGGATGATCTTCTATTTTTCTTTTCTTTTTTGAAATAAAACCCTACCCGATTATTTAGCTGAAAAATTAGAACAATAAATGTGTAATCTGTGATGTGTTGTGTAATTTGGAGAAAATCAGTTGAGAGCTTTCAGAGAAAGTAGAAAAAGTAGTGACACAAGAAGATTTTCTACAGCTTCTATTGTGTTAAAGTAGAAAAGCCTTGTAAAACTAAATTTGGAAGAATTGTTCTAGCATGTAAAATGTACAAAATGTTTTATATAGTGCTAACATCTATTTTTCTGCTCTATCAATATTGAACTATTGCCTGTGTAATTACATGTACAGATATTTAAAATAAAAAAAAAGAAAAAGATGTTGCTATATATTTCAACTATGTACGATTTCTATCGTCTCTCTTTATTTTATTTTGTTCCTTACCAATAATAACTTGAATATTCAATTGCAGATCTACAGTCCAAATTACATGTAGTCTTCTTTGGAATAAAGTTCATTGTTCTATACCAACTGTACAAAGGTATGCAATTTTGACAATTATTCTTATATTTCTCAATATTGTTGGACAAGTTGTAACTTATTATACCCCACGATACCACTAAGAATTAGTAGTAAAACTTATTAAATCACAATTCAATTTTTTGTTTTTCCCCATATCTATTGACATCTCTTTTATGATATCATTACTATTGTGAGTTTTTTGTTTTGTTTTGTTTTGTTTTTTTTTTTTTGGGGGGGGGGGGGGGGGGGGGGGGGTGTTAAATAAATCTTTGTTCTTGGTTTAGCTAACATTTTGGAGCTAAATAATCACAAAAAGACAAAATTAACTATAAAAGTCATTAAGGCAAAATACTACTTTTTGCTTGTAATTATTATGCTTTTTCTCTCATAAAAGTCAAAAAAGCTCCAAAACAAAAACCAAACAAGGCTAAAAAAGTTTCAACACAAAAAAATTGGTGAAAAAAGTCAATGCCAAATGAACCCCAGCCAATTCTTATTTACATCTTTGTGCTCATTTTTTTTTTATTATTTCTATATATGCAATGCATTCAATTGTATGTAATTGAAATTTTTTATTTAAATTAACTGTAACCTTAAAAGAATTTTATTTTATTTTATTAACTGCAACAATAAAAAACGAACACAATAACTGCAGTTCATTAATTAAGAGGGCTGTTAAATGCCCATACTTTTTTACTTTGGACCCTCCATTTTTTATATTTTATTTGATTACAATTTCGTCCTAACATGAAATTCCAATTTTGTCATCATTCTATCCTTCCAAATCTAACCTTAACCCTAACCCTAATCCCACTACCACTTCCACTTCCACTTCCACTTCCACTCCTGCTGACGGCCTCTAGCAACCAACTCACCTCCGTTATTTCCTCCTGCAACAAGCCTCTTGCCGCCATCTGTTGTTCAAGGAACTATCAATGGAGGCAAAGGTCAAGGTTAGGGTTTTGGCAGTAGTGGTAGCGGAGAATGAGCGACTAATTCGACAACTCTTTTTCGCGATCTTCATCTTCGTCCTTCGAAATCTACTCTCTTTTTTTCTCTTTTGTGCACGACTCTCTCTCTCTCTACCTCGCAGGTTGGTCGATTTCTCTTTGTTCAGTTACACAGAGCCAAATTTGTTGAATATGTTCAATACTCCACAACCGAACATATGCCTTTGGTTTAGCTACATAGCATCGAACATTAGGCTTTTGTTCGGAACTGGTTTTTTGAATGGCGGCAAGAGTGGTCGCGAAGGCAAAACGATGGGTTTTTCGAACTGGTTATCCATCTTTTATTTTTAGTAACATCAATGTGATTCTCTACAATGGAGAAATCACCCTTCGAACTTGGGCCCATTACACTTCCAACGTTGTTACATTCCTTAAAACATAGTTTGAATCTGTCTAATACTCTGAGGAAACATACTGTTGCTCTATTGCTATTGTGAGACCCTTAAATTTTGTAAATCCTAGTAAGACCCTCACTTTTGAGTTATTATAAAAAAGCCCTTAGTTCCCTGTTTAGTTCCCTATTTATTCGCAAAATTAACCCTAGAACTGAAAACGTATCACGGATGAACCCGTACAAACCCTAATTGATCTCGTTAACTTAGAAATCATCTCTAAAACTCTAGTATTAATTATTTAACTCTTCAATTTTAGATTAGTAGCTTGAAATTCTAATTTTTAATTTTTATCATTTTCATTTGGTTGTCTGTCCTTTAATTCAAAGCAAGATCATTCGAATCAAATTATTTTTCCTAACATTATTTTTATTAATACTACA
Source organism: Camellia lanceoleosa (assembly GCA_025200525.1). Classification (NCBI taxonomy): domain Eukaryota; kingdom Viridiplantae; phylum Streptophyta; class Magnoliopsida; order Ericales; family Theaceae; genus Camellia; species Camellia lanceoleosa. The sequence goes on from CM045768.1 coordinate 25,268,444, forward strand.
CTTGAAATAGATATTCTAATCAATTCCAAACCCACATATTTTATTTTAATTGCATCTTGAGCCCAAATTATTCTTTATACATATAAAAGCACACCCAATATTATGATCCTTTTTTAAAATATCTACAATATGGATATATATAAATAAATGAGAAAAGACCCTCAAATCTATATCACATGGTCAACCTCCCTAGCATATACACTTGTAGGGTACTTTTGGAAACAACATTGCATGATTCATGGAGGAAACTTTGACCTTGGTACTATAATTCAAAGAAAGTTGTCTTGTACTCGTAACTATCTTGGTTCTACTTAAGCCTAACCATTACTAGATCATGCCTTAATACATGATTAGGCTCCCTAATGATCCCTCATTCCATTACATTCCAACTAAATACATCTTAATTCCATTCCAGTCCAACCAATGGGCATTTTGGACTTTTTACACCAATTTTATTATAAAAACACCACCATCATCCACATGTTACACATCTTATACACTCACACACCTATGCATTCAATTGAGAGCAAGAAAGAAGAGGAAGAGAGTAAACTTTGGTAGTGGAGGAGAGGAAAAGAGGAGAAAATTGTGCAAACATTTCACTAGGCAATCAAGTAAGTCACAACACAACTCAACTCTCTCTTATTTTTTCTTTCAAATACATGCTCTTAAAAGTTTTAAACATTCATTTCAGATATGTTTTGATGGTACTTTTGTGATAAAAATGAAAGGAGTTGAGTCTTGATTCTACCCTTCTTATATTTCTCTTAATTGGTATAAGACTATCTTTTTCTATATCAATCTCTCAAAATTTTTGAAGGCACACCTACACTTTAAATTTCTGAGTTTAATACATACTATTTATCATGTTTTTATCACAAGAGAAGTGGAAAATGTCCCTAGTTGACCTCTTTTCTTACCAACTTTCTTATTTCAAGAATTGTGTCAGAAAAATTTGTTTTACAGCCAACTTGCGAAAATTCTATAAAGATGAATAAAAATCTTCTAGACCTCTATTTTATGTCAAAATCTTCCTTAAGGAGTTAGCTTTCAAGGACAATTGGTTTCATTTAAAAAAAAGTGAGTGGTTTGTGAGAAAATTCAATTTTCGTAACAGTAGACGAATCTGGACAGCAATTGAGTGTTTCTTGAATAACTAAAAGTTTAGAAAAGCTATCACATTTTTGAAACATGTTCTAAAAACTAGATTAAATTCTCTACGAATCATATAAAGACCGAGTTCGGAAAAAATTTGTAATAACCCTTTTGATTTTAATCTTTAAATGGTACTGAATATGGATGGGTGTTTTATGCTCGTGTACATGAATATGCTTATTAGTTTATGATCATGTTTTGGTATGATATTGCATGTATTATGGTTATGTTCCTTATCTTTTTCATTTTAATGATGCTCATGCTTATGTGGATATTACTATCTTGTTGAGTTTGTTCTAACTTGACTTAAAGCATTGATTCAAACGGAAAACTTAATTGGGATGGTATTGGATTTTTGATCACTTGAATAATGAAGAGATGATAATGTGTTATGTATGAATTGATGGGATGTGCTCCCTAATTGAAGGTTAAGTCTTGCGCAAGCGGTTGTCGTGTAAACCCTAGAATGGAACGGATGTATTTGGACTTTTTGTAATAGTTTGATTGGTGAGATAAGGTTGGGTTGGGATGAGACATTCGGGAGGATAAAACTGTTTTAGAAGGACAAGGTTGGATTCATGAGATAAAACATTTTTCTTTTCGCCGTCCCTTTTGAGGCCCTACGGTTGGTGCTACGCGGTATATAACCGTTGGTAGGCATCCGACGTAAGTTCTTAAACAAAGCAGCAAAAGGGGGAGTTTCGAATAGTCCGGTATCCAATTCTTGTGGTTGGGAGGATGAAATCTTTTTGGGAAATTTCTAGAATACTAACCACTAACATTGTAACCTTGTTATCTATTTGAATGACGTATTCTTTTCCTCTATTATTGAAATTGTTGTTGTTGACTTGAATATCATGCTTCACTACTTGCTTGCTATAAATATGATGGTGTATTGGATTAGGAAAAAGGGACGGGGTGTGTATGCGTTTACTGGGCATTCAAAACTCGTAGTGTTTCATTCCAGGTATTGAAGACTATTAGATCGGTCGAAGGCAAATGTGAAGTATTTGAAGACGTATGGCTATCCTATGAGAGTTAGGAATTAGTTATGTTTAAACGTGTTTTGAGATTGTAAGTGATAGATTCTATGTTGTATTTAAGATATTATTTTGTAATTTGTATATATATATATAACATTTGTAACCTATCCTTATACTTCGTCAAGTAATGTAAGCCTTGTGTTAATACATTGTCAAGATCTGTCAAAAACGTAGCTTTGCTATTTAGGTAGTTGGACTTAGAAGGGAGGCTATTTTAACTTCTTCGATTTTCTTAGGATCTTACTTGGTTATTATCCAAATGACTCATTAGTGACGTTTTCTACTCTTATAATCTTAGATAAACTCTGTATTTAATTGTTAACATATTTTTTGATGTTTCTGATTTTTAGGACGTCAAAGCTATTATTGTTGCCATTGTCTGAGCAGGTTGTCAGATAGAGAGGGTTGCTGGAGTGGGGGGGATTGTCGAAGAAGAGAAAGATGAGTTGAAGGTAGAAGGTGTAGGGGTTGGGGTTGGGTTCAAAGGATACATTTGAGATTATGGTAAGGGTCCGAAGAAAAATAAAGAGGGAAGCAATTTTGGTGGTAGGAGGCCAAAGAAATGGGAGGGTCTAAAATAGAAAGATAGAGATATTTAGCAGCCCTCTAAATTAATGTAACCTTTAATGCTTTGATGTTTCCTATTTTAAACTTCAGTGTTTTTTTTCCCTCTCTAAATTCGTTGATTCTAAATTGTATTAATGTAATGGTACAAATGCTTTGATCTTTTCTATTTTTAACTTCAATGTTTTTTTCCCCTCCCTAAATTCATTGATTTTAAACTGCTCAATGTGTTTTTCCCCTTCCTAAATTCATTGATTTTAAGTTGTTAATTTTTTTTAATATCATTCCTAACAACATTTACCAAACAAATCAATTAACTACAATAAAAGATAATTCACAATTTATAGAGGGCAATTGTAGTGGGCACTAGGTTGCGAGCCGACCTCACTAGTGTTAAATTAACATTCGATAAGATGTTTTTGTTTCATTTGATTATATAATCCTAAGTGAAATTCAAATTTAACATAACAAAGCTTTGGCCATCTGTAAATTAGATAATAATAATAATAAAAAAAAACCCTACACTACATGTTGTTCACGTCACTGTCACAGCAGTTATGATTTTTGAAAATCAACTTTGCATGTCCACAAACTTTTCGAAGCTTTTCTTTCCATCAAACCATTGACATGTTTGATTATTTATGTTGCCTTTTTCTTTAAGATTCCCAACTCACTTTAATCTTCTTAATCAAATTATTGTAGTTGTTATTTTCAACCACAATTATTTTATTAATTCTGAAAGCGACCGTTCCTCAAATAAAAGTACAGGATAAGCATTGTCCGGTATGTTTTCTTTTTACAATTTACTTTTATGTTATTTGTATGTAGAGCATGGATTGAGTATTGTTAAAAAAAATAATAATAATAAAAAACCCCTTCCAACTCTCTCGCAATTTTTTGTATAACCGAAACTCTTTTCTTCAATTTTTTCTTATTTTTTTTTATTTTTTATTTTTTTTTTTAACTTACTCCAATTCTCTTTTTGGTGATGAATCAATTCTATTATTCCTCTTTCAAAATGTTTATTTATTTATATTTGATATATAGAACACTGGTGGATAAACTCTATAAATCTTTTTTTTCACCCACTCGGTAAAGCGATACAATGACAGTTGGTACGATTTTTTTTGTTTGATATATAGAACACTAGTGGATAAACGGTTCTGTACGGGTTTTTTTACCCACTTCTCTATCTCAATTTCTCTTTTATTTATTGATTTATTATGAATGAATCAGTTCTTTCTCTTATTTTTTATTTGGATTGTATAGCCTTTTTTTGTTTTTTTTTGGAAAACAGAAACTGTTTTCCCAATTCTCTCTCTCAATTTTTTTACTGAATTCTTTTTCTCTCTCTCAATTTCTTTATATATATATATATATATTTTTTTTTTCCAACTGTAGGGTTGAGTGTCACTTTTTTCACCCATTTCTCTTTCTCACAATTTTTCTTTTTATTATTTATCATGGATGAATCAATTCTTTCTCTTAAAATATTTATTTATTTTTTATTTGAGTTTTACAATTTCTTTTTGGACAAACTGAAACTGAATTCTCTCTCTCTCTCTCTCTCTCTCTCTCTCAATTTCTTCTTATCTTATTTCTTTATTATGATGAAAATTGTGGTGAACCAATTCCCATTTCCTCAAACTCTTTTGTTTGTCTAGTTCTCTATCAATTTTTTGTCTTCCACCCCTTGTTGGTCGGACTGCATCACAACATTCATGTCCAACCATAAAATTCTAATACATGACTCAGACGGCACTCTCTCTTTTTGTGTCTATCGTACTTACCCACCCCACGCCTTACTTTTATGGTATTTTTTTAAACAATTTATCTTTCTCATTATAATTAATACAAATCTTATTTTATTTGAAAGCCTTACAATTGTAAGCTTCAGAACATTGTATATATACATATTTAATCAAAAATTAAAATAAATAAAAAAATAATCACTTTATTTGGTTTCATTTTTAAATTTATTTATTTTAATTTAAAAATTAATTTGAAAAAAATAAATAAAATGCAAAAATATATTTTCAAAATCCTCAAAAATTACATTCTTTTCAAAAAAAAAAAAAAATTTTATTCAACAAACTAATTTTGATTTTTTTGAAGGAAAAAAAACATAAAAGAAAATGAAAACTAAACAAAGCTGTGCCTAAAAAATTTAAATGCTCGTATATTTTTTTAAATAAAAATAATTTAAGTGAAATACTAAAAATTATCAACAAAAAAACAAATTCACCAATTTTTTGAGTCCTTTTCTATATATCTAAAGGCGCCATTCCACGTCTGCAATCCATCTATTAGTCCATCCATGCCTATTCATGCTTACTTTTTTTGACTTTTGATCTACAACGATTCTTCCATTCATACTGCGAGATGCATCTAGACAGGAAAATAGTATAGGTTAATTGTAAATAGGTTATAATAGTTGGACCTAATTTTCATAAAATTTCATTGAAAATAAGTTTTACTAAATTGTCGTTAAAAATAATTTTTTGTGACGATTTTTTACATATCACAAAAAATTGACAATTAATAATTTTTTTTTGTCACAATTTTTATAAATTATAAGTTAAATGTGATATTTTATCTTATTAACTATTTAAACATATTTTGTACTTTAGTAAACTATTTTAATCCAACTTCCTTTCCAAACAATATGATTAGTAATAGGAAATTGATATACCTAAAATCAAATTTATTTATTTATTTTTTTCTATTAGATACAAAGACATAGTTCCATGTATATTTATTAAAGAATTCTGTTATACACATCTTATATTATATACATTCTTAGTTACGTCATTTTTTTTAGTTATAATTAATTTTTTTCTTTAATTATAACATCATTTTGATATTTTGATTAAACTTTTTTTTGTTTAATTATGACTTTTTTATTTTTTTAATTATAACTTTAAAATATAAAATTATACTGTTTTTTTTATTTATTTATAAAAGTGTGTATTATAATCTTTTCCAAATATATTTATTAACGTAAATCCCACTACTCATGTATCTAAAAATTTTGATCATGAATTTCGGCCATGCCCGCCCCAACGTAGGATTAAGGTGCATGGAGAAGGGCTGGGCGGTGCTTTCGGCTCTTTGCGATCCAAAGCTGACCCAGAGCCATTGACGACACCGTCGCCGCCGCCGTGAGCTGTCAACTTGCTAATTACCATCCAAAGGCCTTGAACAGGGACGGAGCCAAAACAATCTCAATTATTAAATCATTGTTAAATATTATTCTATAGAGATTAATTGAACTAATAAAATTATAAAATTATAAGAAAACAATCTCAATTAAATATTATTTGTACAAGTTTTATTGTTGAGGATGTAAAAATGTAAAGATTTATAAATAAGCATTAAGCATGTCAATATCTTTAGATCTATGAAATTTCACAAGTGATTCTAATAAATAAATTATAAGAACTCATAATATGCATGCAATGATAATAATTCATGTAAAAATACCAAAATACTAATTTTTTTTGAATTAATTATTAAATAATTAATAAAAAATAAAAAATATCTTATTATGTAATTTAGTATTTAAAAAAATAAATAAATATTAATATATATCAATTCTCATAAAAATCTTTTACGCTGTATTTTGTTGGGAGATTTGAGAAGGGATTCGAACAAAAAAAGAGAGAATGGGTGTAAAACTTAGGCCAAGTTTGACAAGTTAAAAAGTCAAAAAGTTACTCAAAAAGTTAAAAAGTTATCACTATTTACCAAAAGTCAAAAATTACGGCTGCATAACTCCCAATCCTAATTTTCCCCTCCACATTAATTTATACAATTTTTTAATACACATTTTTCCATAAAAAGTCAAAAAATTAACCCAAATATTCATATTTTTTTCTTTAATTTTTTAGTCCAATAAGACAAAAAGTACACTTATTTAAGATATCTCAAACAATTCATGTGAAACACAAATATATTTTATTTATATTTCAATTACCTTTTCTTTCTAAATTTTTTGTAAATCTTTTAACCAAACATAATATTAAACATTTTTAAATTTTCGGCCTTTGCATGTCGTTTACAATTTAGGCTCTGTTTGGTAGAGCTGTGAGAAAGTGCTTATAGTTTATGTCTAAAGAGCTTATAGCTTATAACTATGAGCATAAGCTGATTTCTGACTTATAAATTAAACATCTCTTGCCCCACTCAAAGAATAAGCTGATTTCTAACTTCCAAAAAACCTATAAGCTAAATCAAACACATCAAAATAGTTTAAATTAAGTTGAAAGCTGAAATAAGCAACTTTTAAACTACACCAAATAAGGCTTTACACAATACCGCGTGAGGTATGGCTATTTCGCATGACTAAAAAAAAATAAAATAAAATAAAATAAAATTCCAAAGTATGTTGGAGTGATCATATTATATATTTTTAAATTTAAGTTGCAAAATATTATTTTACCATTAAATATTAAAAAAAATGATTTTCATATGTATATATTAACGTGGGCTCTATTTTTTTTTTATATATAGTGATAAGAAGATCTCATAAAAAAATCATTTATGTATAATGTTATGCATTTAGATATATCTTATGTAAAATTTTACATCACATTTTGTAAGAGGAGCTAATTTGAGCCCACTAAATTATTTAGGCCCAATAGTCCAAGATTGATGGGCTCGGATTTATCGCCATCAAACAAGTCGAATCGCTCTAAGCCTCGAAAGGGTTTGGATCCACGAACTTAGAGACTTACTTGGGCCCGGACTCGAAAGGGTATTGAGCAAACCTAGATATCCGAGGAACTCGGACTCGAAAGGATTCGGATTTACGAATTTAGAGATCCGAAGCACTTGGCTTCGAATGGATTCAAACGCAATCTAGAAGTCGCTCCGTTAATGAGTCCCAGAACACTTGCGGGTTCAGAGCTTTCCGGGATCTACGCACCAGAACCATGGGTGTAATGGAGTCCGAACAAAGGACCCGATCCCGAGGACGGTGAGTGGAGATAAATTCACTCTTCGGTTAAACTAGTCTATACCCGGGTCGATGTGGCACGATCTAAGGAGTCCCTGAGACTCGGCAATATTTGTGTATGCGTTCTCTTGAACTATCCCTGACCCTTCTGCGGCAAGGCGTCCTCTGGGACTGCCCCTGACCCTTTGGGATGATTGGGGATCATTGGTTAGGTGTGGCTAAGAAGAAGAGTTCGCCGAGGGGTTAATCTCCTCTTCGAGGTTTTTCTCATCCTCGGAGAGATCACCTCCTTGGACAAGGTGGTTAGAGAGAATATTCCCCATGTACATGGGCTCTATCCTACATTATGAGGTGCCTATAAATAGCAACCACCCATAGCTTTATAAGGGATGGATTTTGGAGAGATAACTCTTGGGAAAGAACTAATTTCCCTTCTCCATTATCAACCTTGAGAGTGAAAGTAGGAGATCCATGGGAGAGCCTTGCCATTATTCTCTCTCTAATTACTTTGCCTTCTTCTTCACCCAATCTCTTATCTCCATCATCTCTTTGCTTTTGTGTTCTTAGTTGTGACTATTGAAGAATCTAAACCTCTCACAATTTCTAAAGGAATTCGAGTCTTCTTCAAAGATCTTCGAATATTCCAACAATGTTCTTGAACCCTCATATACACATTTCCATATTGCTTTAACTTTTTAGGGTAGAAATAATTGTTAAAATTTTAAAAATATTTTATTGATATTTATTTTTATCATATGAACTTAAATTTCTTTTAAAAAATTTCTTGAGACTGAAATTATGTATTATATGATGTTTATATTCATAAATGTTAGATACTCTAAATGAATAACAAATATTCTTCGAAGGTCCTACATTTAAGTGAGTATTCGATAATTTATTTAGGATACCTAGGATTGTTTTTTGAGTTAGGTTTTACTTATGTTCACATCTCAACATGAGAGAACTTGAGGGACTTATAAAGCTCACCATAAGTTTTGTTTTGATGATCCGAACCCTTTATATTTTGGGATTCATTGAGTAAAATATTTGTACAAAAACTAAGATGATTGGAAATCGATAACTATATGTTTGAATCAAATTTGTATTACAAAAAATAGATGACTATTTTTGAAATTATATTTCTTGCCTATTTTTTTAAAAAACAAATATGATTCAAATATATAACTATTAACAACCAATTATCTTGATTTTTTAAATGAATATTCTACTAAACGAATCCAAACAACAAAAACAATTCGAATCACCGGAATCAGTTTCAAAATGAGTCTATCAAGCTAAAATGCTCTCTTACATTGAGATAAGTCAAACCCTAATTTATTTTTATTTTTTTTTTATTATTTAATTACCTTCCTAGAAACCTACACAATAACAAAAAGGTTTTTATTGGCAGGTCCTACTTTTTATAATTATTCGCTTCTTAGTCCTAAATATTGATGTTGTGCACCAATAGGTCCTAGAGTCTTTTTTTTTGTACCTGTTTTACTCCTATTTTGTTTTCTCCTATTTTGGCACGTTTTTATTTGATTTTTGCCATCAAAATACTGTAGTGTGAGTTTGGGTTTGGGTTTGGGTTTGGGTTTGGGTTTGGGTTTGTGATTTGGATTTCTGTGGAACTTCGCGATTTGTTAATGCATTATTGTGGAGCTTCGTGATTTCGCGCTTGGTGTATATTTGGATTTTGCGATTTGCGATCTCATGGGGGGAGCTCGATTTGTGATTTGCTTTTTATAAATCTGTGAATCTTCGTGTTTTGTGATTTCGCGTTTGGTGTATAGTTAGATTTTGTGATTTGCGATTTTGTGGATGGAGCTCAACTGGTATGTTTGATTTTGATTTCAATTTCGATGTTTAGGTGTTTTTTAGTTTGAGTTTGTGATTTTGATTTTGTTTATGATATTGTTGCTATTCTGTTGTTTCTGCGATTGAATTTGTATTTTTATCATGATATTAAAAGCTTTGAGATATGTATATGTAATGAATATTAGATTTTTTTTTTTTGGTTACGAAACTGTTTTGGTTGAACACAGGTGTTGATTTGCGATTTTCTACAGTGATAATTTTATCATTGAGTAGTTTGGGGGTATCGTTGGATTAACTTTTTTAACACTGATAAATTTATCAGTGAGTATAGGAATAGGAGATGAAAAAGTTGCATAATATAATGGTAAGATTCAAATCGAGTTACCATGCCCAATAAGTGTAAGCCTTATTCACTGTTCATGCTCTTGGTCTTAGGTAGTGTTAATTGTTAAATTTATCACTGTTGGTTTTTAGATGTGTTTGAGTTGGTTGATAATTCTATCACTGTATTAGATTTTGCTTTAAGTTGTTTGAGTTGTTTGCTAAAATATAATTATTGTTTGTTGCAAGATTTATAGTGATGGAAAATTCTTTATTTCTTATGTGCAAATTTAGAGGTGTGACATTGGTTATCAAGTATAATGATGGATTTAATTTCAAAGATTTTATATATAAATTGTGTGCAAAGTGGAGTGAGTTAGTTGGTAGTTCTTTGAATATATCGTATTCAATACCCGTACATTCTTATTATGGTCTACGAAGTGAAGAGGATTTGGAGGCTATGGTTGGACTTGCAGTTTCTTGTGATATTCATCGTATTGATATTTTTGTTAAGTGTTGTTCTTTAGGTGAAGGTCATATGATTTGCGATGGTGAAGCTGGTAGTAGTAGTAGTGTTGTTTGTGAAACTGATTTTTTGCTTTCATTTTATTTAAATTAACGGAAACATTTGCTCTCCGATAGGTGGGTTAATTGTATAAAAGGAGTGGGTCAAAGGTTTGGTCAAGGAGTTGTTGAATTTCGAGATGCGTTGTCAAAGTATTTTATTCATTCCGGTTTTGATTTTGATTTTGTTAAGAATGACAAGGATCGTGTCACTATTCATCGTAAGAGAAGGGCTGATTTGGGATGTTTATGGAGCGTGCATGCTAAAGTGGAAAATTCTAGTAAAGCTTTTATTATTAAACAATTTGATGATGTTCATATGTGTAGATCTTCTTTTCGTACAATTAAACATACTAGGATGACTTCGAGTATGATTGGTGGGTTAATTTCAAGTAAGGTTCGTAATAAGGCTTTGACATCGATTAGTGAGGTGGTTTGTGATTTCAAGGACTATTGTGGAATAGAAGTTTCTTATCGGCGAGTTTGGATGGGTGTTGAAAAAACAAGGGATGTTGTTTTTGGTGACTATTTATCTTCATTTGACGATCTTCGTTGGTATGTTGATACCGCTAATGATTGTAATCCGAGGAGTGTTTTTGATATGAAATTTGATATTGATAGTAAAGGAAGACATTTCAAATGATTGTTTTTCGCTTTTGAGGCATGTATTCATAGTTTCAAGTATTGTCGGCCTGTGTTGATGCTTGATGAAACTTTCTTGAAAGGAAGACACAAAGGTTATTATTGGCTACTATGGAAAAAGACAGTAACCAAGGTATATTCTGTGTCTATTTGTTATTATTATTAAAACAATGATCATTTTATCATTTTTGTTACTGGAGAGTGTTGATTATTGAGTATGGTCAATCAATTAGTGATAAATTTATGCTGTATACTTTTGTATGCTGTATACTTTTGTTAAATTTTTATATTTATACAGTGATAAATTTATTATGCATTGATTCTATATGTTGTATGTTTTTATTGAATTGTTGTAGTAATATAGTGATAAAGTTATCTATGGTTGGTGCTATATGTTTTATACTTTGCGTTTTTCTTTTGTTTTGTGATCTTTTTTATTTGTTACAAATAATGTGTATATATTTTGTTTGTAGGTTTATATCCATTATGTTTTGCCATTGTTGATAGTGAACATTATGACAATTGGCATTGGTTCTTGTCAAAGTTATTTGTTATTTTGACTCCGGGAAGGGATATTATGTTTGTTACTGATCAACATAGAGGTTTGCTAAAAGCTTTAGCTTAGGTCTTTTCATTTTCTTCTCATTCTTTTTGTCCAATACATTTGAAAACGAACTTGAAGACTTATTTGTCAGTGAAGAGTCGCGAATCTAAAGAGTATTTGCTCACTCCTTTTAGTAGATGTGCATATGGTCCTACTATTGAGTTGTTTAATGAGCTATTTGAAGAATTTAAGGGTCGTTGTGGTCGTAATGTTCAGAAGTTTCTTGAGGATTTGCCTAATGAGTGTTGGTGTAACGCTTATTTTCAAGGCAAGAGGTATGGTGAAATGTGCACAAATACTGCAGAATCTTTTAATTCATGGATTAGGGATAAGCACCATTTGTTTTCAACTAATCTTGTTGATGATATACGGGTGAAACTAATGGAGCAATTTTCAAAAAGGTGAGAAGTTGGAAATAAATGGAATCGTATTGTTTGTCCTTTTGCAGAGAAAAAGTTGGAAGAAGCTTTTAATGATACAAAGGCATGGATAGTTAAGAAATGTAGTGATGATATTCATGAAATCCAATTAGATCATTCAGTTATGGTTGATATTGGGAAACAGTCTTGTTCTTGTCGATTGTTGAAAATTGATTATTTTCCTTGCAAACACGGTTTTTATGCTATAAAAAGGAGTGAAAAGGATCTGAATTGTTTTCTTGATGATTACTACCATGTTTGTAGTTATTGTGATTCTTATTTGCATTCTATCTATCCAGTTCCTAGTATGTGGAAGCCAAATGTAGTTATTGATGATGACGTTGTTTTACCGCCTCTTTGTAAGAAACCAGTTGGACGTCCAAGAATAGAGAGAATACCTTCGAAGGGTGGATCAAGAGAATCAGGAGCAATAGGTGTGGAAAGATGGGAACTCATAATCGAAAGACATGTAAAGAAGCTTGCTTTAGTTGTATTGATTTTAATTGAATTACTTTTGTTGAGAGTTGAGAGGTGTTACTTGTATTGAATGTTTGAGTATTTTTTGAAAGATACATCATTTCAATAGTTGCATTGGATGATTGAGGAATTTTTTGAACATAAATTATATTTTTTGTTGATATTTTTACAAAATTAAGTTTCACAGATTTATATTCTTTGATTTTGGTTAAATGTAATTGATGTTTTTGGTGTTTTATACAGTGGTAAATTTATCCTTGGTTGGTTTGAATGAGTTGGTGGATTATGTTTTTTTAAGAGTGATAAATTTACTATTGTCTGAAGGAAACAATCAAGCATTAATAGGGTTGCTGAATTTTGTTATTTTTAAGAATGATAAATTTATAACTGATTGTATTGAAAGAGTTGATGGTTTATTACATTTATGTTAGTGGTTGATAAATTTATCACTGTCATATCCAACCAAATGATCTTTTTTACAGTGATAAATTTATCAATGGCTTAAAATCAAGAAAAATCAATTGTAGGTAGTTTGGGACTAAGTTTCCCAATCTGTGCTACATTACTGCCACCATGTAATTAACTATCAGTGGGATCCTTGAAGCAAAATATTTCGAGTTTGCAATTCATTTTTAGATTAAATTGTTCAAAATTTCAGTCTAAGAAATGCTTTAGATGCAACAGTTTATCATCAGGTCTTGAATAAGATCATATTTCTTCATAAATAACTGGTTCTTGGAGTTAAATGTTAAAATGTATGTACGGTTTGTTTTTGTGGATTTACTGTTAGAACTTTATCTCCACTCCATATACCCAGAATGACATGTTCTTACATTCATTCCCAAACTTGAAAATATCTATAAATTGCAACAGTGTTTTAATTCTCAATTTGGACAATATAATAGTATTTGTGTTTTAATTTTCAATTTAGATAAATTGTTTATTATTTTTTATATTGTTTTGTTTACTTGAATTAGGAAGAGAGAGAGAGAGAGAGAGAGAGAGAGAGAGAGTTGCTGATTTTTGTTAGTTTGAACAGTGATAAATTTATCAATGTAAAAAAAAAAATGTCATGTTAGTAAATGAAGGGATCCAAACTTGTTATTAAGCATAAAGTAAAACTGATATCAAAGCCAAATTTGGTAAAAATACAGTTAAAAAAGACTGAATTTTCATTTAGTGTATTGTCTGTAATTTTAACATTGTAACAACCAAGTATTATAATATTTATTGAAGTAAAGTGCGAACCCAAAATGATCAAAATATAGATAACACTGTAACAACCAAACAAGTCAAATGTATGAAGTATTCACATTCTAACAACTAAATGAATCAATGTTTCCTTTTTATTACACTGTAACAAACAAACAAGCAAAATGTTTTCTTTTTTTCCAGATCTATTGATTAGTGTAACAAACACACAAGCAAAATGTTTTCTTTTCTTCTAGATCTGTTAATTATTGCGGAGGCAAGTCATCAATGTTTTCAGTAACTATTTATTGTTGAGCAGTTTGTTGGTCAGTCAAGAAGATAGTTAATATATTGGCTCTCAATTGATTGCATTCTTCTTTGAAAAAAGTAGACATTATGTTGTTGTTGGAAACATATTGCCTTATGATATAGCAAACAATGATTCCACAATCAAGCTTGCAAAAACATTTTGAAAACAAAATATTATAATTTGGTTTCGTTGCATTTTTTTGTTATAGGAGTGTTTTGTTATTGATCAACTTACGAAGTATCTTCTTATTATGGGTTGTTGATAACTCTCTTTGAATTAGGCAAATTAAGCAAATATATCATTGTTATAACAATTTTTATCACTAAATTAGGCAAAGTAAGGAAATTCGTCATTGTATAGCAAATGTTATCACTTAATTAGGAAAATTAAGCAAATCTATCATTCTTATTGCAAATTTTATCACTGAATTAGGCAAAGTAAGCAAATCTGTCATTGTATAGCAAATTTTATCACTGAATTAGCAAAAGTAAACAAATACATCATTGTATGGCAAATGAACATGAAGATATGCTTATTGTGAAGTTGAATATCACTAATAAATTAATACTGTATGATACATATTGAAAATAGTTTCAAATTGAATTTTATCACTTAATTATAGTTATGAAAGAAGAAGGGAATCAAATACATCATTATAACAAATTTTATCACTCACTTAAGAAAATTAAGCAAATCTATCATTCTTATAGCAAATTTTCTCACTGAATTGGGCAAAATAAGCAAATCTATTATTGTATAGCAAATGAACATAAAGATGTGATTATTATGAAGTTGAATATTACTTAATTATAGTTATAAAAGAAGAACAGAAGATGAATACAACTCACGTTTGATTCGCATGTTTGTTGAAGAAGAAGGGAAGCAAATCCATCATTATAACAACTTTTATCACTCAATTAGGAAAATTAAGCAAATCTATCATTCTTATAGCAAATTTTCTCACTAATTTGGGCAAAGTAAGTAAATCTGGCATTGTGTAGCAAATTTTATCACTGGATTAGCAAAAGTAAGCAAATCTATCATTGTATAGGAAATGAACATGAAGATGTGATTATTATGAAGTTGAATATCGCTCATAAATTAATACTGTATGGTACAAATTGAAAATAGCTTCAAGTCGAATTGTATCACTCAATTATAGTTATGAGAGAAGAAGTGAGGCAAATCTATTATTATAACAAATTTTATCACTCAATTAGGAAAATTAAGTAAATCTATTATTCTTATAGTAAATTTTATCACTGAATTAGCAAAAGTAAGCAAATCCATTATTGTATAGCAAATAAACATAAAGATGTGATTATTATGAAGTTGAATATCACTCATAAATTAATACTGTATAATACACATTGAAAATAGCTTCAAGTCAAATTTTATTACTCAATTATAGTTATGAAAGAAGAAGGGAAGCAAATCCATAGTTATGAAATAAGAAGAGAAGCAAATCCATCATTATAACAAATTTATCACTTAATTAGGAAAATTAAGCAAACCTATCATTCTTATAGCAAATTTTCTCACTGAATTGGGAAAAGTAAGCAAATTTGTTATTGTATATCAAATTTTATCACTGAATTAGCAAAAGTAAGCAAATTCATCATTGTATAGCAAATGAATATGAAGATGTAATTATTATGAAGTTGAATATCAATCATAAATTAATACTGTATGAAACACATTGAAAATAACTGTAAGTCGAATTTTATAACTCAATTATAGTTATGAAAGAAGAAGGGAATCAAATCCATCATTATAACAAATTTTATCACTCAATTAAGAAAATTAAGCAAATCTATCATTCTCATAGCAAATTTTCTCACTGAATTGGGCAAAATAAGCAAATCTGTTATTGTATAGCAAATGAACACGAAGATGTGATTATTATGAAGTTGAATATCACTTAATTATAATTATAAAAGAAGAACGGAAGATGAATACGACTCACGTTTGATTCGCATGTTTGTTGAAGACGAACTAAACAGGAAATATAGATCGAAACGGTGGAAGATTTGTTGGGGATCTGTTCAGAATCAGAATATAGATCGAAACAAAGGTGATTTCTTTGGAAACGATGGGAGATTCAGGGAAAATCTCTTCGTTTGTTTTGATTTCCAAATCGCAAATCGCCTCAGAATGGTTTCCAAATCGCCTCAGAATAGTTTCCAAATCAGAATAATTGAGAAGGAGCATGTGTGTCACGTGTACATGCGAGAGCTCGTGATATCTTCTTTGCTTCACACATGTGGTGTGATATTGAGGGGTAAAATTGGAAATTGAAATAGGGTAGGATTTGGTGGGTATTAATTTGTTTCAATGGAACTGGTTGGTGAGTCCCCCATAGCAAAATGAAATGGCAATTTTCTCGTGATGGAAATTCTGTTTTAAATGTCCTTTTTGATTTCAACATATTTTTAAAGATTTTATCAGCGCAATATTTTTTTAAAAAATTATAATTTTTAATTATACATATTTTTATATAATAAAAAAATATTTTAAAAGATTTTTACGCATTAATAAAATTGCACTCTTAATTAATTATTGTATTATATTTTAGGGTAAATTACAAAAGGAAAATTAGTCTAATATCTCTCTCCAACTTTTAGTAATGGAATAAATTTTTTTGTAATCTAAGGTCTCTCACCCATACCCATATATAACACTCACTCTCTCATTCTCTCTCATCTCTCTTCTTGCACCAAACAACCATCTCTCTCTCTCCTTTTTGTCCACAGCATTGTTCAAAGCTTCATCGGCGTTGACTAAGAAAAAATAATTTGAAGTTCCTCAATCATCACCTTCCAGAGGCTTCCACGTTGCGATCTTCTTCTTGTCGAGCCAAACCCTTGATCGATCACTCTTTTCTCTCTATATTCTCTCCTCAAAAGTACCATTGAATTGAATGGAAAACATGGCGGCGGCGACGTCGTGGCAGGCCTAGGAGGAAGGGTTCAGAGAGATTTGTGGGTTACTCAAACAACAGATATCTCCGACTTCTGATAAGTCTCAAATTTGGCAACAACTCCAG
This sequence comes from Camellia lanceoleosa, assembly GCA_025200525.1. NCBI lineage: Eukaryota > Viridiplantae > Streptophyta > Magnoliopsida > Ericales > Theaceae > Camellia > Camellia lanceoleosa. The sequence goes on from CM045768.1 coordinate 25,285,558, forward strand.
CACTACTCTCAGTACCCTAATTTCAATAACTACCTCGTTTTTATCCTCGCCCGTGCTAAGGTATGGTATCCCCCACTCTTCATTCTTCTTTTTCGTTTCTTGAGAAAATATCTGTGATTATTTGTTGTATTGATTGGATAGGTTTCTTGATTGGTTGTCAATTGTGTTTGAACCCTCCTCATTGTTGGTTTTTTCTTATTAGATTCGTTTAGGTTAGTGTTTGTTGAATGATGGGGTTTCTGGTTATTAGAGTTTCTTATTGATTGAGTAATGATGCTACTGGAATGGTTTCTTTAATTGGTCATAATAGCATCAATTTCTTTGGTTTAGTTAAAATTTCTCTGATTTGGTTAAAACAATTTTATCTGGTTTAAAATTGTGAACAAACACAAAGAAATTTGTAAACAAGGATGTTTGGTTCATTTTTTAGAATTTGTTTTTTGAAAAATCAGTAACTAATTTGAGGTTCTTTATCTTGTTAATGCTGAGGTTCTTTCTCTGGGAATAAATTATCTAGGAAGAACTTCTCAGAATTTCTTTGAAGATAAATTTTTTGGGAGGATTTCTCTCAAGAGAATTTCTTTGGAGAGAATTTATCTGGAATTGAATTTTCTCTGAATTGATGTTGAGAGACCTTAGCTATTATGAAAATATTAGATGTCTTTTATGCTATAAAATCTTAATACCAGAGAATTTAAGTAAAAATCCGCAACTACAAATGCATTTATTGAGATTTTCTTAAATACAATTTGCTTCCTGTGGTTTTGAAAATTATATCCCGCTCCTTAAAATTTTTAATTTCATAACGAATGACTTATTTTATTAATAAATTATTAAGTCAATTAATAATTTTTAATGAAATCGAAATTTATGTCAATTACAATTCGATAATTTTGTTATTATATAAAAGAATAGTTAAAAATTTTATTTTTTTAATTAAATCTGTTAAATGAAATTTATTTTATAAAGAATATTTATAATTTTTTAAACTATAAAAAACAATTCATATTTAAAAAAAATATCAGTTCATCCTATATTTTTAAATCTTATGGCGATCGAGAGTGTCGACACCGTGATGGTGTCCAAATTTCGTAGTCAAAGATAGCGGCAGCAGTGATTAGGGTGAAGTACATGAACTAGACTACCCTTACACTATGATTAAAATTAAATTAGTGATTTAATTATATATATAATTAATTAATTTAACATATTTTTAGTTTCTCTAGTTTTTTCTAATAATTTTTTTAAGTGATTAAAGTAAATTTTTTGATAAAAAATAAATGTAATAGTATTTTTTTTAATTCCATAAACTATTTTTTTAGCCACATTCAAAAAAAAACTTAATCATATCAAAGTAAAATGATTGAATAAAGTAATTAAATTATAAGACTAAAAATCATTTGGATTTTTTAAAAATAAATTTCTGGAGACCCAAGACTATCCTTTTTTACATCGTTTCTGGAGACCCAATGCATATAAACACAAAACCAACAATATAGGTTAAATGGAAATTGACTTTATCCCGCAACGAACTTTCAGTCCGTTTGGAAAGATGATTGGTAGTTAAAATAGTCACAGAAGATAAAATATGTTATTTTACTCGTAATAAATAAAATATTACATTCAGCCTATAATCATTACACTCTTCTCTCACAAAAAAAAATCAAAAAAACTAAAAAGTTAAAAAATCAAAAAGTTCTTCCCAAACTAAACTTTTTAATCAAGATTAAAATAACTAAAAAAAATCAAAAAACTAAAAAACTAACCCACTTCCCAAACCAACCCTTAGATTGAATTGTGAACACCTTTACAAACCAGAGGAGATATTTTCTATCAAAATTTTGGTGTGTCTATTATTTTTGTTACGATATATATCAACTAACTAATTTTAGTTTTTGAAAAACTTTTTATAATTTCTCATTCAATTATAAACGGCTGAGCCCTGAAATGCCTATTAGAGATAATATCTGTATCTTTACAGATAAAGGAGAAAGAAAGTGAGGCCCACAATTATTGTCTTTTTTTGCTAGTCTTTTTTGGAACTAGTAATTGTTTAGAACTACTACGAACCGCCTTTCTCTTCTTCCTATCAACAACTTGGATAAATTCCCTCCTCATCTCATTTCGAATTATTTTTTATACTCTTTTTATAAATTTAAATTCAGACTCATATTGATAATTTGAATTATTTCTATTATAGATAATTATTTAGTAATTTTAAAATATAGACATGTGATATTCTATATTATTATGATTGATAGAGAAAGTCGAAAGGTGAGATATTGTGTTAGGTGATTGAAGAACATGAAATGACAGAATAAATTATAATTGGTTAAGAGTATGGACAAGTGAAACTTCAGAAATAGTCTATAATTTTTCCTATATCGTCGGTCTTGATATGAAAGTCATCCATACAAAAAAAAAAAAAATACACATTAACTTTACTCCATCGGATAATTATAAATATATGAACAAATCGTATTTATTTTATAAAATAAATGATTTAAATTTAATTATATTTACTATTCATTTTATAAAACAAAATACAATTTATTTTTGTATTTATAATTTTTGGAGTAAGGTAATTTTTACATAAATAACTTTTATTGTGAAACTACGAGATAGACGATTCAAATTATCGATACGAAACCGGATTGAAAGCTATAAGAAAACAAAAGTGCTAAAGATCTCACAAGTTCTACTAAAATTTCTACCAAATGTCTTACATGGTTGTGAAACTCACATAAGACCCTCATGGTATGGATCCCACACCCATGTGAGACATTTACATGTGAGACATTTAGTAGAATTTTTGGAATCTCTATCATCACTCATAATAAAAATATGAAAAAACATAGAGATATGAGATATAAATGAAAATGGGTAAATTATATTGACACCTTTTAAGGTTTGATTCAATTATATTTCACCCTCTCACGTTCTGAAAATTAAACAGATAAAATTATATTAAAAAAAACTATAAAGCAAATGAAAGGGAAAAAAAAATAGAGAAAGTAAAGTAAAATAAAAAAAGAGAAAATGCATATATTTAATATTTTGATTATGTCTAAATAATTATAATGACAAAATAATCATTAAAGGTGATATATATTAACTAAAATTATAAGGGTGCAACTGTAATTTAGCCAAAGAGAATATATCACCCGAACTTGCCCAACATCAGAAACACCAACCTTCGCCAAAAAAAAAAAAAAAAAAGAAGAAGAAGAAGATTAAAAACACTTCCATTTTGGTATTATCACCATCCAATTAAAATAAATAAATTCACTCAGAAACGAACCAACAAAATGAAAGTGGAGAATAAACAGAACCAGAATGGAATCAACACAGGGCCGGTCTTAGATAAACAGAGAAGTTGGTTTAACGATTTCCAAAACCGAAAATTCTTCGAATTGAATCTAATCCAGAAATCAAATCAAATAAGTGATTCTTAATTTGATTACAAAATCTGTGATCAACATTGATTTCATCTCGTCAAATTTGATTTGATTTGATTTCTACTCGCACTCCTCTGTCATCGATATTGTCATTGGCGCCGCTGATTCAAAACTTTTTGGCCGTGGTTTCAAGTTTTGCAGAGCATTTGTGAGATTCAAGTGGGGCTGTTTTAAATCTTGCTACGTTTCTTTGGTGAAAACCCAGAATCAGAGATTGGAGAAGCCATTTTAGAGAGAAAAAATACAGAGCATTATGGCAATCCACTTCAATTTCGCAACCGATTCATCACAATACTCAAAACAAACAAGCAAACTAATGAATTTGTTTTAGCAAGATAGAGAGTAACTTTATTCAATCTTGAGAACTCACAACTTCAGAAAGAAAAGGAAAAATCAAAAGTGAAAGTGGGGCACATAATCTTAAGCTCAACAATTGAAAAAAAGAAAATTTAGCAATAAAGCATTCGATTACAAAAGTTTCTATTCAACCAACCAGAAGAAGTTGATCAGTGACAATGGCGGTCGGCTTTCTGGGGGATGAAAGTGCATGAAGAAGGGCCCGGCGGTGCTTCTAGTTTTTTATGAACCAACGAGGACTCAGAGCCGCCGCCGCCATGAGGCACCATCAGCTTTCTAACTTGCAAAGGTCTTGCAGCCTCAAGAGGCTTGTTGGTGATGGAAACCAAGAATATAACCCAGACAATCAAATTGAACATGGTTTTCCAATGGAATTCCATTGCTCAATGAAGAAGAAGAATGGAAATTTATTCTATCAGCCCACAAAATCTGAAAATTTATAGTGGTTTCGAGACATTATCCTAATTTAATATTAATTCTAGAACCTTGAGGTGGTCGACCCCCACTGCGTGTATCCAGCGGGATTGTTATCATAATTACATAATAGCTATTTTCCGTTGTATCTAAAAAAAAAGATAAATTAATTACATAACAGCTTACCGTCCAACATTTGACTAGAAAGATAAGAACAGAGAAGTTTTTATTTTTATTTTTATTTTTATTTTTTTGATTATCAAAAAATATCTATATAAATTCAAAAAATAAAAAAATAAAATCACATGTACATAAGAAACACTTTTTAAAATACATTGAGATTGAGTTTGGGAAGTTACTAAATAAATAATTTATTTATTTATTTGTTATAAGTTGTCTCATTTTTTTTTTAATTTTCTTTTACATATCTTTTTATAAAAAAAATTAAAAAAATCTATGACACTGAAGAAAATAAAGGACTAATTATTTACAAGCAAGTCGATTAAAATTTCAAGTTTCTTATAGAATGAAACAATTTAAAATTTTCACAAATGAGTAAAAAAAAAAAAATAATAAATAAAAAATAAAAAATTAGTGAAAGTGTCATTTTTTCTTTTTGACAAATTCAAAACTAGGAATGGCAATGGGGCAGGGCGGGGTCGGGGATCACACTCCCCGTCCCCAATCCCCGATGGTGAACATTGCCCTGTCCCCGACCCCGATCCCCAACGGGGAACCTATTACTCTCCCCGTCGCCACCCCCGATCGGAGATCGGGTTTCCCCGACCCTGAAAATTCCCTGGCCTATATTTGTTTCAACATCATCAATAACAACATTACACATACATTTTCAAGAACAACAATACAGATTTGAGACTGAGACACATGCACAAAATAATCAATATCATCAAATAGATCAACAACAACATAGAGACACACATACATTTTCAACATCAACAACAAATCATTAATAGATCAATTACACAAAAAAAAAAAAAAAAAAAAAATTGATAAAATAAGACACACAGATCTGAGAGAACGATGGAGGAAGGAGAGAGAGAGGAAGAGAAACTAGATCTGGTAATCGATCGATCATGCAACAGCGAAGATCTTAAGTAAATCTGCACCATGCTCGATCGATCTGTAATCCCTGGAGTAAATTTGCAGCGTCGAAGATCTAGTGAGGGACGACGACCACTGGCCAGGGGTGACACGGTGGTAGTGGTGTAGAAGGAGGTAGGGGCGTCGGAAGAGGCAACGGCGTCGGAGGATCGAGTTAGCGTCGGATAACGACGTCGGACAACGTCGAGAAGAGAGAGAGAGAAGAGAGAGTCGTGGGGAGGAGAAGAGAGAGAGAGAGTCGTGGGAGGGAGAAAGAGAAAAAAGGAAGATGGGCTTGTATCGTGAAATGGAGAGAGAGCGGGCTATCTTCTCTTTATATATATATATAGGTAAAATGATAATTTTACTTGAGGACAAATCGGGCGGGAGGCAGGCGAGGCGGGCTTGACACTTATCCCATCCTCGGCGAAATTGCTTGAAATTAATTTTGAATACTATCCCGTCCCGTCGAGTATTTTCAAGAAAAACCACTCAAATTGGGGTCATGGGTCGGGTCCTGTAAGACCAAGTTCAAATTGCCATCCCTACCCAAAACTATAGTGCATTGGAGGTCACCCTATGTAAAATGGGTGATCCTCATCTTGATCAATTATTGTTCCAACTCCATAAGCAAAGGAAGGATGGCGTGCAAGGACTTCCTACAGGTGAAGTGAAAGGTCTAAGCTGGGCACTTCTCCCTTCTCTTCCCGTTGTAGCCATTGTTGACTCTCACCATTAAAGAAGGTAGAAATGGTGGTGAGTTTGTCTCCTCTCCTTCACTCTCTTTGTGTATAAATAGAGACGAGAGGGAGATGGTGATTTGCACCAGAAAATAGAGAGAGAGAGAGCTGTGAGTTGAGTGAGAATTTTTATCTCCTCCTCTGTTTTGTATTTTGCTCCATCTTAGTGAAATTCTCATTTCTGTCTGTGGATGTAGGCATTGGGCCGAACCACGTAAATATTGTATGCTCTGTGTGTGTGAGATTATTTTCTGGGCGTGTTTGATCCTAACAAAGTGGTATCAGATCTGGTTGAGTCTTTTTCGAAAAAACAAAGTGCATTTTTCAAAAATTGCCCAGAAATCAAAGTGGTCTAAATCTACATTTGATCACACCAGGTTGAAGTACTCGATGAGACGAGCACAGAGGTAAAAACTGCGTTGAAAACAGATCTCGGAAGACTTTTCATGCGCCATACGCGCACTTGACGTTGTTCTTATCGTCGTAATTGGCACGCGCTTGACGCGACCCGAAGAAGACGAATCTTCTATTTTATATAATAAATACCTATTGGTGAACTTAAAAGACACTAGTGTTGTGTTGGCATAGTGGCCAACGTCCAAGTGTTGCTGCTGGAAGTCAGGATTTCAATACTCCTTGGAGACAAAAAAATAATTTTTTTTTGAAAATCCACTTAAGCCGAGCCGCTAGCCCAAGCCGAGCTGTAGCTGTTGACCAGCTGTGCCGCTGACCAAGCCGTTGACTGAGCCACTGACGTCAGCCGAACCGGAGAAATAATCTGGTGCTTCTCAGGCCCTCTAGAAGTCACTGATCTGAACTATTCAACTTGTTTTGGCTTTATTTAAGCCATTTAAGGTCCGATTTAGGTGACCTAATAGTGCTTTCCAACTAGTTGAAATATTTTAGACATATCCATATGGTCAGATTTTGCAAATCAGCTTTAAAAAATTTGAAGTTTTTATTTTGGCAATCCGAAGTGCTTTTCCGACTAATTTGATCAGTCCGGACTTAACGGCGAAGTCGATGTAGGAATCCACATCAGTTTCAGGGCCGATGATTCGGTTGAACGCTTCCAATTATGCGATATGGAAGCCGCGGATGGAGGACATCCTGTATTGTAGAGACTTGTTTGACCCTGTAGCGCTAAAGGGGGTTAAACCAGATGGAGACAAGGATGAGGACTGGATAAAAACCAACCGGAAGACTGTCGATCAAGTCAGACAATGAATTGACCACAGTGTGTTCCACCATGTCACCCAAGAGACGGACGCCTATGCCCTATGGATGAAATTGGAGGGCATGTACCAGTCCAAGACCGCACGGAACAAAGCCTTGATAATGAGAAGACTTATAAACACAGGCGAAGTGTGGTGTGTATGCATTCTTTGAACACACCTGAATTCTGACCTTATGAACCAGTTTGCATCAGTCAAAATGGAGTTGGAGGATGAGATGCAAGCATTATTATTACTCAGTTCCTTACCAGACAGCTAGGAGACGTTGGTGGTTTCTCTCGATAATTACGCAGAAGGAAGCTAACCATGGGGATAGTCCTGACGCCTTATTCAAATGAGGAGGCAAGGAAGAGAGAGATGGAAGGAGAGCGGTCCCAGGCCCTTATCACAAAAAGTAGTGGCAAAGATAGAAAGGGGTAGAAGTAGAGGAAGAAGTAAAAGCAAAAGGCGTTCATAGTCGAACAGGCAACACGAGGAGGTGTTTTACTATGATCAAGTGGATCACGTAATAAGAGATTGCCCAGAGAAAAAGGCGGACAAACAAGCCAAAGAAGGCCAAGGGACACAGAGGTCCCTCAACTACAGATTCTTGAATTCCTTTGATGATGAAGATGTGATGCTTCTGATCTCGTCAAAGTTGGAGACACTGGTGATTTTGGATTCAGGGTGTACGTTCCGCATATGTGCCAATAGGAAGCTTTTCTCCACTTACTAAAGAGTCAGCGGTAGCCTTATCCGGATGGCCAACAACAGATGAAACGAGTTATCGGCATAGGGGATCGCGGTTCCTTACTAAGGATAGAAGAAAAGTGGTTTTATCGAGGTCCGACATGTGGCACGAGTACAAAGGAATCTAATCTCATTGAGTATGCTAGATCTAAAAGGAAATTGTTTCTCATTTAGTGGCGGAGTTCTTCATGTACACAGAGGTGATAGAGAAATGTTGCAAGGCAAGTTGTGCAACAAACTGTACAGACTGGAAGGAGAAGTTTTGACAAAGATAAGTGTTGTCAAACGCCAGTCGAAAGGTACAAAAGGAGAACATACGCAACCAAAGCGTATGATTGAGCAAGGCTTTCATCAAGAATGGCGAAAACGGTGCACGGGAATGCAAAAAGGCAGTTCAAAGGTGCACAGATCTGAGCTAGTGAAGCCAATCTTGAAGGAAGTTCATAGCAAAGAAACCAAGTCGATAGAGACTGTGCTAGTGAAGAAAAGAGTTTCTTTTGCTCCCGTGTTAGAGACATTTTGCAACCTCTCAAAAGATGCATGGAAGGGAGGGATGCAATCTTGAGTATAAAGTGAGCTTTGCGATTACCTCGATAAGGATCCGAGCACTATGTATGGAGTTGCATAGTAGTAGCTTGTACAGACCGGTGGAAGTTGTCTTAGCAGAAGGGCTAACTATCAAACATCAGTACGGACGTACAAGTGAGACAGAACCGAACATCAAGGATTGCAGCACAGACAACGGGCGTATGAGATCGCTGGAAAGTTGTTCTGAAGTGCAAAAAGCAAAGGCTGGTTGTTTAGAAATAAGCTCCAAGCAAGGAAAATTGAGGATGTTGATGTGTCAAAACTCTGAAGTTTTCTAGTTACTCCTGCGTTCATCATGCAAGGAGTTGCATAGCAATGCAGGATATCCCGAGTAGGGGGTGCAGGGCAGTCAACCAGGAGGTGCTGGATACCTTGGCAATAGGTTTTGTTGCGGATCACCTCACATGGTCTGAGGGGGTGATTGTTGGAGGTCACCCCATGTGAAAGGGGTGATCCTTATGTTGCAGTCCAATTATTGTTCCAACTCCACGCAAGCAAAGGAAGGATGGCGTGCAAGGACTTCCACCACAGGTGAAGTGAAGGTCTAAGCTGGGCACTTCTCCCTTCTCTTCTCGTTGTAGCCATTGTTGACTCTCACCATTAAAGAAGGTAGAAAATGGTGGTGAGTTTGTCTCATCTCCTTTACTCTCTTTGTGTATAAATAGAGACGGGAGGGAGAGGGTGATTTGTATCAAAAAATAGAGAGAGAGAGAGAGATGTGAGTTGAGTGAGAATTTTTATCTCCTCCTCTGATTTGTATTTTGCTCAATCTTAATGAAATTCTCATTTTTGTCTGTGGATGTAGGCATTGGGCCAAACCACGTAAATATTGTGTGCTCTGTGTGTGTGAGATTATTTTCTGGGTGTGTTTGATCCTAACATGGTCTCCTTCCATTGGTCGTTTACAAACTCTCATCCCCCGTGTCGCCATCTTGTTATAAAAAAAAAAAAAAATTTAGTGAAAGTGTCATTTTTTCTTTTTGACAAACCCAAAACTATGGTCTCCTTCCATTGGTCATTTACAAACTCTCATCCCCTGTGCCGCCATCTTGTTAAAAGTGCAGAACAGTGCATGAAGAAGGGCTCGCCGGTGGGTCTAGTTCTTTATGAACCAATGCGGACTCAGAGCCGCCGCCGCCATGAAGCACCATCAGCTTTATAACTTGTAAAGGTCTTGAAGCCTCAAGAGGCTTGTTAATGGAAACCAAGAATGTAACCCAGACAATCAACTTGAACATAGTTTTCCAGTGGAATTGCATTTTGCTTAATGAAGAAGAAGAATGAAATTTATGAACCAATGCCGACTTCGGTAATCTTTTGAAGACTATTTGGCGCTTTCATAGATTTTCTTTTTTTATTTTATTCTATCATCCCATAAAATTTATAGTGGTTTGAGACATTATGTAATTATCATAATTACATAATGGTCTCTGATCAACATTTGACTAGAAATATAGAATAATGTTAGAAATTTTAAATATTTTATTAAATATTGTATTAAATATCTCACATGAATGTAAAATTTATTGTGAACTAACTTTAGAAGCCGATCTTTTCTCGGCTAGCTATTTTCGGTATTTGAATAGGATAGGGATAAGGTTTTGTATTTGTATTTGGAAAAGTCTTTTGAAAGACTATCCTTTCAATGCCGACCTTTTCTCAGACTAGGCATTTTTTGGAATTTGAAAAGGATAGGGATAAGGACTTGTCCGGATCCTCTCCAGCCAAAGCCTCCTGCCCTTCCTCTGGCCAAGGACTAGGATTTTACCACGTCATCAGGGCTGGATCCTACAGCTCAGATGAAGTTTGGTTTTAAAAAAAAAAAAAAAAATTGAATTTCTTTTCATTCAACACAGAGGCAAAGCTTCATTTCGATTCTCTCTCTCTCTCTCTCTCTCTCTCTCTCTATCCATCCATGGTGACACTCTCTCAGTCCTTGCTCTGTAGACTCCACTCTCTATCTTCATCATCATCATCTACTTGTACAAGTCTGTTATTCCATTACTCTCTTCATCATCTTCTTGGAACAAGTTGTCCCAACATTACCAGAAATCCCCATCTTGTCCACTGCTTCTTATTTTTCAACCTCCTAACTCCAACTCATCCACCACCCAACCAAGCTCTTTCTTCACCCATTGCTATTTTTTGAGCAGCAACTTCAAATGCTATTTTCAGAACATCATCACTTAACAATTGATGCTATTTTCAGAAAATGATATTGCACAACCACATTATAGATTACATTATATATATATATATATATATATTTTGGGCCTATTAAACAAAGAAAATGGCAAACCATAAAAAATTATTCGAACATGGCAGATTATTTGGGGAAAAATGCTTTGAACATGGCAGATTTTTTGTTCGTCGCCGATCGTCATCAATGTTCGCCGTCGACTTCGCCGATCGTCGTTCACCAAAGCTTCAAAGAGAGAGGGAAAACGTGAAGTGAATGGGAGGGAAACTGCTGACAAATTATATATATATATATATTTTGCATCTGAACCGTAGATCTTCTTTTAAGCGACGTGGCCAAATCCTAGCCCTTGGCTGGAGGAAGGGCCGGAGGATTTGGCTGGAGAGGATCCGGACTCTTGTATTTGTATTTGGAAAAGACTTTTGAAAGACTATCCTTTCAATGTTGATAGGACGACACTCAACTAAAGGATTTGGGGTGGCGAAGACAAATCAGTATTGTATTTGCCTATTTGGAATTAAGGTCTGGTTTGGGTATTCTAGAAAAAGCTAAAAATTCAAAAAGTTACTCAAAAAGTTAAAAAGTTATCACTATTCACCAAAAAAAATATTAAAAAATTAATTTTACACAAACTTTCTTTTCAAACAATCATAACGGCAGAGCAGGCAGAGCATTGTTGTGGCTTGAATTGCACTTATTTATGTGTACACATAACACGGTGTTGTTCGGCCCGTGGAGGTTATCACGGGTCCTATTTTAATAATCTGGACCGTTCAATGTGTATAACTCGTCGAGTACTATATACCTATCAAAAATCACGTTGATCAGATATCGGTAACTATATGATCAAATCAGTTAAAATTTATAAAAGTAGATGGTGTTATAGTTAACGGTTGAAAAAAAAAACTAATCCGATAAGATAGCTATCGATATCCGATCAACGTGATTTTTTTACAAGCATATAGTGCTCGATGAGTTCTACACATCGAACGGTTTTGATTAGTAAGCAGGACGTGGTAGGCCCCATGCCGAACAACCTTCAATTCCTTGCTCAAAAGCGAAATCATCTTCCTCCACACTCTTGCACCTTGTCCCGCAGTATAGCTATTTCATCACTTCCATCACAATCTTCTCCTACACCTTATTTATACAAATTTTTAATACAAAATTTTTCATAAAAAGTTAAAAAGTTAACTCAAACATCTATATTTTTTTTTTCAATTTTTTAGTCTAAAAAGACAAAAAGTGTACTTATTTAGGACACCCCAGACGTCGAAATGATATGTGAGTCTTACATTTATCTGAGATATTTAATAAATTTTTTGATAATTTTTAATATTTTTTAGATAGATAAGAGCAGACAAGTTTTTATTTTTATTTTTATATTTTTGTTTATCAAAAAATACCTATATAAGTTTTTTTAAAAAAAACATGTACATAAAGAAACACTTTTTAAAATATATTGAGATTGAGTTTGAGAAGTTATTAAATAAATAATTTATTTGTTTATTTATTATACGTGGTCACATCTTCTTTTTTTTATTATTTTCTTTTACATATTTTTTTATAAAAAAATAAGAAAATCTCTAACATTGAATAAATAACTAATTATTTGCGAGCAAGTCGATTAAAATTTCAAATTTCTTATAGAATAAAACAATTTAAAATTTTCACAAATGAGTCAAAAAAAAAAAAAAAATAGTGAAAGAGTCATTTTACCCATGTTCTTTTTTACAAACCCAAAACTAAGGTCTCCTTCCATTGGTCGTTTACAAACCCTCATCCCCTGTTTACATCCCGATCCTCTCCAGCAGTTCTCCCTCCAACACTATCCAGCACATTTAACAGGATGGCAACACGTGGCGAAGAACAGATCTAATGGGCTATAAGCTGCCACGCCACAAAGAGGGATATAAGTTAAGTATCAGACTAAAAAGCCAACGGAGGCAAACAGACTCTGAAGCTCAAAGGTCACTCCTCTTTGCCCCAAATCTCTATTGACGACCAAAGGGAAAAAAATGAAAGAACAGAGTGATAGCAACATTGGCCGACATTGATGAACGACGGCGTCGCCCCACAATCACATCTTACTCCTCTTCTCACTTTACTCCAGCCCTAGATCTCCCAATCTCCATAGACAAAAAAAGGGAAGAACAGAGTAGCAACGGCGTCGATGGTTTTCGATCTTCTCTGTTTGAAAATTTTAGTGTATTGGACTGAAAATTTTAGTCAGTTGGACTTAGGATTCATTGCGTATGTAAGGTTGTTTGTTTTTGGGAGAGGGGGTATGGGTGCGTGTGTGTTGTTTTTGTGTTCTTAAGGTTGATGTTGTTAATGCTCACTTGGAATTTAAGCTCTGTTGATGCTTACTTTAAATCCATTTGCATTGCTCACTTTGGAGAATTTAAGCTCCAACAAGTACCAGAGTACATTGGTTTGTTTATTATTCAGCAATTGTTTTTTACTCCTTGATATGAATTGCAATTAAATTTTTTATCTGTCATCTATGTCCTTGAATTGCAAAGAAAAAAATCAAGTAAGCTCTTCCCTTCATGAAATGGAATCTGATGGGTGGAGGGTTCTTCTCGACGGCGCTGTTGCTGTGCACTCCAGCGTTCTTCTGACCTGGAATTCCTCTTTGAATCGAATCTACAACTATGGCTGAAATGAAGATAAGAGGACGACTGATTTCTGATTCATTTGAAGTTCTGAATATGTTGATTACGAATATAAGAAAAATCGAAAAAACCGACTAAATCGATCGAATCGGATCAAACCGGTCATATTTGGTCGGTTTTTTAATATGAATCGGTCTGTTCGGTTTTGAAAATTAATTTTTTTCGGTTTCGGTTCGGTACCAGTTTTGATATACTATACACCGATTTGCACCGAAATCGACCGAATATATTTACATATAATATATATAAAATGTATAATGAATATTTTAACTCTATTTGATAGACTTGTAGTTTAGATTTATAGGATGATTGTTTTAAGTTTTGGTTTTGTTTTGATGTCAAGACTTTGGTTCTGAGATTATATTTTGTTTTTAATTCTAATTCAGTAAAAGTTTCAAGCCTTAGTATTTATTAATTTTTTTATTTGTATTTTTGTGAATGGTTAGATTAGATACGGTTAAAATTGTGTACAAATGACTAATTTAATATTTTTATATAAATTATTTATTATATTATAAATTTAAGAAATGACTTAATTTTGAAAGTATTTAATCACTTAAACCGATTAAACCGAACCGTTTGAATCGGTGCGATTTAGTGCGGTTTGATAAAAAATTTGGTCTGTATTGATTTTTAATATAATAAAACTGACATTATTAGTTCGGTGTAAAATTTCACTTAAACACCAACTGTCCCGAACCGATTACATCTTGATCACAAAAAAAAAAAAAAAAAAAAAAAATCTCTCCGTCAAGACAAAACGGCTTAATTTTGCTAACAAGAAGGTTCCATTAATTTCCTTCCTTCTCTGTGACGTGGATACGTTTCAGTGCCTTAGACCTTCTCTCAGCCACGTGTCGCCATCCTGTTAAAAGTGCAGAACAGTGCTAGAAGGAGGACTGCTGGAGAGTATCAAATCCAGCATACTCACTCATAAAGCTCTCTCTCCTTTCACATTCCACGACCTCCTGCCCTACCCTCTACCGTGCAAAAAAAAAAACTTGCCCCACCCTTCACCATTAACACAAACTCAAAAACAGATTTTCCTATTTGATAATATCACACCATCAATTAAAAAAGAATTCATTTAGAAGCATTACCAATCAAATCCCCATCCACAAAAACCCAACAAAATGAAAGTGGAAAATGCACAGAACCAGAATGAAATCAACACACGGATCGGTCTTAGTTAAACAGAAGTCGGTTCTACGAGTTCCAAAATTAAAAATTCTTTGAATTTAATCTAATCCATAAATCAAATCAAATATGTAGTTCTTAATTTGATTAGAAATCTGTTATCAAAATTGATTCCATCTCGTCTAATGTAATTTGATTTCTACTCAGACTCCCCTGTTGTCAACATTGTCATGGGCGGCGCTGCCGATTCAAAGCCTTTTGTCTGTGGTTTCAAGTTGTGGAGGGCATTTGTGATATTTGTGTGGGGCTGTTTCAAAGGAACAGAGACAATTGATTGTTGAAATTTGTTGCTGAAAACCCAAAATCAATGATTCGAGAAGCCATTTTAGAAAGACAAAAATACAGAGCATTATGGCATGTTGAAATTGAACTCTTTCATGTATATAACTAGTAACACATTATGGTGTACATCTTTCAAATTAAAAAAGGTTTATCATTTGTAACTTATAATTAAAAAGAAAGATGACATAATTTTAATTTTTTGAGTCACAACTTAAAAAAAAAAAAATTATATCAAAACTAAATATAATATGAGATATAACTAAAAAAAATAATATGTCATAACTAAAATTAGGGTAAGCGGTTCGGATTCGGTTTTTAGTGATTTTTCTACCGAACCGATCATATCGGTTTTCTATTACAACAAACCGAAACAGACCGACCATTAATATATACCGAACCAAACCGTTAAGCACTTTGCTGGTTCGGTATGGTTCGGTGGCATCGGTTTATGCTATATTTTTTAGGATCATGGTGATAGTCCTTGACCTTAGTTTGTCTTAGGCTTAATTTTGCCTACAAAGTCAGAAAAAACAAGACTGCCATTTAAAAAGGAACATACTATCACCGAAGAAAGAAATATATGAATCATTAGGTTTTCAGAGATCCTAAATAAGCAACAACAAATCCCCAATTTCAACATCAATTAAACCCAAGTTTACAAAAAAAAAAAAAAAAAAAAAAAACAAATTAAACCTAAAAATTATAAAAACATACCTTAAATTTGTCAAATTTTTTTTTTTTGTTCCTGAATCTATAACAAAAAGCGATATAGACAAGAGGGTTTGAAGAAGATATAAACCATGGAGAAGCAAACAACGATGCGTCAACCATGGAGATTGCTATGTTAATCATAAAGTGTGGTGAAGAGTGGTGATAGCATTGTAGAAGTGTGAGTAGAGTGCTTCTAGCGAAGGAGGAAGAAGAACATAAGCAAGGAGGGCGAGAAAGAAGAGAGAAGCGTAATTGTTTTTGGTATAGAAGATGCACTTATGAAAAAAGGATATATATACATGTGCATGAATGGCTTAGATTAGCTCTAGGTATTTCCATGGATGGCTGAGATCAAATACATACTATCTTTTAATTCTGGGTGGTTCGGTGCACGCGGTTTCCAAATCTTAATGGTGAAAACGAACCGAACTTCGGTTTTATCATATGAGCCGAATGAAGGCAAGGATAATGAATAAAACCGACCAAAAACGCCATTCGATCGGTTCGGTTGGTGCAAGCGATTTTACGATTTTTTTTCACCCCTAACTAAATATTATCATAATTAAATAAGAAAATAATATAATTAAGGACATATGATGCATCCTTTTTAAAAAGGTATATATTAGAATTTCCTATTTAACTAACTATCGATTCATTCATTTATCACCCATTTCAATTTCGAACTGATTCATTACGCCATTCAAAGCAAGTAAACTAATGAATTTTTTTTATCAAGATAAAGTAATTTTATTCAATCTTGGTTTGGGAAGTGGGTTAGTTTTTTTGACTTTTGGTTTTTTTGACTATTTTAGTCAGGCTAAAAAGCTTGGTTTGGGAAGGACTTTTGGCTTTGACTTTTTGTGAGAGAAAAATATAATAATTATGGGTTGGATGTGATGTTTTTATTTGTTGTGGCTAAATAGTGTCACGACCCAACCGACCCTATGGGTTTAGCAATGGCGGCGATGTCAAAATTACCAAAGGCTTCTTGAGCTTGATATCTGATCAAACAGTCTGAGAACTGGCGGAAGCCAAAGCGATAAATAATGAGTGTCCATTGAAATTGTGAAAATCGTATGCAAAAAACATTTTTATGCATTCATACAGTTCAGAACAGTCCAGTCTATACAATCATTTCTGATCAGTCTTGAGGGATCGAATCTCTCGATATGATCGATAAGCGATCTATACAAAAGTGCAATACGGTAAAGTAGGAGGCAGATGGGGACATAAAAACACCCCAAACCATAACATGGCAACTCGGAACCTCGCGGTGAGGCACATAGAGCTTGACAAAGCGGGGACAACCCACGCTCCTAGCTCGATGCATTGCGAGAACCTACATATATATATAAGCGATAAGCTAAAACCCGATGAATAACATAATGCGTAAAGGGTTATGAATGAATGTCCTTCTGATGGTGGAATCAGTTCATTAAACATGATATTTGATCTTCGATATTTCAATCAATCGGTCATATGTGGTACATCCATTAGCCTATAAACGATAGGTCCCAAGGGACGGTCTTACCAGACCAACATAATGATGATGGCCATCCCGATCAAATGATATGGTTCCACAAAGGGAAGCGAAACTCTGTGATAACGATCAATACTAAGATGCCTGTCTGATTGAATACAGGACATACATTCATTCATTAAACAATATCGATTCAATAAATTCGATTCGGTATTCAAAAGATAAACATTTTGAACATATCTTTACACAATTGTTCCTCACAGAGATTGGGCTAATAGCAGCTAGAAGCGCGTCCCGAGGAAACCAACCTAAATAGTTAACAAATTGAACACACTCTACAATTTAACGGTTGGTGGAAAAGTACAATAATTAACTTCCTAATATGCCTCGGTGTTGTTCTACATCTATATCATCACTAAGATGTCTTAAAAACCAGGCCTAAGCTGATTCAAATGCCCTAGGATGAAATGAGGATGCAAGATGCAACGATGAAAACAATTTCAAAATTTTACCCCGGTGAAACAGAGGTTACTGGCATTTCGGCGCCACGTTCCCCTTTCCGCTAGAAGCGGACTGTCTGCAAACAAAGGGTCCCGCTCGGCGTCAAACACCCTTCCGAGGCGGTGATGAAACAATGTAAAATACTTAGATGCACGATTTTCCGGCTTGGCGTGAACTCCAGCTTCAAGCGGTGTAAACATGCCATAAAAAAAAATCTTTGGGAACTTGTTTTTCCACAGCTCAGCGGCACTTACCACGCGCTTCGAATGGGCGAGACTGGCCGACTAAAATCTAGAAAATCCAGATTCGAGCCTCCAAGCTCCAAATCAAGGTTTCTCGCTCAAATCTCACCCCTCTTGTTTACAAGTTCTGGAAAGCCTAGTCCCAAAGCCATCACAACCGTGTTAACCCATAACAAGTTTCCAAAAGCCAGGTATTTATGAATTAGCCCCAAAGGTGAGCCAATTAAATCAAAAATTCAAACTCATTTTCAAGAATCATTTAAAACATGCAATACATGAGTTTTAAACCAAATTAAATCTTCAAATCTTGCTCTAAAGAGCTCCAATCTTTCAAAACAACTTGAAAACATGGACTAATATATGAACATGAGCAGGCATGCATGTGACAATTAGCCAAGAATTCAACTTCAAAATCACCAATTCAAACATGCATTAACAATGGAGGTCCAAATTCAACAATTAGACTAAATCATGGCCTATCTAATTGGGCATGAACCATGCAAAATGAGGCTCAAAGACAACAAGAAGACAATGAATTCACTTACCTAAAGGTCTCAATTCAAAAGGTAAGGAAGCTAGATTATATAGGAGAAGATACACCAATTCCAAGCAAATTCCTACCTAAGATGAGCTAAATCTCCCTCAATTCTCTCATTCTCCTCTAAATTCTAGTTGGAGGCAAGGAAAATGACTGAGGAAAGAGCTTTGATCAAAATGTAATAAGGCTTAACTAATATTAAACAAAGGTCCATTATAGGTGGCAAGGATTGTAAATAAGCCTAAGTTTTGCAATATATCAATATTTAATCTAATTTAGTCATTCCTAACCAATTTTTTACCGAGATAAATATACCATTAAATCATACAAATTACCTTGATTACAAAACACTAAACGCTTGAAGCCGTTCGCTACGTTCAGTACCCGACCGAGGCCTTCAATTAGCAGTTCAAACATATAATTTCAAACAGAATAATCAATCAATTAAGCAGGATGCAACATGCAATTCAATAGATAAACTTCATTCGATTTGAGCTTTGATTTCAATCGATCCATTCAAGCATTTCGGTTAATTCAATTATCAGTCGTTGCTCGGTTCGGTTACTTAGCAATAATCAGCAGATATATACTTGATTGGTTATTCTAATTAATCAAGGTACGGTAGGGGTTGTTACAAATAGCCTATTTTATTTTACAAGTGACTAAAATAACCAAAAAACCTTTAAATCTTGCTTTCCAAGCAAATAATGGAGGCTCAAACATCTTGAAGATATTCCAAAACTTTTGAAACCCACTAGAATCTAAAAATGATAACGGGTGAGCCAACAAGCGATCTCTTATTGACACAAGCACACGTAACTATAAACTATGTTCTAGAAAATTCGAGATTTGTTATATGAGCCTCGCTAAATTAAAAC